>CM021108.1:415621973-415735901 GCA_007115665.2 Sequoiadendron giganteum | reverse complement strand
GCAAAGTACAAAATGGCTGCAAACTTCAGCATGCTATTACTTAGATGCCATGATGCTTAGAAACTTCTCATTTGATCTTATAGGATCGCGTTGAGCCTGTCTACAAAAACCTCTCTCGGTTTTGGCTATCTTGGAGTGGTTTTCTAGTGGTGGTGGATTTTCACTTGATGGAAAAAACATCAAATGCAAGTAGTGCAAAGTTATAGAGTGGTGCAACTTTCGTTCTGCAACTTGTGTGACTAAGCGGATTGTTCCAACATGTCCAAATAGGTATGTTTACGCTAGGCATGGTCCTCTTTTGCACCGAAACACATGGAATCGCTCCGAGCTATGTTCCACCGAATCGATCCCTTAGGTTGGAGGAGTCTTAAGTTGCAAATTTGTAAGTTGCTTAAAGCAACAAATTTGAAATGATATTGAATGGCCCACTTAGCACTCATTGTATCTAAGTGATGCTCACAAAGGTGAGGCACTAGGCCTTCCTGGGAGGTCACCCATTCCAGTATACTCCAGCTCAAGTGCTTAACCACGAAGTTTTTTCCCCAAGAAGGCACAATGGAAAAGGCAGAATCCACTGTACTTTTGATGAGTGGAAAGGAATTCCTAAGAGACATGAAGGAGGAAGAAGGAGTTGTCTATGCAATCATGTTGAAGCCAAAGGAGGAGGAGTCACCTAGTCAGCTACCTATGACAGCAAAGGTGAAGCAACTGTTGGATCAGTTTAGGGATATCATTTGTGAAGGCACACCAACTACACTACCACGTAAGAGGGCAATTAGTCATCAAATTGAATTTGTACCAGGAGTAACATTGCCTAACAAGGCTGCATACAAAATGACACTAGAGCATAACAAGGAGATAGCAAGGCAAGTTCAAGAACTTTTGGACCAAGGGTTGATCAGGAAAAGCATAAGCCCATGTGCTGTTCCAGTGGTGTTGGCACCTAAGAAGGGAGATAAGTGGAGAATGTGTACTGATTTTAGGGCCATAAATAGGATAACCATTAGATATAGGTTTCCTATTCCTAGGATAGAAGACTTAATGGACTGTTTAGTGGGTGCTAAGTACTACTCCAAGATTGACGGTGCGGTTGTACTAATGATTAGGGATGAAAGAGGAGATGACGGAAGTCAGCCTTTAAAACCACAGAGGGGCTTATAAGGAGTGGTTAGTAACCATTCTGCCTTACAAATGCACTCTAGCAATTTTATGAGGGTGATGAATGAGGTCTTGAAGGACTTTATAGAGTCTTTGTGGTAGTCTACTTTAGATGATATCCTCATCTTTAACAAACAAAGAAGAACATATGAAGTTAATTTAACTTGTGTTGAAGAAACTTCAAGAGGAGAAGCTCACAATAAATCTTGATAAATAGGGTACTGGTAACTTGTTGAGGTGTCTAATCCAAGGGAGATGGACAACGATGGGAACAAGTCATTTCATGAGCGTAATTTGCTCAATAATGATATGCTAACAAAACAGGTCTATCAGTATAAGAGCCCATTTGAAATTGTATATGGGTTACATCCAAGTGTAATTTGAGCTTGGCAGACTTAAAAGGCTATGAAGGAATCAATGGACATGCCGATGATTTTTCTTGAAGTCAATGAGAGAGGTCTATGAGCAAGAAGACATTAATGGAGGCTAAACCAAAAGAAAGGCTAAAAGAGATGAAGGGAAGAGATATCTACAATTTGAAATAGGTGATTTGATGATGGTATACTTGAACAAGGCAAGACTACAAAAAGGCATACCAAGTAAGCTGTAGATGAAAAGGATAGGGCCATGTAAAGTGTTGGCTAAGTATGGATCCAATGCATACAAGGTGGAGTTACCCAAGGAGATGTCCATTTCGCCTATCTTCAATGTGAAGGACTTGGTGAAGTATAAAGGACCAAAAATGGATGAGGAACAGTATAGTGCTGAGGTGAGTAAGGATGTGGATGAACTCAAGGTACCTAATTAGATTAGACCACAAGTGGACAAGATTCTAGACTCAAGGGTGAAGAAGAAGACTAGGCACAAGACATACATGGAGCACCTAGTGAAGTGGAGACATCAACCAGAGTCAGAGGCTACTTGGATAGCAGAAAGTGACTTTAAGAAGCATGGAACTAGTGAGGAGCTCTTGAAACCACAGGTTCCTTAACTTCTTTGTTGTAGGGGGGAGAATGGTGTAGGAGCACCTTAAGGTCTTTTGGAGAGATCTTTTCAATTTTGGATTGTAGGTGGTTCTAGCCAACCACCAAGGGAATAAGGACTATGATGTAAAGTCCCAAGAGTTTTTTTGATGAGTGAATTGGAAATAGGTTTGTTAGGGGCTTGCGGTTTGGGTAAGTCTTGGACACTGTGAGCATTTTGAGCAATGTTGCCTTGGCTAAAAGTTGGAAAATGGCATTAATGATGCTCTAATCCCGACCAAAGGGTCCTAGCACATGGGAGAAAGGTATATAATGTCAAAAAAACCCTAATACCTGGGTTGGAGGATTGTTTTCATGAATTGAGACTTGGAGAGTACATTTTTGTGATTGGAAGAGAGCAAGTTTTCATTGAATTTCTATGTTTGAGCCTTCATCCAGTCAAAAATGGATTGAAAGGACTTATCTGATGCTTTGAGTCTTCCATTTTTTTCACTTACTTACCTTGTGTAGCATTAGATTAGTCATCTAGACCGACTGGTTATCTTTTTGCAAGTTTTTGGTGTTCTTGGTCTCATTGCCGGTTCAGGCCAGTTTTGTGAATAATGAGTCCCACTTGACTTCCCATGGCTTTCCTCTCATGGCCACTTGGAATCAAGTTGGGGACTATGTAAATAGTGTACATATAGGTTTTGGGGTCTTGTTTTGCAGGGAAGGTGATGAAATCATCAAGCACTAGGCGAGTGCAAGTGCATTCTGGCTAGTAGTTTGGAGAGGACAACAGCAAGAAGAGTTGCTAAATGGATTGGTTTGTGCCAATCAAGAGTATGGGAGTGTAGTCACATGTATCTTAGTCATGTGTGTGCCAAGAGGAGAGCTGAGGAGGTCGTTGAAGCCCTCAAAGAAGGAAAAAGAGCCAAAAACCCTAGGAACCCTTGAAAATAGGGGGTTTGAGAACAATCATATGTAATGACACTTGTAGGACCTAAGAACTAGTAAAACTTGGATCCTTGATGGTCAAAAGAAAGAATCTACAAAAACATTTGGGGGTTGTTAAGACTATTTGTGAGAAAAGTCAAGAAAACGGGTTCTAGGAGGCCAAATTGGGGCAAAAGGCTACAAGGCCTAAAATTGAGTTTTTCAAGAAAGCGATGGGTAAAAAGGTGAAAGAATCCAATAAGATGGATCAGTGAGGAGACAAATCAAAAAAGGGACAACTAGGATACCCTTCCCTAGCCCTAGAGTGGTTAGGACACTTTGGGTCAGTGTGGAGCCCAAGGAAGCTTAGTGGTGGATTGGGAGTGATGGAGAAGAATTTGAAATTGGTGGAGAGTCTTACATGGTGAGAGGGGTTTAGGAGTGATCCATGAGTAGGGTAGAGAGGAATACCCTAGGAAGACCAGAGAATAGGTCTTGGGAAGAGCAAGAGTGCTCTTGAGGGATAGGACTCCCCATCACTTTAGCTCATCAATTGATAAGTAGGAGGTATTTTCTACAATGTGTCAAATTGTGATATTGCTATCAGGATTCCATTGAGCAGTCATTTGTAGTATTAGATATAGCTCTAGCTTCTACAGTATTGCACATGATTGCAGATAGTTTCAAAGATCTAGATAACATCAATAGTTCACATTACTCAAGAAGGATGAACATCTTAAAGACATTTACGGAAATCAGGACAAGTAACCTTCTTGTGGACTTAGGGTTGCAATATTTGATCTACAACATGTTCCACCATTTCTTCAGTAGGATCAAGAACACACATAATGAAGGTGTGTTTGTAGCCATGAAAGATTATGGTTCGAACTATCCAGGAGAGTGATGTTTTATCTCGACCAACCATATCTATACCATGGTTTGTTTGGAAACAAGGATGGGTTCTCTCTTCATCGACATATACATTATTCCTCGATGTGTTCACACTAGTGTTACAAGACTAGGACTCACCTCAGACTTGACAAGCCATTTTTTGACTTGAACTCGGGCTTGGAGCCCAAACTCGACAAATAGAAAAACCTAAGAAATTCAAAGATTTGTAAGGATTTAAAACTTGTTTCATGCACCCTTTAGTAAATAAACCTTAAAGACACAATAGCATCATCAAATAGAAATTACTATGATCCCATACACAAACATACATCAATCACATAAGTATAAGCACAAATTTTAGCCGAAGGAAATAATACATTTAGATATATAAATATTGTGATATTGCTATCAGGATTCAATCATGTAGTTTTACAAGTCAAACTCATTGACCCATGATTCATCAGTAGTGGTTCACAAGAACCCATCTCTCATGATAATGAATGGTTCATAAGGAGGAAGATAAATCTTCATACATTTCTTCTATCACAAATGAGATAAGTGCTTGGTTTCATGAAGGTCATGAGATAACCATTAATGGGGAGTGGATACATGAAGAACTGATGGAGAATGATAATGGCTTTAGACCTGCTATAAAGGAATTTTTTTTTTGTTTCAATGATGCAAGAGGTTTTTGGTTTCACTACCAAAATGAGCCTATGAAGAATGCATGTGAAACTCCTTTTGACCTTGAGGGTGTAATTACTCCATCTCAAGGATCATGCATTGAGGATGACATAGATCAATGCTAGGGATAACTAATTAATAATTATACACGTGAATAAGTCAAACATGTATATTTCAATAAGGGAACTACAAGTACTCATAAACACGTAAGCCTCAAAAAGTATACACACGAATACATAGTATACACAAATTAAAACAAAGTATATGCACGAATACAAGGTATATGCATGAAAACATGTAAGCCACAAAGTATACACTCGAATGCACGTAAGTCACAAAGTATACACGTAAGTTGTAAAGTATACACTTGAATATACGTAACTCATATCTATTGAACCATCAATTTAGAATGCAAATATGGATAAGCATCGAAAAAAGATATTTGTATTAACCAAATAGCCATGTAGGCATACATAAATATATGTCAATATAAGTATGAAATATATGTACAAAATAGCCATGTAGGCTTACGAGAATGCCATCTAGGCATACAATGTCAAATATGTCCAATAAAAAATATGTACAAAACTGCCATGCAGGCATACAATAAAGGACTCTGGAATCAAAAGTCATTGCTCTCCATGCCCAGGAAATAAAATCTTTCCCTTTCCTTTTCGCTCGGATGGCGATAGGTTTGTCACTCATTTTTGCTGCACTCATGGAGTGCTCCTGCTACTCCTCCTAGGGTTTAGTTCATGGTGAAGTTTTAACTGTTACAATAAGAAGTAAATACATGAATATATAGAAATTACATTATAAAAAATGATATATTTGACAAAATAATCACTTACAGCCATCTCACGATCTCTCTCCACGAGGGAAATATCCTCACGCCCATGCTCAAGCGTGCTCAAGCCCTGTATAAACCATGCAAATAGACAAAAACTACGTGAATCAATAATGGTTTGATTTCTCACTAACTAACATCTATAACAACAAATGTAAATTAAAATTTACTAATTTGCCTCATACCTCTTCTGTCAGAGCCATCGAGGATTGTATAGCATATGTCACACCAATATCCATTGCCCTCGTCACATTCAGAGGTGTATAGTCTCGCAACAACTGAAAATAAAACAACAAATTATTCAACGTAATCAACGATGTGCATGTATAAACTACACAAATCTATTAAGTACTTGATTCATTAGTTAAACTCTTTATTCTATTACCTGCGTGAAGGTTCGAGTAAATCCACTGCCACTAGGAAGTGTTCCATCAAAACCTCCAATATTAGTTTGTTCAACATCCAAAATTGCATATTAAATTACCATTCGTAAAACAATGCCATTAATATGCAATAAACTTATAATTGTTTACTAGTTACATACCCTAGCGATAGGTGTACTGCAAAAATAGGTTAGTGGGGGGGCGGTGTATCCAGTCTCAACACCGTGACCCTGCAATTTTATTAAAATCATAAAACATTTTTAGTTAATCTTGCATTTCAAAATCAAAATTTAATAAATTAAATTCAATGAACACATGTGCTAACTTTTACCTGACTATCAATGCCATATGCCTCATGCAAAATGTCAGCTACCCTCTCCATCTCCATAGCTGTAGACGGATCCTGCATACCAGTCTCCTGAGGGTCGGTGGGGTCATGTGAATAAGTAGCCCCGCAAGATTGACACACATGTGTTCGAAGACCACCACTAGAAGACTCCCTAGATGGCGCTGTAGAATAGGGCTAGTATGATGGATGACACTCTGAGTCAAAGTGTTGATTGCCTGTAATGTCTCTACATCAACACTTTCCTTCACGACGAAAGGCATAACAATGTGCTCATGAGGTGGCCTAGCGAGAGCTCGTTTACCTTGCCGTGTAGGATCCAGCTGTGCACCAAGTCTATCCTAAGCTGACCCCCCACCTCTCCCCTGAAAATCCCTCATATCAAAATAAATTGGGATTTTGTTCAATATGAACTCACTGTATAGTTTCCTAAGGAAATATTGTGGGACCTCGCAATTGTTGCACGGTGGGTAATCGAAGACCATGTACCACCTATCATAAAACCGCTCCTTCATTTGTTGGTTGTGGCACCAATGGATAGGAAACCTCTTCACATTGAGGGTAAGATTTTGATTTGTGCGTGGGTCGGTGAATAATGAGCACAAATCACCTTTTCTTATTTTTAAATCTTTCACATCCTTGTATGATAGTTTATTTGCATAATACTCCCTAGCCGCCTACCTCCTATCTTCCCATCCAGTTATTTGTTTGCTAATTGAATCTACGTTTGTTAACATATCTTTCAATGAATTTGCTAGGGTCATTCTTTCTGTGGTTGAACCATTTGGATCACTCAACCTATTGATCAAATCCTTAATTTGTTTTTTGTTGTTCTCAATTTCACTCATTAAATTTCGTTGAGTGCCAGGAGGGGGTTGAGTGATTGGTGGAGGAGGTTGATGTTGTGGTTGATTTTGATCTTGAGGATTTGGTTGGTCCTCCTGTTGAGGATTTTGAGGGATTGCTGGTTGATTTGCATCTCCTAAAAATTCAAACAAATAGATATCAAATTCAACCTAAAACTAACAAATTCAACCAAAAACTAATAAATTCAAAACAAAAAGCATATAATCCTTACCTCTTACAGCTCCTCGTCGTCATGGCGCCATCGTTGTGAAGAAATTCAGATTTTTGGTGAAGAAATTCTTCTCCTAGAACGCGAGTGTGATAGTTTGGAGTTTTTGGCTGCGGGTGGAGCAAAAAAACCAGTCGAAATGCAAATGAGAGATTTGTATTTGTTTTTTTACTTTTAACAGTCGATAACACGAGCACGTTATAATGCGCTCACGTTATGGCTTTGTAGTTGTGGCCGCTAGGACCTTGCCTAGGTTTAACGAAAGACATAACGCAAGCGCGTTATGCTTTTCAACTTTTTTTTTTTGAGGGTTTCCACGGAATTGCTACCCATTTCCATGCACCCGCCCTTAAATCAAATTTCAAATTGCAATACAATTTTGCTCTATTTGCTTAAAAGTTGCTTCAAACCACAATATTTTAAATGCCATTGACGAAGACAAAACCATCTTGAATCTTACTTGCATCTTTTTTAAACCTTAAATAATTAGCCAATAGGCTACACATAGTGTGAGATTCGAGCTTGAAACAAGTCTCACGCTTGTAAACAACTGTTGAGTCATCGAAAAACAAGTTTTAGCTATCGTTAAATGGTAAATCAACTATCATTTAATGCTAAAAGCCTCCAAAATATCAAGTGAAAGCCTCCAAAATCTCACTTATCATATAAAAGTTAGATAAATATTGATTTATCAATTGGGTGGGAACAGGCCTGGAATTTGACGGCCACCTCTGTCAAATGGAAATTTTGTGACGGTTTGTTCATTTAAATGCCTGTCACTTTACGTTTTATGAAAAAAATTAACTGTCAAAAAATATTTAATTTATATTATTTTATATAAAATCTTTTATATTAAAACATTATTAATTTTATTAATCATACATATTAAATCAATATATTAGTAATCTATGAAATATTATTTTATAAAATAATTATGTTAGAAACTTTACAAATTTTAGAAACTATGCATGCACTCAATTAGTAAAATCAATTGCATATAATAAATTTTATTAATAAATGAAAAATTGTATAAATAAATAAAATTTACATTTTGACAATGCATAGATTATTAGTTTAAGAATAATTATATTACACAATATGATTGTTTTTTCCATATATTTATTCTCTAATTTGTAAAATTGTATTACTATTTTATTGATTGATTCCTAAAATTATAAAATTGGAGTGAACATTTAATTTAATATTTAATTAGAATAGATTGAATATAAACTAATTTATTGATTTCATATGTGCAAATATCATAAATTCATCCATCAATTTGAAACTCTTTTATTTGAATTAATTTATTTTATATTACAAATTGATTTTATTTTTCATATATATTTTAAATTCAATTATTTAAAAACACATTTAAATATAAATATCAATTTCAAATCTAGCAAAAAATAAACATATAAAATTAAAAATAGTTCAATCCCCAAATTGATCTATATAAAAACACAGATGTTGTTGTATTATCTTGAAAATAATCAAAGCTCACAAATCACCTGTAAAAAAAATCACTTGAAAAAAAACATGAATGAATTATTTGTAAGAGACATAGAATTTGCTCACCTATAAAACCAAAAGCATATTATCTTCAAAAGAATCATCTATCTAAAAACATGAATCATTTGTAAAAGACATAAAATTTGGTCACCGATAAAACCAAAGGCAGTATTGTCTTCAAAAGAATCAAAGTTGAATCCCTGTAAACAAAATGCTATAAAATAAATGCTTTTGAGAAAACAATGAATGAAAATTTGTGTTATGTTATTATTCATATGGATATCTATATATATTAAAAGAAAATGTAAAATTAAAAAAGGATTATATTCTATTTTAAAAAGATTTTGAATCAATATATGTTTTTATAATAAATATTATAAATCATATATATTAATATAAAACAATGATAACTATTAGTAAAAATGTCAAAATCTTTAAAAAATTAGAAAAAACTATATTTAATTTTGAAAAGATTAATTTTTGAAAGATTTTGAATTAATAAATATATTTATAATAAATCATATATATTAATATAAAGTAAAATTAGAAAGAATTATTCCAATTTTAAACTAATTTATATTTTTATCATAAACATTATATATATATACTTACAATAAATTTTTACGGTTTAATAAATTTTTAGGTTGTAATATACGGTTCAAAATGCAAAAAACGGTCAAATAGACCATCAAATTCAGGCTTGGGTGGGAACATTTTGTTTCTATTTGGAATGTTTTTTGCTACTTTGATGGCAACTTCCCTTTTCCATTTGCATTGCTTTATGTTTTAAATTTGCATGCAAATATTTCAAAATCAAATAATACCTAATTTCTTTAAGGAAAAAATATAGATTTGTTTAACTCAAAAAAACCTAAATTTGTCTAAGTTTATTTCATTCCATTATTTAACATTTATTATTATTTGTTAGATTTGTGTAAGCTTATTTCATTCCATTATTTACTATTTATTATTAATTGTTTAATCCAATCACATGCAACTAAAACTTGCACATTGCGTTCATACTGACCATACACAAACACATACTCTCTAACATATTAGCATACATATAGTTTTCTATTGACGTACTCTCTAACATATTAACATACATATAAATTTCTATTGATGTAATCCTTGAACCTTGTTTAAATGCAAGTGCTAGTATATACACAAATTAAATAAATGACTCTATAATGATATCTCTTGATGTATATTTATTGAAAATATATATGCTAGTTATTTTTACACTTACAAAATTGACTTAATATTAAATTTAGCCCAAATAAATTAAAGATCAAACGAAATATAAATTATTTACTAGTACTAAACAAAAAAAGTACATGATATCTAATTTTCACCATTAGGGAAAAAATACCTTTATCCAAATTATTTAGACAACACTAACTTAGCGGAAGCTTCCGAGAATGGAAATTGAGGTCATATGAGCACATGTCCACATCAAACATTGAACAAAATATAAAAGAATCCGAAATTTCCGCACCTATCCATTCCTTGCTCACTGGCGAGGTGGGGGTCAAGAAGTTGAGGGACTTATCCATAATTTAGTCAGTTTATCTTAACAATTATTTATTATTTATTTATGGAAAAGGGGCTCAGATCCCCCTCAAGCTTTTCTGCTTTTACAAACTCTTAACTAACCTGGGCCCAACTAACTGGAGGCTCAAACCAGGGTTATTGAATCGGAATCGGTCGGCCGTTTTGAGTAGATATTTGTGAGATAACATTTCTCTATAAATCTCGAAACCCATCTTCTTCATGTGTATTTTGTAGAGCAGCAGTGGCGGCGACAAGGTGAAAGGGGATTCCGTCAAATATTTCCAAGATTTGCCTTTTTTCTTGGTTTTTGAAAGGTAAGCTCTTCATCTCTTGATTCCTGCGTTACCCAAATGATTTTTATCTATAGCGGATTCAAATGGGCAGATGATGGAATTTCTCTGAGCTCTGCGAGTCTGATATATATTATTTTCGGCAGCTTTGTTATAGGGACCATCGGTTATTTTTTTAACACAATCTTTGTGGGATTGAAAGATTGAGGTGGGTTTTGGTTGCCGAACATACCATGATAAACCCTTTTTTTTGTAGCCATGGATGGATCTTGTTTCTGTCTATTGTTGCAGCTATACTGACTGTATGTCCTAATGTCTGGATCTGTCGCCGTTTTCAAATTATGAGGAATTTTATACATACATGGTGTACTTCTGATCGTTTTCTACTGCTTTGAGTGTGGATGCATTTTTTTTTAATTTGTTGGATGTTGGGACATAACTGGTCGATTTAGGTTTCTGGGTATGATAGGAAATTACATTCAAAGAAAAAATCATAGTGTTCATGTTGAAATAGGACTTTATTTTGTGAAAGTCAATGTAAATGCTTCTTTTGATTATGGCTAGTGTACAATAGATCTGCCCTATATATCATATCTTCTATTTGTACACATATTGATATATTGCATCTATATTAGCACGACACTTGTTCGTTGTCAGAGAGAGTTACTCTAATGGGATTTTACGCTGGGACATTTATGAATTGGTTGTTTATATCGATGATCATGTTTTGAGGCCATTTTTTGTGTCATTTTTAGGGTGTGAGATAAAATATTTAATTGGTGTTTGTCCTGATGATCATATTTTAAGGCCATTTTTGTGTTTTATCTTTTTTAGTCATCTTGTAGGCAGTGAACAAACACGTTTTGTAGAACACGTGAAGTCATATGACATGGTGCGGAAATTCATGGGGGTGGGAAAACTTAAGGTCTGATAGCTGCAGTGTTTTGGATGCGTCTTAGTGCATGGCATATGTGGGTAAAAGGTTGACCTACTAGTTGCATTATTAGATACGTGGATGGTTCTACTTGAAATGTAGTCACGACCTTGATTGTATTTTGAAGCAATTTCTAAGACTAACTATCTCAAAACAGTTTTTACTTTTTAATAACTCTATACTAACTCCAGGGCAGTTGTTTATTGCACCATTGCGATTGCGAGCATTTAGTTTAGTATTTGGAAATTCAATCTAGGAAATATGTTTTTGATGAATTATCGGTAGGTTCTATTGGGGCTCACTCCGTTACAGAAATCTACTAATAGGGTATAAGCTTCAGATACAAAATAACGCTGGAGACTCATCTCTTACCTGTTTTAAGCCCAGTCGAAGAACCAGCTACCCCTTTGCTTCAAAATGCAATCAATTTCTTAGAAGTTTCAGATTTATGATTGGAAACCAACATTAAATCCGAACTATTATTAAATTTCTACAGCTGGCAGCTCTGGCCACAAAAAAATCAGGCTTTCTTCCAAAACTCCTGAAGATCGGATACCAACACTAGAATGAACATCAAGCTTAGAAGGAGATAAAGAAGATGCGGTCCCAGTCCCCACAGGAGGCAAGCATGTCCCACTAGTGGGATCTGCACACAGAGCTAAAGAATTTCTGTAGACTCCAAAGAAGCCATCTTAGACACAGCTTATCAACCTTAGAGGGTACTGAAGAAGAATTTGAAACCAAGGTGCCTCTTCCATGTTGGGATTTTTTATTGTATCTATAGTGTAGTTTAGGTTAGTATAGTTAATAACTAATTAATCAGGTTAGCTTTTGTTGTATTTAATAAATTATAATGTTAGTAGTTAAGTGGGAGTTATTTCCTTTATGGAGGTTGTGTAGAGTAGTTGTAGGTGGTTGTAACAGAATGCTTTATAAGAAAATGAATATCATTGTAAACATTAATCTCTTATACCATTTTATTATTATTTGCAACCATGTTATAATTCGAGGCTTTGTATGCCCACCGTCTTTCAACTCTCTGCACCCCCAACATTCCTGAAACTGACAAGTGATGGGGTTTAGCTTCTGTTTATTACTTTATTACAGTTGCTGAACTTGCTGTTTTGTATTTTAGGGTTAAACATTCTGAAGCCACATAGCCAGTAGCAGAACGCTTTTGACCATGAAAGGCTAGATTCTCATAATCTATTATTTGCATCCAAGTATGGTCCTTTACTTTGGACCTAATTATGGTAGGGAGATCTTTCAAAATATCCATATCAACTTGAACTCAAACAAAATCGGTGTGGAAGAAAGTAGAAGTTTCAAGAACAGTAGTGCTATAAGTACCAAGGGAGTTTCCAATAGCCTGCAAACAAGATTCAATCCAAAACTGAAGAGGGAGATTAGGGAGCCTGACCCAAACAGGAATCTCCTTTAAGGAATCCATCAAAGGGTTGAAGGTTGGAAACAACTGTTATATCAGGAGAGAATGACTTCCCCAGAACTGCATCTTTTCAAAGAGAATTAAATTTCATTTTTCATACTCAAAAATTGCAACAAAGAAGCCCTGTGCATAAGAATATAATTTTACCATATACTTTTCGTAGCGTCTTCCTCTAACTATAAATCCATTTGTGCACCTCCAGAGCAGCAGGCAGAATTTCGTTAAATTAACCAATCACCCCACACCCCACCATGGTAGGCCTCTTCATACAAATTTTGTGCCTTAAGAATAAAAAGAGATTACCCTGAGTCTTTCAAAGGGACAAGCTTCTTATATTTAAATGAATTTGCACCCTTCACTATCAGATTTTATGCATCTAAAGACTCCCCCCAGCTACCTGCCCTGCACCTTCAACATCATCAAAAGATTTCTTTGGAGATTGAAATAGGCATTAGAAGTTTTTACCAATAGCTGTTTTTGAAACCCAATGGCTTCTGAAGATACCTGAGGGGGCAGACTAATCCATCTCATATTGCACTTCATACGAGAGACTGATTTGAAATTTTGAATTACATTCTTCAAGGTTCTAGTGTTCCATTTTCTAGGCATTACTGGTGCCAACCGCTGCATGAGCTGACTGTGGGCACAGCTTCTGCCTTTGACACTGCACAATCTCCATCTTCTCTGGGTGACGGATCCTTCAGGCATTCAAAAATAAAAGCAGCATCGCAAAAGGTAGGGGTTTTGGAAGGAGAAGCAGCTATCGCCTTTTATATTGGTTTAGAAATTCCAGAAATTATTTGTTAGGGTGCATTCTTACTTAGGTTTATAGTGGTTTGAGTCATCAGAAGTTTGTTTTCTTAAATGATTGTGTGGGGATGTTTTCAAGTTTAGTGAAATAGCTAGTCATCAGAATTCTTAATGTGGCTAGTCATCAGAATTAATGATTTGTGGAAACATTATGTTATACCACTGCTCGAAGCATTAAGTTTTTAATGTTTTACACTGCTCTACGCTATTTGTGGCCTAGAAATGGGTCTGGGATTTATAAATGTAATAGAAGGCTATCATAAGTAGTATGCTTGTCACTTTTGTCGTGATAGCTTTCCATCTGTCGTTGATTGTTCAATACTGGTAGACGTCATTGATGACTTTATTTAAATAGCCTTATGTTGAAGGTTGATAAATCTATTCATGGATATGCTCCTATCATTTGTCAATTTCTAGCTTGTAATTTGAATCAGAGATTGTTGTTGATGCTATGTTAATGGCGCAGCATTTTAATTTTATAGGCGAGGCTTCTATTGCTGGAATATGTTTCACTGTTTTGGATAACTTTTTAAAATGTTTTTGGTGATATTTGTTGTGAAATGTAGCCATTTTGGTTGGTCGCTTGGTATTACTAAGAACTTCCTTTTGTTTTTTTGTGCAAAACATTTTAAAGTTTTCCTTATTGAGGCTGGCATTAAGTTCTATTTTAATCTTTCTTTAGTTTAGTCTTAAAACTATTTTACATTTTCTTTGCAAGTGGATTTGTGGTACCCTAGTTTTTACCTTCTCAATGAAGTAAGAAAGCTGCAGTTTGTAGGTTCTTGTGTTGTGCAGCTAGATGTTTATTGCTTTGGGGGTGATGGTTGACTTTTGAAAATGGAAGCTTTATATAAATATCAAATTTTAAGTATATTTATATGGAATGGTGTATCAAAGACATGATATTTGCATGGTCCATAATAATACGAGTGAGTGCTTCGTTGCAACTGCATAACT
Organism: Sequoiadendron giganteum; assembly: GCA_007115665.2. Lineage (NCBI taxonomy): Eukaryota > Viridiplantae > Streptophyta > Pinopsida > Cupressales > Cupressaceae > Sequoiadendron > Sequoiadendron giganteum. The sequence continues at coordinate 415,721,118 of CM021108.1, read as the reverse complement.
GTTACAACCAGAGGCTACGACTTATTGTAATGGTGTATATGGACAGAAGATAATTTTAGCCATTTCTATTTCTAACATCATTTGAGCTGCGTGCCAGGCGGCTGCAAGATGTTCAACTCTAGCAACTGTGATGGCTATCCCAGCTGATTGTAATGGAAGTGAAATAGTGTGGAAATGAAATGTAGCATTTGTATGACGCTGGCATTAATTTGAAAGTTTAATTTGAGGCCTGAAACAAGATTATCATTATCCTTGCAAGTGGATTTTTGGTACTCCATTTATCATCAGTTTCTCATTATCCTGCTACAAGTTTCCTGTAAGGTTTTCAAGTTTGATCTGCATTGTAAACCTCAATGTTTATTGTGTTGGGTGTGATGATGGATTTAAAAATGATGTTAGTAATGAACATCATATTTAGTGTCTTAATTTTATTTATTTGTTTTCAGGCTTTATATGAATATTATTTGACTGTTCGAATTTCTTCAACATAAGCTATTGTGTTGAGGCAGCTAATTAATATAATCTTATCAGACAACATATTATATGTAATTTATATATTGGTGACTTTGTTGCAGTGCCTAAAATGCCTCGTTATGATGACCGTTTTGGAAATACTCGGCTCTATGTTGGTCGACTATCTTCTCGAACACGTACACGCGATCTTGAAGATCTTTTTGGGAAATATGGAAGGTAAGTTGGCTGTTTTTCTGTGTCGATGTCTGTTTTAAGGTAACATAATCGAAAATAGTGCTAAAAGATTTCTTGCCGGAAATGTATGATGTGTCCATGTTTTGTATGATTGCTTTCTCTGGTAATATTTGCATTGAAGCATGTTTAACATTTAGGAATCTTTTATAGAAAATGGGTTTTTATAGATGGATGGATTGTCTCCAGACATTTTCTTGTTTATGATTGTCTGGGTTACCATGTGAATGGACACAAGTTCCAAAATTTCCCCCCCTTATTGCTTATGTTTGTGTGGTGCTTTATCTGTGTCAGGTTGCATATCATATCCCCAGGTTTTCTATTGCTTTTCACATATGCTGCCCTAGGTTTTTGTGTTTTTATCCTTTGGGTTATATTATGCCTTAATAATTTCTTGATACGGGCCACTTTGAGCTGCAATACTGATATCTTTGCTCTTTCATTCTTTTGTACTTGGTGATTGGGGAGAAGTCTGGGGAGAAGTCTTTTTTGTTTGTTTCAGGGTGTAGTTAGTGGGCCTAACCAAGGCATGGTTTTCCATGTTTTAGTGATATGGTTTCACTGCTTTGTGGTCAGGAGGAAGAGTCTGTTTTGTTTGTTTCTGGTTAGAGTTGGCAAGTCCAACCAAGTCATGGATTTCCATGTTCTTGGGATAATGCTTCATTGTTTTATTGGTTGGGTAGAAGAGTCTGTTTTGTTTGCTTCAGGCCGGAGTTGGCAGATCCAGCCAAGCCATGGGTTTCCATGTTCTTGGTATACTGTTTCACTGTTTGTATACCTTTTAGCTGTCTGAGCTAGTTCCAGCCCAAGTTGCTTGTTAACTTGAATGATGTTGTTGAAGGTTGGTCGGCTCTTACCCGGCCTGGAGGTCAAAGGTGAGAGGGTGACCTTGGTGGAATTGGTGGCAATTCTTGCAATGGTTAATAGGAGACTTTGGCGCATCTAGACGTTCATCTTTCTGTAATATTCTTGCGTACGTTTATGGAATGGCAAGGGTGCAAACTGGTGTTTGATTCATCTGAGAGCCGAAGTAACATTCCATTCGATACCTTGTCATGATGCACTGCTCACTGTTTCTGGCAAACGTTTACGCAGAGTCCGAGATGTGGATCTGAAGCACGACTTCGCTTTCATTGTATGTAATCAACCCAAATCCAATGCCAATTTGAGTTTTGTTGTATATTTTCCCATGTTGATATAGGAATTTTTTAATATTAAATCTATCAGAGGAATTGAAGATATATCATAGCTTGTTGTGGGGCCTGTTCCCTGCAATATTACTATCATATTTTTCCCCCTTGGTTTTATCCTTTGTTTATCTCCAGGAATTTAGTGATGCTCGAGATGCAGACGAGGCAAGGTATTATCTTAATGGCAGAGATTTGAACGGAAGTCGTATTGTTGTGGAGTTTGCAAGAGGGGTAATGCTTTTCAGCTTTTACTTCTAAATTTTATATCTGGTTAAGATAGCTAAGAATAATTCACTTCTGAGTCTTCTCACATGCCTGATATCTTATATCCAGATATCTTATCTCCAAAGTTCAGAATAATCATCTTACAGAGTTAGGTGTTAATGCTTAATTATTCAATTTCCAATTTGTTATTTTGTTTAGCCATTGTCCATCAACAATGAAATATTTGTGTCTAGTGAAATCAATTGCATGGTCTCTAAGTATGAGCAAAAGAGAAGGGATAGGGAATCACATTATTATGCTTGCACAAAGAGTAAGATAGGAGGTTGGTGTAGACAAGAACAATAGGAAATGTGTTATTTTTAGATTGAGCTATAAATAAATAAATTAACCTGTGTTCCACAGGGACATGTACCCTTCCCTCAAAACTCCTGTCCTTGCCCTAGTCTCTGTACCCGGTTGCATTTTGGATACTACAGGATGGCAGATTTATAGGATTAATCATTCTCTTCCATGCAGGCTTCATTCTGACTCTCATACTTAATTCTAATGATGGGTCCTGCAGAGAAACCTGAAAACTACTCAACCAAAATCGATATATATTTTTTGATTTATGCTCCCTTTCATATGTTTTTCAAATATATTGTTACATTTTGTCTTTATTTTTATCTTTACAAATGTTGTTCATTTTGTCTGTAGGGACCAAGAGGAGGTGGTGGTGGTGGATCAAGAGAATATCTAGGGAGGGGACCACCTCCTGGTTCTGGAAGGTGTTTTAACTGTGGGAATGATGGTCATTGGGCTAGAGACTGCAAAGCTGGGGATTGGAAAAATAAATGTTATCGTTGTGGAGAGCGGGGTCATATTGAAAGGAACTGTCCAAACAGTCCAAAATCATACAACAGGTATAATTTGTTTCTTTGGATCTTTTATTGTACAGCTGATGATTTTTGAAACTAGGTTCTAATCAGAACCAACAATGTTTCTCTTGAATGTATTGTACTTAGGCGTGAGCGCAGCCCCTCAAGGTCACGTTCCAGATCATTGTCTCGTGGTCGTGGAAGAAGCCGCAGCCCAAGTTATAAAAATCGCAGCTACAGGTACATTGGGTCTTGTGTTTGCTGTGCATTTGTTTGTTTCTTCCATTTTTACTTGTTTTGGTGTAGCTGTAGCCCACATTCAAATAAAGTGTTACTTCAGGGGCATAGTGTATTTTGCTTGCTGGGCTTATATTATACTAATCAACATTTGTCGAATATCAGTAGATCACCCAGTTCACCAAGGAGGGATGCTCGGAGCACTGTGCAAGATGATAGAAGATCAAAAAGTCGAAGCTACAGTCGCAGTCCGAGAAGGGGTAGAAGGCACAGTCCAGCAATGGACGATCGCAGGAGCATCAGTCCTGTATCTGACAGTCCAAATAGGCAGAGCAATGACAGAAATAATGTTGTGCGAAACAGTCGAAGGAGTGATAGCCCAGCATCAGATGATGGTCATGGGCCAAGAGACAGTGCTAGTCCTGAGAGGGACAGTCCTGGAAGGTACCAAAGTCCAGCTGCAAATGGCAAGTCCAGTAATAGTCCATTAGCTGCTGCCAATAATCAAACTCCAAGCCCTGCAAGAGATTCACCTGCTTTGAGAGAGAGCCCTGGTGCTAGCACCTAAACTTATGATCGTCTCCAGGCTTACATCAGTGCATTTATTTTCTATTGAAGAGTAAAAGCTTATGCTTATGGATTCTGTAAGATCAAATTCTAAGTTTTCTATTTTTGTTATAGGATTAGACAACTGGTGTGCCTATGGAACATTTTTTAAGGTGTGGTTCAATCTTTGATTGTACATCATGACTTGTTGCATAAATCATTTATTTTTGGCAGTCATTTTAACAACATTTTTATTGGGAATTTTTAGAAGTGAGAATCTGTTTTTTTTAATTTTCACATGTTCATAGACCCTGAAAGCATATTTTTGGTGGTTCTAACATCATTGAACTGAGTATTGAGTGTCTTCATCTACCTTTTTTGTGAGAATGTTAAAATATATATTTTTTAGTAACCATTATGTTCAATGTATCTTGGCAGTTCTGTGGGACAGTTGATGAGTCTGGTTTAAGGCCAGAATTTAAGTGCCTGAAATTTTTCAGTTCTGTAGCCTAATCCCTAACCCTTAACAGTAAAATTTTTAATGAGCGGCTATGGAAAGAGTGGCAATTTTTAGTGCTATAACCATTCTCGACATGTTTGTGTGGTACGTGTAATTAGTGTGTGCTATTTTTGTTCTTGGCCTTAGCAAACCACTTATCTGATTTGTTTGTGCGGTACCCAAAATTTTTGGGGGCGTGACATGTTTATCTGAGTTGAGATTGTTTGGAATCTGCTAAATGGAACTGATTGTATTTGTATGAAAAAAAGGATTGGCAATTTTTAAATCGTCATATACGATGTTCCTGTAAGTTACGAAGTCCATAACAATTCAAAATTGATGTGGGTCCGAAAAGATTTGAAGGACGTGACATGTGTATTAGGCACATATATGCCTTGAAATAAGACATCTTAACTAATAATGCATTTGCTATCAAATTCATTTGGCATATAACATTTAGTATGGGCGCTTAAAGCTGGTTACGGTGTGCAATGGGGGTGCTATTTTTTGTCCTTTTCCTTATCAATAAGTACTCATCTTAGTTATTTGTTTGTGTGGTACCTAAGATGATTGGAGTGTAATCAATGTGCTTGTTTTCATCAGAGACGAGATTTCATGGTACCTGTTACACAGAACTCATTGTATTTGGATTCATGATGCCAAGAACTTATTGGATTGAATATATGTCGATAGGGGTGAGTTTGTTTTTTGATACTATTCATTCTCCTGTATGGCGTCCAATACCACATTCTGAGTCTGTGGGGATGCACATAGATACAATCCCTGCAGAAATTAATAAAACGAACAACCAAGTATTGAATCTTTAAAACTTACGTGGTACAAGAAATTGAAAATGTCTGTCGTTTCCATCATTAGAGAAAAAATTAATATCAATAGTTGAAGCTGGATAGTACACATGAACCTGAAGCTTAAGTTGTATGACATTAAAGGTTAAGTTGTCAAGTTAGAACAATAACCATAATTTGTATCTTTTTGATAAGGCAAGCAGCATTTACAGGGTGTTGAATCCAAACACAAAAGGCTCTAAAAGGGCAGATAGTCAGCAAAATAAAATCAGGGTCAAAAGCCACAAAATAAAATCAGGGTCAAAAGCCACAGACCAGTGTCAGCAAACTTACAGCTAACCTACTTAACAAATATGTTAAATGACTGTAAATCAAACTTCAATTTAATGAAAATTCAATCTCAAAAAATGTGTGTATATGTATGCACAACTAACAGACATTAGTGAAGGCTAGCTGGGATTGAAAATTTATGAATTTGTAACAGCTATTGTAGGAAATGTAAATTGCAGTAAAATGACAATTTTATTTCTGTTACCAAAGACTGATTAATTTGCATGGAGATTTTGGAATCTGAGACGTCTCAATATAGGAATGGTAGTTATTCCTTTACCCCCCTTCGAATCAACATTTTCCTTTATCATTCTATAAAGATGAGTTTGGGTCATAGATTAATCTTTCACTTGACTAGTGCACTTGATTCGGTAAAATAAAATAATTCTGTTCGCAACTTCCCCTGATTTGCCTTGGGCCTCTTTAGCTTCATTTGATATAGAAGGGCCATCCTTCGTTGTCCCCAAATGCCAAGAAATAATTGTTGCTTATTCAAAGCATCCAATAAAGCATGTTCAGTTGATTCGACCCTCGACAACGAAGGGTCCAAAGGTGGATCATCCGAAACAGGGCCCAAAGAAGACAACTACATTAGGATTCGTAGAAGTAATTGCAACCCTCGGGCCCAAGTCCTCTAACCCCTCATCGTCGAAGTTAAGAAATCACCAATCGTTAAACGCCCATGTTGGACCCTTTTACACCAAGTCAGTTCCACCAAGTCACCTCACCTTTCATGGGGTGAGAGCTAAGGCAATTTGAAGCAAGGTGTTTGATAGCAAAGCATCTCTTGCAACGAAAGGTGAGACCATCATAGTCAAATCTTCGGGTCTGTGTTTTGTTCTCAACAAGCAGGACAGTATCCTTGAGCAAATCCTTCGAGGTGTTGATGGCCATGAGAATTCGAGTATAAGTAGTATGGTCATAGTTAACCGATGTAGCATCCTCCTGTAAAAGAATCAAGAAGAATGCCAATAAATTCAAAACAAGAAACTCCCAAAACTGAAGAGGAAGATTGGAAAGTTTGACCCAAATAGACAAAATAGTTTAGTATGGTCATAGTTAACCGATGTAGCATCCTCTTGTAAAAGAATCAAGAAGAATGCCAATAAATTCAAAACAAGAAACTCCCAAAACTGAAGAGGAAGATTGGAAAGTTTGACCCAAATAGACAAAATAGTTTAAGTATTCTATAAGAGGGTTGAAGGATGGAAACAAGAAGAATGCCAATAGATTCAAAAACAAGAAACTTCCAAAATTGAAGAGGAAGATTAGAAAGTTTGACCAAATAGACAAAAAATAGTTTAAGTATTCTGTAAGAGGGTTGAAGGATGGAAACTAAGATATGATAGAAAGGGAGTACTTTCCCCACAACCAAACCACACCTTCCAACACTTGCATCTTTTTTATGGCATCCTTGATTGAAGGATGCCATAAAAAAATCCCGCATAGAGGGATAGAGTTTTGAAGGATTTAACAAATATAAACAAAAACCAGAACAAAACAAATGATGATTTGTAAATCATCTACTATATGAAGAGAGAGAGGCAGCAAAAACAAACTGTTGTATTGATCAAAAGAACAAGAAATATTTAACAAGGAATAACAAAACTATTTTGGAACTGCTCGCTAACTAAATTCCAAAATTGCCTTCTAACTAAGCACAAATGTCATGATTATCGTATTTGTATTATATGTTTATTATTCTAACATTCTCTCCCATAATAAACATACAAACAAACAAAAAAGGTTCATTATCCCAATTCTCCCCCAGAATGAACATTGGGAAGAACATCAAGTGAATGTCGAATAGTCTGAAAATGATCATGAGCAAGGGGCTTTGTGAATATATCAACAAGTTGGGCTGCAATGGGGCAATAGACAAGTTCAACCAGGCCTTGTTGGACCAACTCTTGAATGTAGTGGTGTTGGATGTCAATATGCTTAGTCCTACCATGGAACACAAAATTTTTACTCATCTGAATAGTATTCTGATTGTCACAATACATCACTGTAGGACCATTCTGAAGATGCCGAAGATCTTGTAACATCATCCTCAACCAAACAGCCTGATAAGCAACAAAAGTAGTAGCCTTGTATTCAACCTTTGCAGTAGAAAGAGATACAGTAGGTTGTTTTTTAGATGACCAGGAAATTACAACAAAACCAAGACTAAATGTATAGCCAGAGGTAGACTTGCGATCATCTATGGAACCTACCCAATTAAAATCAGTATAGCCAACCAACATACTCTCCTTGGAAGGCTAAAAGGAGATACCATAATGCATTGTTCCTCAAAGATATCTAAGAATCTTTTTAGCTACCGCCCAATCTGTCTCTTTAGGTGTGGACATGAACCTAGAAACCAAACTTATTGCATATGTAATATCTGGTCTAATATTGGTCAAATATATCAAAATTCCAACTAACTGTCTATAGAGAGTGGGATTGACAAGAGGGGAATCATTGGAATTAGACAACTTAACACCAACCTCCATAGGTGTGGCTACTGGATTGCAATCCTTCATATGAAACCGCCGAAGAAGATCTAAAACATACTTTTGTTGAGACAAAAATATACCATCTTTATGCTGCCAAACTTCAAGACCAAGAAAATAATGCATTTGTCCTAGATCAGTCATCTCAAATTCTGAAACCATAGCTGCTCTAAATTCAGGAAACAAAGATGAATTATTCCCAGTGTATATGAGATCACCCACATATAGAACAAGTAAAATATCCTCACCATAATGTCGAATATAAAGATTAGGGTCAGATTGACTTTTTACAAAACCTTTCTGCTGAATATAAGAATCAATTATGGAGTACCATGCTTGAGGTCCCTGTTTGAGGCCATACAAAACTTTCTTCAACTTGTAGACAAAATGTTCTTTGGAAGGAACTTCAAAACCTTGAGGCTGAGATACATACACTTCCTCATCAATATAACCATTCAAAAAAGCACTTTTAACATCCATTTGATAAACATTCCAGCCATTGTGAGTAGCTAAGGACAAGACTAGTCTAATAGTATCCATCTTGGCTACATGAGCAAAAGTTTCAGTATAGTCAATACCTTCCTGTTGAGAGTATCCTTTAGCAACCAATCTAGCCTTATATTTATCAATTGTCCCATCAGATTTATATTTAGTTTTATAAATCCATTTTATACCAACAACATCCTTACCAGGGGGCAATTCAACCAACTCCCAAGTATCATTTCGCTCAATGGACGCCATTTCACTTTTCATAGCAACAACCCACTCTTCCTTTGCACTAGCTTATATAAAATTTGTTGGTTCCTCATTATGCATAACTTGAGTCATGAGAGCATAATTAACTTGTCTATGAGATCTTGTAGTCATTTGATCAAAATTAGTATCTAACATGAATGATGGGGGATGATTTTTCTCAGTTCTTCGTTGGTATTTTTGATACTTCCTACTCTCTGGAGTGGAGGATGAAGTTTCTCCATTATCAATGACTTCTGATACATCAAACACATGTGCATGAGACTCCTCTTCACCTACATCATTCATAGGAGGATTAAAATTCTTCAAATCAATCTCAATATTTTGAACCTTTTCATTGGGAATATAGTGTGAGCTTTCATCAAAAATGACATCTCTACTTATAATTAGCTTCTTAGCAATAGGATCATATAATCTACAAGCTTTATTTTCAAAACCATAACCAATAAAAATGCATTTGATACTTTTTTCATCCAATTTTGTCCTTTTTTCTTTAGGAATATGCACATAGGCAACACAACCAAAAACCTTTAGATGAGCAACAAATGGTGTAAAACCAAACCGAGCCTATTCGGGAGTCATTCCATGAACTGCTTTTGTGGGACTCCTATTCAACAAATAAATTGCAGCAGTGACTGCCTCTGCCCAAAAAGATTTGTCTGGATGTTTTTCTTTCATCATGCTTCTTGCCATTTCAACTATAGTTCTATTTTTTCTTTCAGCAACTCCATTTTGTTGTGGAGTGTAAGAGGTGGTAAATTATCTCAGAATCCCATGTTCTCTACAAAAATCACAAAATACATTGGACCTATACTCTCCCCCATTATCTGATCTGATGATCTTAATGAATTCACCACTTTGTTTTTCAACTAGTTGTTTAAACTCAACAAACTTATCAAAAACTTCTGATTTAGCAGCCAAGCAGTAAATGCACGTTCTATGAGAAAAATAATCTATGAAGGTGAAAAAATACTTAGATTTATTTAGCGAGAGAGTTTCCATAGGACCACATAAATCAGTATGAACGACTTCAAGTGGTTTTCTTTCTCTTCTTGATAAATCAGTCAAAAAAGTATTTCTATGTTGCTTTCCAAACATTCTTCACATGTGTCTTGTATATTCTTAAGAAATGGCAATCCTTCAACCATATGTTTCTTTTTAAGCAAAAGTAAACCACCAAAACTGAGATGTCCATACCTTTGATTCCACAACTGACTATCATGCACCTCTATAGTATTCATAACTTGTTTGCTTGAAGAAAAATGAAGAGGAAACATACGATCACCTGTCATACATGCTTGTACAACCACTGCATAGTTTTGTGACTTATCCTTAATAACACATTCATTTTTATCAAAAATAGCTTGATAATTCTGTTCAATCATCTGACCAATTGATAACAAATTCTTTTTTAGAGCAGGTACTAGCAAAGTATCAGAAATATGCTTAACTTTACCATTTTCATTTGCTACTTCAATTGTTCCCTTTCCTTTAGCCCCATGTGATTGATTGTCCCCCAAAACAACACTACTATTATGCTTTTCATCCAAATTAATAAATAAATTTGCATTAGATGTCATGTGAGAGGAACAACCAAAATCAATATATCATAAACTTTCTTCATTAGAGCTTGTATTCAAACATGAAAGAAATAGATTTTGTTTATCTTCTACAATACTATGAGCAGATTGCTTGTGCCAAAATTTAGACTCATAATGACCAAATTTGTTACAATGGAAACATTGAACATTTCTTTTGTCTCTACCAATATCCTTGCTTCTACCTCTGCTTCTTCTTGAAAAACTAGAACCTCGTCCATGATCATAGCCCCTACCCTTGTAGTTATTACTAAACTCACCTCTATGCTCAGTTTTGGAAGGATACTCATTTCCCTTTAAAAACTTATGTCTTTTTCCTCCTCTTATGTTTGCCTTAGATGCAAATGCTTGTTCTAAAGGTTCTTCATTACTTTTCATTCGTTCTTTTGCTGTTAATAAGATACCACTTAATTCATCAATTTCCATGGATGCAAGATCTTTTGAAATTTTAATTGTAGAAACAACATTATCAAATTTGGAAGGCAAACTTCTTAAAATTTTCTCAATCACATGCTAATTACTAACATCATCTCCTAAAATTCTCATATGATTTATCATCCCTTCAACTTTAGTAAGAAATTCATTTTGATTCATTTTAATGTTTGCAAAACTTTTCCTTAATGTTTGTAGCTTTGTTGTGTGAGCACATTGATATGCATTTACAAGTATATTCCAAGCCTGTTTTGAACAAGTAATAACACATATCCTAGGAAAAGTAGATTGACTTATGGCACTTTGAATTAAAAATAAAGCTTCATTATCTTTTTCTTCATTTTTCTGTAATGCTTTTTTTTGCTGATCAGTTAGTGCAGTAATATCTTTAGGTACACCATACCCATTAGTAACAATATTCCACAATCCTTTAGATTTCAACAAAGTTTGCATTCATGTACTCCAATAAGCAAAATTTGCCCCATCAAAAATAGGAATTGACAGATTTGATGTATTAGCCATTTCAAATTATGTTTGTAGTTTAATCCTCCTATCAATTTCAAAAAATACCTGATAAGCTTCTTGCAAAATTTCAACAACACATACCATCAACCAGGAAAATGAGTTCGCTCAAAATAGGAAAGAAAATAGCCTTACTGTTCAAATTCCTCCTTACAACCAGCCTCTCTGTGGTAGTTCTTTCAAGAACAAAACTTGTGATGCATTCTTCTCTTTGATCTTTCGCCTTCAAATAAAAAAACTGCAATCCCTTTAAACTAGATTCTCCAAAACTTGCTGTGTTAAAACTTCATATACTTTTCCTTCCTGGTGCTTTGATACCAAATGAAGGATTTAACAAATGTAAACAAAACCAGAATAAAGAAAACGATGATTTGCAAATCATCTATCGTATGAAGAGAGAGAAGCAACAAAAACAAACTGTTCTATTGATCAAAAGAACAAGAAATATTTAACAAGGAATAACAAAACTATTTTGAAACTGCTCGCTAACTAAACACAACTGTAATGATTACCGTATATGTATTATATGTTTATTATTCTAACAAGTTCAATCTTGCCTTTAGTGAGGGGTCTCCAAACATCTAAAACCCTTATGTTTTGATTAGGGAGAGAAGGCAAAAAACCATTGAATATGTAGATGAGGGCATGGCATTTAAAGTGTTCTTCATTATCCAAAATCTCTTGACCACATATAATTATAGGGAAGGAAAAATAATAGTGCAAGAATTTCTGCTATAGAGAAGGGTGAGTAGATCTCAACAAAAGGTGAGAATCTCCTTTAAGAAAACTAGATCGAGTAATCTTCACATACAGACACTTCGCACCAAGCACATGAGAGGAGTGGGTAGCGCTGCATGGACCTATAGGAGGTGCCACACTAGTCACCACATGAGCATAATTGATGGGTAAGGAGTGTGGTACCAGAGGAGGAAAGTCTCGTAACATGATATCCTCAACAACAAGGGCATTCGAACCAAAGACAACATAAATAGACCCAAGAGTAAAGGAAAGACATGACCTAGGAGCAAAGGTAAAATGCGACCCATGACCAAGAACTATAGGAATTTTGAAAATCTCTATATGGGGGAATCTAATAGTTGTACATCCTAATTTTGTGTCTTTTAAAATCATGTGTGACAATTTCAAATAGTTCAAATTTTTATAATAGTTTATTTGGAAAGTTCATTGTTTAAACTTAAGGTTTCAAAATCTCATCATCAAATATGAAGCCACATCATCTTTTTGTTAGTCTCATAATATATTGGAAAATGTTAGATCTATACTTGTGTATTAATAAATATTTTGGTGGTGTGTCCATGTGGGCATTACATGATTTATTTTTTGGATCTAATAAACACATTTCATTTAATATATTTATTCAACACATTTATTTAAATATGAGGGTAACAATAAATTGTGCAAAATATATGTTTAGTGAGCTCTAGTGGGAATGGTATATAGGAGGGAGTTGGCTAAATTTGAAATTGTGCCAACTTTTATGTTTGGGGTCTACAGTGTGAATGAGATATGTGAAGAGAGGAAGCATGAATTGAAATTGTGTGGTTATATGTGTCAGATACTTAAAAATGTCAAACATTCTTCTAATTCATCATTTTTCGTCATAATCACTCATCTTTTTCATCATTATTAATCAAATAATTTCCAATTGTTTGATTAAACTAACCCATTTGTCATATTGGTTAAATAAATTTTCATTATTTTATCATTATTTTCTCCATCACTTTTAATTAAATAATTTTTAATTCCAAATATTCTTCTTATCCACGTAATTAAATCTTACATTATCCTCTTATCCACATAATTAAATTTAATTATTTAATTAAAAATCATGCATTTTTCTCAACTAATTATTCCTCCAGAATTAAATAAATGATTTATTTTATTTAGTTTGCACATTCTTTTTACCCCTAAATTTAGAGACCAAACGAAATTTAATGACCATTCTTAAAAATAGTGAACTCTCTAAATTTAGTGAGTGAATTGAACTTCACTCCACTTCATCTCTCCATACAACTTCATGGATGATTATTTTGATCTCTCATCAATCCTCATCCATTGATCTCATTTCAGATCTCACATCGTTGATCTCATGCCTTGAAAACCTATAAATCAAACATCATTTGATCATTCAATCCCTCCTCGAATCAACAACCAAACTATACTCAATTCATCTCACTTTTTGCACAACAAAGTTATTCTAAGTTTATGAGCAATCCACATATCATACTTAAAAACACAATTCTTAAAATTTGACAATGGAGTAAGACTAGGCATTTTCAGGTGAGGTAAAGTAGGTTAGATTAGTTTGATTTACGCGCTCTTTGATTGCTTTCATTTGAATTGTGCACATGTTTCACTGGTAATTTCTATTTGATCATTACATTTAAGGTTTATTGATTTGACTTCCTATTTGCAATTGAATCCATTTGGTTGTTTTGTTCGATTTATTCCTATTCACATTATGATTCTTATGTCTTAGAAGTCTTCCATGAAGACTTTGCAAGTGTATTATAATATTTATTGATGAGATAATACGTTGAGTGTATGAGAGATTTTGGAGGTTAGTTTTTTTTTCTAAGGGTTTTTCTAAGGTGCATCTTGTGTCATTTTGATTATATGTTTGTCTAGTTTTTTGCATTGTGGACTTAAATATTTATTTGTATGTTTTTCTCTCTTGGAGTTATGTGGAAATAATTTATTATAGTTGATTTTTTAAATTTTGTATCAGGCGTAGGTTGTTAGGTTATGGGAGGAGATCTCCATGGTTTTGTTAACGCTTGGTATGAATAGATTCTTGTGCATAATTGAATCCTGTTTGGGTTCTTTTTGTGAGAATTTTGGGGATAAATTTTTGTTGGATACCTCTTGGAAAAAAATATATTTTATCAATAGTGTAGAAGGTTGAAACACTTATGAATTGATATAAAATAAGATATATTTTACAGTAAAAAAATGGCCACTTTTTGAGGCCACGAAAGAACCTTGTAAAGTTGATTGTTTGATCGTATAGATTCATATAGGCTGTACAACCATATGACATGAGCTATTATTAGTTTGCAAAGAGTATTTGGGTTGTACAAACAAGGTATGGAAAAAATATTAAATAAGTTAAAATTGATTTGATAAATTTTGAAAGTTGTTGGTAGTGCTTGCAATCATATGATAGATTTCTCATTGGACATAGGGGACTAGATATTGGTCATGACCAACTTGCTAGATGGTGCTACTATTCTACCACTTCCACCCACACACATTGCCTCTCTGCCACCATCAATGACACTTACTTGGTGGTGCTACATGAAGGCTTCCCAACAACTAGAATTTATTTTTTAAGCCATAATAAAGACTTTTTTTGAGACATAACTTTCACCTAGGGATAAGAGTTCTTTTTGAGTATTGCACTGTGGTATTAATAGATTTTTCAAATTTATTTGTTTTGGATAGAAAATTGCAATTAGAAGTTGATTTTTCTTTTCTTGTTTCAATAGGTCATATCTTGTGTCCATTGTGTTTAATTTTGGACTTCTTATAGGCAATAAAGAGATTTTTCTTAGTACTTTTGTTACACCCCATCTTGTTGTTACCGATTTACTTTTACCTTCACGGGTAAATAGGATGGTAAATGCAATCATGAGTTTGATATGCTTGCTAATGAATGGAATACTGAAATAGGTATTATGTGAAAGTATTAAAAAATGCTTAATATGGCTTTGAAAGAGTAAATATGTTTACATTTATTACTATATAAATATGCTTAAGTTCATGATGCATATGGATTTATTGTGAACGTCCGACTACCATTGCAAGTGTGCTGAGCTAGTTGCAGGGACAGGTTCATTCCTCCAGATGGAGGGGAAGTATCACTCAAGAGAAGATCTTGGTCGGGTAACCAGTAACGTAACCTATTTGAGCTTACACACACTCATAGTAGAATGGTTGAGTCTAGACATAGTGTTGGGAATTGGTAAGTCATCCTTAGTTTGACGTGTTTGCATTAGTAAGGGTCTTGTTTACTATTGAGTGCATTATTGGGTGATGTTTATCTATTAGGGTTTGTGAGTTTCTTCCCTATATTACTATGCTTGTATCGATAAGGTCAACACACGTGGGATGGATGTATTTGTATATATTCATCATACGTATATCGCCTATCGCTAAGATAGTAAATATGTATGTGCTTGGTTGTACAATCAAATGTATACACATATATAAGATATATACATAAATACATGTATACGTATGTATACAAAGCATAAAGGAATATGTATATATATATATATATATATATATATATATACAGTCGATATTATGTACAATATTATTATCTTGCGTATATATGAAAGTAATGATATATATATTGCTAACATTGAACACTTTTGTATATATATATATATATATGTATGTATATACGTATAAGCGTTGGATGCTATGTATACTATTTATGACCAAGTTAATGGATGTCATGCATTAGATTATCGAATGGTGCTTAGGAAAAGGTAATATATATTATATATATAATATAAATATGGATATATATTATATTATATATATAGTATATATAATGCATGATTAAATTATTATTTTATTTTAAAACACTATAATACATATGCATGACACACTTTATAAGCATTATTAGCATGTATATATATTGACAAATAAATATAGGGGATCCATTAGAAATGAAGGCACAACCATATAGAAGAGTATGATTATGCCTTGAGGGAAAATTGTATATATGAGCATAAGCCGATTTGCATATTGCAAAGTATTTAGAGGTGAATAAAGTATTGTGTCTATTGTGAGCAAAGTTGTGTATGCCACACATAGGGAATGAGTTTAAAACAACACATATATGAATTAAGACTGAGTCAAACTAAACATAGGGCTGAATATATCACATATTGACAATGAATTAAGGGCACGCTATGTGCAATATAAAGCACAACAAGTAAGTCAATTTGAAGAGAATGACTTAGTCGATGCATTGAGATTAAATACATTTGACTTAGTAAACTATATTTACTTTGGATGCCACATCAGTGAATTGAATATCAACTACAAAATAAATGAAAAAGTTGAATGATAGGAAAGGTTTCTCCAAATTGATGAATTGGTCAAATCAATTTTAAGAGACATGGCGACACATCTTGGATTGAGTTGACTTATGCTAAGTGTTGTATTTGAGTTATTGACTGATTCAAATGCGGGAAAAGCCACACCAACTATAGAAAGGTTTTTGCTTGCTTTGGCGCTACCTTATGAATTATGTTTGTTGTAGAAGTATGTTTTAAGAGCAATTCAAATGCCTTCTTTTTATCATGTGCTGTTTTGAAATGGTCTTATGTTGTTGTCAAGTTTAGAGGGCGATCTGTAGTTTTAGTTTGCTGAGTACACTCTCAACTTGCTGCCACCACTTTGATAAGTTGAGTGAGTCGATATGAGTGGAGTTTGCTGTCAAAACTCATGCCCTTTTTGTAGGTTGAGTGGTCTTCAATCTACTGTATAAATAGTGAGGTTGATCTCTCATTTGGGACGGCTATTGCTATGCATTCTAATTGCAATTCCATCCGCACTTCTTATTTGCTTCATTCTATTGTATTCTGAGTGAGCTTGAGTATTTGCGAGAGCATTTCATCGTTTTGAGAGAAGTAAATTATCAACTTGTGAGGAAGGCTTTACAGAGGCATTGTTTGAGGGATCAAAGCTAAGATAGTTGTTTGTCTTGGGGATCTGAGTTGCAACCAGTCGATTGGATAAGCATTTACAGGCATGAGGATAATCTTCCTTTATTTGTCTTAGCTTATGAAAGATTGTTTCATGGATGCTTATTTAGTTTATTGTGAATTCTTGCATTTAGGGAAAAATAATATTTTCTTTGAAAGAAAGTAGAAGCTTTTTATACTATTTTGTGAAGTGGTTGTAAGATAATCCATATTTGGAGGAATTGTTTGTCATAAGTATTATTATTATAATAGATATGATTAAACAAGGGTAGCTTAAGGGATACTCATATCTAAGTTATTTGAATATACTCTATAGCTAGTGGGCTACTCTTGGGATAAGTACTTGAATACTCGTTGATACCTATAGGTCGGGAATAACTTCTTGGGTTGAGTTGGGTTGTACATTTGGTCTTGATTGGAATATATAGGTTTAGAGTAAACCTATATAATCAAAATAGTCATTGGTTGATGACTTTATCCTAAGATTAGGGTATATTGAGGTTGAGACTTGCTTGTGTGATTAAGTAAATCACTTGAGCTTATGAGATTCTATATGTAAGGAGAAGTAGGTGGGAATTACCTAATGAGTTAGAGTTGTTACTTGATTAGTTGTATTACACTATTACTATGAAATAGTATTAATAAGAGTAGACTCTTGAATCATCCCTTTTAATTAAGGAGAATACGCTCTCGAATGGAATCGTCTAATGATGTGATTATTCTTCGATTGAGGTTATTCATTGATTTGGGGGTAAGTGCACAAAGATGGTTCCCAAAAAGGGGACTTAAGTGGACAAATTTTTCTGAAATCAAGAAATACTGACCTTGGATGTGAAATTGAGGATAGTTACACTCAAAATTTTGAGATAGAACAAAAACAAGGATCAAAGTGATCCAAGTCTACTTTCTAAACTACTAATTTATTTTTAAAATGGTTGATATTAAGGGGTTCAAAAGAGGGACATACACAAATTGGTGTTGTTTTTGTCAAAAAAAACATAACATAACAACTCTTGTACGACCCTCGTACGGTGAATTTTTTTTTAGTATTTTTAAAATCACAATGGTAAGAAGTTAGCCAATAGTATGTAGTTGATGCATGATTTTTATGATTATTTTTTAATGAATATTTGATTTTTTACTAATTTTCGAAGTGGACATTTCTTAAAAAACATAATTTTGCCTGTGCTACTCATACAAATTTTGGAAACTAATTGAATTTTTTTTAAATTTTTTTTAAAATTTGTAGAATGGAGTCTAGTTTATAAAAATGTAATTTATTTGAAAATTCGATGAACGGTTAATTTATAACGAAAAAAATACCAAACACTAATTTTTGGCAAAAAAAAGACATACAAATAAAATAAATTATGGATGAAAGGCTTAACATTTTCAAAAAGTGAAAAAAATTACATCGTTGGATAGCTAAGAGAGAACCCAACATTACCCATGTGTTCGATTTTTTCGATATTGAGACACGTGCAATCCTGATGGTGAGCACGGACTCGATTATGTGAAATATGGTAGATTTTTTAAAAACATGTCTCTGGTCGTTGGGAATGCCTTCCAAGCCTTTGGGTTGTATTCCAAGGCAAATACCAAGCCTAAGGCTCGAGAATTCCCAAAGCAAGATATAACGCGAGCGCGCTATAACATGCTCACATTATATTTCAGTTTTGACATTGTTTTTGCTTCTACGAGAAACATGTCAACTAAGACATAACACGAGTGCGTTATAACGCGCTCACATTATGTCCTCCTTTATGTTAAATGCCAATATATTGAATGTATGCTGATATATTTGTATGTTTGTATGTACATGTATGCTTGTATGTCATGTATGCATGCTTGTATGTATGTACGTATGCCTGTATGTATCAATGCATATATATTGTATGTATGCATGTAGGATTGTATCTACACATGTATGTATGTATTTATGTATGTATTTAAAGGGAGGGAGAATTTAGAGAGAGAGAGAGAGTCTGGAGAGATGGAGAGGGGGTGGAAGTGAGAGTTTAAGAGAGAGGGAGTGGGAGAGAAGGGGTTGGAGTGAGAGGGACTTAGTTAGGTAGGGTGGGAGGGATAGAGGGAGGGAGAGAGAGAGAGGGTGGGAGAGAGATAATTGAGAGAGATGAAGAGAGAGAGGGGGGGAGAGAGAGACATAGAGAAAAAGAGAGTTATGTAGGTAGGGTGCCAAAGGGAGAGACTTGAGAGTGTGAGGGGGGTGAGAGGGAGGGACTTGAGAGATAGGTAGTGAGAGGGAGCGTGAAAGAGAGGGAGTGTGAGAGAGAGAGGGAGTGAGAGTGAGAGACCTGAGAGAGGGAGAGGGTGTGGGAGGGAGTGACCTGATAGAGGTAGAGAAAGAGGGGGGTGGATTGAGAGGGACTTATCTAGGTAGGGTGGAAGGGATAGATAGAGAGAGAGGAGAGAGAAAGAGAGAGTTACTTAGATAGGTTGCCAGAGGGAGAGACCTGAGAGAGAAGGGGGGTGGGAGGGAGAGACATGAGAGAGAGGGAGAGAGAGTGGGATAGAGTGGGAGGGACATAAAGAGAGATGGATAGAGGGAGTGAGAGAGGGTGGTAGGGATTGATTGAATGAGAGGTACGTAGAAAGAGGGATGCGGTAGATAGAGACAATTAGAGAGGGTAGGAGGGAGGGAGAGGTGATAAGTATAGATAGAGAGAAAGTGATAGGGGTTGAGGGTATAGGGTTGAGAGATTAGGGTGGAGGACCTATAGGGTTGATGGTTTCTAGGGTATTAGGGTTTAAGGTTTGAGGGTTGAGGGAATAGGGTCGATGGTAGAGGGTATTTGGTTGAGGGTATAGGGTAGAAGGTTTAAGGGTTTAGGGTTTAGGGTTAAGGGTTTACTTGGTTGAGGGTAGAGGGTTTAGGGTATAGGTTTGAGGGTATATGGTTGAAGGATTAGGTTTAGGGTCCAATATAAGGGGTAGAGGGTATAGGGTTAGAGTGTTTAGGGTTTAAGGATTGAGGGTTGAGGGATTAAGGGTTGAGGGTTGAGAATTGAGGGTTGCGGGTTTAATGTATAGGGTAGAGGGTAGAGGGTTTAATGGTTGATGGTTGAATATTAAGGGTTTAAGGTTGAGGGTTGAGGGTATAGGGTATAGGGTATAGGGTTGAGGGATTAGGGTTGAGGGTCCAATATATAGGGTAGAGGTTAAAAGGGTTGAGAGATTAAGGGTTGAGGGTTTAGGGATTAGGGTAGAGAGTTTTCTTGGATTCAACAGTGTAAGGGTTGAGGGATTAGGGTTGATGGATTAGGGTTTAGGGTAGAGAGTATTGGGTAGAGGGTAGAGGGTAGAGGGTTTTAGAGTCTAGGGTTTAAGGGTTGAGGGTTGAGGGTAAAGGGTTTAGGGTTGATTGTTTTATGGGTTGAGGGTTTAAGGGTCAAGAGGGTTGAGGGATTAGGGTAGAGAGTTTACTAAGTGGGTTTAAGGGTTGGGGGATTAGGGTAGAGGGTAGAGGGTAGAGGGTAGAGGGTAGAGGGTAGATGATTGACAGTAGAGGGTAGAAGGTTTACGATTTAGGGTTTAAGGGTATAGGGTTTAGGGTTGAGGGATTAAGAGGTTATAGAGTAGAGGGTATAGGGGTTGAGAGATTAGGGTTTTAGGGTTGAGGGTTAAGGGTTTACTTGGTTGAGGGTAGAGGGTTTAGGGTATAGGTTTGAGGGTATATGGTTGAAGGATTAGGTTCAAGGTCCAATATAAGGGGTAGAGGGTTTAGGGTTTCAAGATTGAGGGTTGAGGGATTAAGGGTTGAGGGTTGAGAATTAAGGGTTGTGGGTTTAATGTATAGGGTATAGGGTATAGGGTATAGGGTTGAGGGTTTAAGGGTCAAGAGGGTTGAGGGATTAGGGTAGAGAGTTTACTAAGTGGGTTTAAGGGTTGAGGGATTAGGGTTGAGAGTAGAGGTTAGAGGATTGACAGTAGAGGGTAGAGGGTTTACGGGTTAGGGTTTAAGGGTTTAGGGTTTAGGGTTGAGGGATTAAGAGGTTATAGAGTAGAGGGTATAGGGGTTGAGGGATTATGGTTTAAGGGTTGAGGGTTGAGAGGTGAGGGATTAAGAGGGTAGAGGGGTTGAGGGATTAGTGTTGAAGGGTTGAGGGTTGAGGGATAAGGGTTGAGGGTTGAGGAATTAAGAGGGTATAGGGGTTGAGGGATTAGGGTTTAAAGGTTGAAGGTTTAGGGTTGAGGGATTAAGGGTCAACAGGGTTGAGGGATTATGGTAGATAGTTTACTAAGATTTTTTAAGGGTTGGGGGATTAGGGTAGAGGGTAGAGGGTAGAGCATAGAGGGTAGAGGGTAGAGGATTGAAAATAGAGGGTAGAGGGTTTACGGGTTAGGGTTTAAGGGTTTAGGGTTGAGGGTTGAGTGATTAAGAGGTTATAGAGTAGAGGGTATAGGGGTTGAGGGATTAGGGTTTGAAAGGTTGAAGGTTGAGGGTTGAGGGATTAAGAGGGTATACGAGTTGAGGGATTAGGGTAGAGGGTAGAGGGTAGAGGGTTTTAGAGTTTAGAGTTTAGGGTTTAAGGGTTGAGGTTAACCCTCTACCCTCTATCTCTCTCTCAGTCCATCTCTCCATCCCTCTATATATCCATATCTCCCACTATCTATTTCTCCCACTCTCCCCTTCTCCCACTCTCCCACTCTCTCCCACTCTATCTTTATCCCACTCTCCCACTCTCTCCCACTCTCTCTTTCTCCCCCTCTCTCCCTCCCTCTCTATCTCCCTCTCTCCCACTCTCCCTCTCTCTCCCTCTCTCCCTCTCCCTCCCTCCCTCCCACCCTCCGTCTCTCTCTCTCTCTCTCTCTCTCTCCCACTATCTCTTTCTCTCCCACTCTCCTCTCCCTCTTTCTCTCCCCTCTCTCTTTCTACGCCACTCTTCCTCTCTCCTCTCCCCTCCCTCCCTCTCCTCCCTCCTTCCTCCTCTCTCCCCCTCTCTCTCTCTCTCTCTCTCTCTCTCTCTCTCTCTCTCTCTCTCTCTCTCTCTCTCTCTCTCTCTCTCTCCTCCTCTCTCTCCTCTTTCTCTCCTCTCTCTTTCTCTCCCTCCCCTCTTTTCTCCCCACTATCTCTTCCTAGCCTCTCCTCTCTCCCTCCTCTCCCTCTCTCTCCTCCTCTTCTCTCCCACTCTTCCTCTCTCCTCCTCTCCTCTCTCCCTCCCTCTCACTCCTCTTTCTCTCCCACTCTCCCTTTCCTCTTTCTCTCCCCTCTCCCCTCTCTCCCTCCATATCTATCTCCATCTCTCTACAATCTCTTTCTAACCCTCTCCCTCTCCCTCTCCCTCCCTCTCTCCCTTCCTCCTCCCTCTCCCTCCCTCTCTCTCCCTCTTAGACAAAGAGGGAGAAAAGAAATATATTAAGAAAACCATATTTCATATAATGCGTGCGCATTTTGAAGAAGTAGAGATGCTACCATTTTAGGAAGAAATAATGCGAGCACATTTTGTATTCCACTAAAAATGGTAAAAAAACTGAATATATCCGTGATGTCAAGGCCCACAGTCTACATATTCTATTGGTTTTGCGCGTGCTCTGACAAAAAGTAGCCTTTTGATGATTTTGTGAAATGTGCAAGAATGTTTTTCACATTCCATCACCTTTTCCATGACCTTTCTACCACCTTTGCATGAAATAGAAGAGTTTCCACATTGAAAGACATATAATATCAATTGAAGTTTGAATTTCATTGAAAACTGATATACAATTGAAGTTTGGAGGGGAACAAACTTTTGAACAAGTCAAATTGTTGTGGAGTTTAAAGAAAGAAGAAGCTAAGCCTACGTAATTGGGTTGAACTCCTCCATTTGAAAGTTTGGTTTTTTAGGTATGTGAAGTCTTTACCCATTTTATTTCATTCTATTATGGCTTGCTTTCAATTTTGTTTGTCATTATAACCTTACGTTGTCAATGCACATTTTAAACCTCCTAATGATTCCCGTACATGGAAAATGTCTTAATGACCCTCTTACAACATGGAGATACCCAAAATTGAATCAAATTTCAAAATGGAAGCATAGATTGTCAAGGTGCTCCTACACCACAAACTTATCAAAAACTCACAATGCCATTACACTCATTATGATTGTAACTTACATGATATTTATCTTGTTTCCATCCAAACTCAACGCCCCCAACATATCTAACTATTTTTGTAACTTCTTAACTAACTTATCTCTTCACAACTTTGCCAGAAAATGTAATTTTTTGCAAATGTCCTTGCTTCCATTTTGAGCCTATCTTGCAATCATGGCATGCCACAATACCACTTTTTTTTAAGGTATTCTGGATTGAAAAAAATCATGTCACATTTGTCTATGCTAGGTAAAATTTTGTACAAGATGATTGTAAGCATTATTTAAATGAATCCTTGAATGCCATATATTTTTCAATTAACTTGAATGGATACATTTTTTAGGAACTAATATTCATCTCATTACCATGGTACAGATAAAATTATCTGCCATGCCGAAGAAAAAGACAAAGAGGAAACTAACAGACGAAGAGAATGAAACCTTCGAAGAAAATGAGAGAGTTCTGGTGGCGGCATATCGTGATAAGAATAAATTGGAAATGATTGACGAAAACAAGACAATTGAAGAGGAAACTCAATCGTAAAAAAAAGAACAGGAATCGGCAGCACAAAAGGAACGAATGCGAAAGCATTGTCATAAGAGAAATTCAGATACCGTAGTTGGAGACACACCCTCTATGACAAGCGAATATGAAGGGACACCATTAAGCACAAGCGAATATGGAGGGACACCATCTAGCAGAAGTGAATATGGACGAACACCATCTAGTGCAAGTGAATATGGAGGGACACCATCTACCTTAAGTGAATATTGTTGGACACCATCCAACACATATCAAGTTGAGAGTACATAATCACTCTGATTTGACGAAGAAGGTATGCCATCATCCCCATGTGAACCTCAAGGTATGTATTCTTCTCCACCCTTGATCGAAGGTACACAATCTATTCCACCTCGATTAAATATTGATGAAATTCCTAATGTTGAGATGTATGTACCTAGGAGAACACCACCTAGAATTTTGCATAGAAAGCTAAAGTATTTTATTAATATTGATGATGAGGTTTTGCAGCACATGGAAGGTAAGATTTCAACACACACTTGTAGAAGATATGCTGAGAAGATTTGGGAATGATTATTTGAAAGACTAAATGATACTGCAAGATGTCAACTATTTGTTGAAATGATGCGGGGTGTAAAGTATAGGAACATCATGAAGACTCTTGGGTTGAGAACATCAAATGCATCGAGTGAAGACACTATTGTGAAGAATCTAATGGATGCTTATGAGAGTGTGGGTAAGACCTCATGCTCAAAGGATAGTGATGTCACCCGACGTGTCATTACATCGACTTTGGTAAGCTGTCAAACAAAGAGAGCTTGTCTCATTAAAAAGACGGGTGAACACACGGGAATTAGTAGAAAATATTTATCAAGAGCCATTCAAAGGCGGCAAACAATTGAGGGCAATGATTCAAATAAATTATGGGAATTCTCGGGGAGACTGTCACGAAAAGATAAAGAAGTTGTCGAAGCATTGAGAACACTAATTGAAGAGTATTGGAAGAATAACACAAGGCCATCTCTGAATCAAAGGGATGTGGTAAGAAGGAGAATCGGTAGTTAGAATCGTGAGCCACATCCAAAGCATTTTTTGGATATGACTCAAACCCAATTTTTTCGAAAATTTGAAAATGATTATCCTCAAATTAGTATTTATCAAAGATTTTTTGAAATGCTTAAATTTTTTTATGTCAAGATAAATCACACATGCACTACTTGTTGTTGTAGACTACATATTGAATTTTCTAACCATTATGATTTTTATCGTTCTATATGTGTAGATTTGCATACTAACAATGTTTTGCAAGATTGTGGCATAGAAGCCCCACCAAAATCTTCAAGAGAGTTCTTATAATTTTAGAGGATGGCCAAATATTCTACAGGACAACATGCTTGGATGGTTCATGCGAGTGTTCGATGGCTTCTAGCATATGCCAGTATGTCAACATATGGAAAGCACAAATGAGGTGGGACAAAAACTAGTAGAGTTCAAGAAGTATAAAACAATGGCATATGCTACAAAAGATGGGTCTCAAGCAAAAAGGTGTGATTTGGTTATTGAGAAGATTCTAGTGTACTAGTTTATGTCCATGTTTCATGACAATATACTGTCTGAGTATGCAATGCATACCCATAGAGCCCGATGGTTAGATACACAATTCAAGCTATGCAAGGACACCTTTCCAATTGGAAGCATAGTATCAGTGGTTGAATTTGTGGAGAAATACACTCTACACACACAACATGAGGTGCAATCACAGTATTACAACTCCACACAGGTTTTGATATTTGTGCACATAACATTCATTCATGCATCTGATAGTACAAATGACCAAAGGAAGGTATTGAGGGAGTACCACTTTTACATTAGTGATGATCACACACATTCTCCAGAGTTCGTGCAAGGTTGCTTCCAAATGTTCTACAATGGTTTGGCTCAGAGGGGCATAAATTACAACCGACATATAATATGGTATGATAAATGTGCAACACAGTTCAAGAACTCGTGCATGTTCTACTAGTTGTGTAGGATGCATGTAATTACAAGTGTTCAACATATGTGGAACTTTTGTGAGGTCAAAAATGGAAAGGGGGAGCATGATGGTGCAAGAGCATTAGCATGAGAAGAGTTAAAGTATAAAGAGAGTGCAAAGTTGATAGATACAAAATCAGTCGTCGAGTGGTGTGATGATTTGATGGGTCTAGGTAATGAAGGAATGTCTTTAGTTCATATATTTTTTTGGTTGATGGATGATACTAACATTGCACCATATGAGGACTGTTGTACACTAACAGATTGAGTGAGGTACACTCTTTCCTTAGCTCAAATAGAGGTTCATGGAGTATCGATACATGAAAGATGGCATGCTTTTTTTCTTCATGTATAATGCAAGCCCGAAATGATTGTGAGTCAGAGGAGTGGGTTGACATATGGTTGACAAGTTATCTTAGCCCACTTCACATGTATCGCTCTTCGACAACATTGGAACTGACACAGATGGAATCATCGGTCGACTTTGACCACGTATCAAATCTAGTTCAACCGGGTGATTTATCTACTTTCTTAGTTGTTGAAATTCCGTATCCTTATCTTACTTTGTACTGTATTCGTAATGTTGACAAATTTCAAGATATTTTCTACACATATCAAAATCTAGGGCATGTTTATGCAGTTATTGCAGATGAAGACAATGAAGAGGGAACAAAATATTACTTGTGTCATTGTGTTGAGGCCAAAAATAAATTGGAGGCCCCAGTTATAGATGGAGAAAACATCAAATACCCTATAGGCTCAGTTGTGGTTACTGGAACATGGCTTAGAAGGTACCCACATTTGAGTGTTAAACATTGGCTATTTCAGGACTTTGTCACGCATCGTAAGATTCTTCATTACTCAAAAATTGTTGCGGCATCCAATGTTTGTTTGACCAAATATGGGGGTAGACCTTTGAAGAAGACCTTGTGGAAGGTCCGTGAATCTGACCATGAGGCAATACTTGACACAATAAAGAGTAGAGCAGACCCAGATGGTTCGTTGGATTAATTTGTAAGTATATGCACATTGGTTCTTATTAATTTATACTTGTATGCACATTAATTTGTTTGATTCCAATTCTATCATCTTCTTTTACTTTGTGTATTTGTAAGTAACATACTAAATAGTGATTGGTGTCCCCTTGCAAAAAATTCAGATATATGATCCATCCAAGAGAATGTTAGCTAGAAAAGCAATGCAACATCCTTATTTTGATGATCTTGACAAATCTCAATCATGATTTTAAGCCATTAGAAAAGTGTGTGCAAAGCTTGGTGAGGTACTTTAAAGTTATTCATTTGAAGTTAACCTTATCATGAGCAACTATGATGTAGACATTATAAGAGCATCTGAAATTTCAACTTACTCTATTCATGAGAGGTGTTGTGTGCAATAGGTATGTTGGAATTCCCAGTGAAGATGTATGACCAGGAGTGACTAAGTTGTGAGACCTGCATGCCTATCTGTAAGTTCCTTCCATCTATTTTTATGTCATTTCCATTTTGTACGCTCTTTCTTTTTCTCTTTTACTTTGCGTATTTGTAAGTAAACTACTAAAAAATGATTGATCTCTCGTTGCAGAAAATGCTGATTTATGAGCCATCAAAGAGAATCTCAGCCAAAAAAGAAACGCAACGTCCTTATTTTGATGATCTTGACAAATCTCAATTTTTATTTTAAGCCATTATAAAATAATGTGTGAAGCTTAGCGAGGGAATCTAAAGTTACTCAATTGAAGTTAACCTCATAATGAGCACCTATGATGTAGACATTTAAAGAGAATATCAAATGTATGAGTGGCATTGTAAAATATCTCTAAGAACGAAGTACCTAAGGAATTGTAATGAGATTTACTTACATAATGAGATTTACTCAAATATTGTAATTTTGGAGTTCATGTTTGGTGCAGTAGCACCTTGTTCTGTAAATGCCTTCAATAGGCAAATTTGCAAAATTTGAATTTTGAAATGTAAACAATGTGAAAAAGGTCATGTAAAGGTCATATGTAATGTATTCAAAGTCTCAAAGAGGTCATTAGGTGATTAGAGAAGTGATATAAAGTATGTAAAGTCAAAATAGGATGTTTTAGGTGTGTGTGTGTTTATTTGTGCAGGGGAATTCAAGAAACAAAGGAACATACCTTTAAAATTTCAAGAACCCCCTTAACTTTTTGAGGCAACAATTATCATGTATCTAAACCCTCAGATCCACAATTTTTCTTAGGTCAAACTCACTCCACCATGCCAAACCAAAACCCTTATTTTATGCTAGTATAAGGAGGGTTTATTGAAAGGAATGGTTCCACACCTTACCAAAACATACCACCACCTCAGACCTTCTTAAAATCACTTGAAAAAACTCAAAAGACAATCACCCAACCTCTACATGCAATATTTTATCAAACCCTAGGGCGAAACCTCATTTTTCATGCCCTTTTCCATCAAAATCTACAGGGGCAGCAACACAAACCCCATAAAAATGATTCCATTTCACTTAATTTTTTTTTGATTCAATAGGATCATGTTGGGCTCCTCTATAAAAACCTCTCTCGGTATTGGCTATCTCAGAGTGTTTTTCCCATGGCGGCGAATTTTCATTTGATGGAAAAAGTGTCAAATTCAAGCTGTGCAAAGTTGCAAAGTGGTGCAACTTTTGCTCTGCAACTCGAGTGACCAAACTAACTGCTACAACACGTATGAATATGTATGTTTACTCTAGGCATGGTCCTCTTTTACACCTAAGCACGCGGAATCACTCTGAGCTATGTTCCACCGGATCGACCCCTTAAGGGTCCAAAGTGCAAAATGGCTGCAAACTTCAGCATGCTATTACTTAGATACCATGACACTTAGAAAATTCTCATCTAATCCTATAGGATAGCGTTGGACCCCTCTAAAAAAACCTCTCTCGGTTTTGGCTATCTCAGAATGGTTTTCTCGTGGCAGCGAATTTTCACTTGATGGAAAAAGTGTCAAATTCAAGCAGTGCAAAGTTGCAAAGTGGTGCAACTTTCACTCTGCAACTTGTGTGACCAAAATAACTGCCCCAACATGTCCGAATAGGTATTTTTTTCTAGGAATAGTCTTTTTTCGCACCGAAACATGCACAATCGCTCCGAGCTACATTCCACCAGATCGATCCCTCAAGGGTCCAAAGTGCAAAATAGCTGCAAACTTCAAAATGCTATTACTCAGATACTGTGATACTTAGAAAATTCTCGTCTGATCCTACAGAATTTTGTTGGGCTCGTATACAAAAACCTCTCTCGATTTTGGCTATCTCGGAGTGGTTTTCCCGTGGCGGCGGCTTTTCACTTGATGGAAAAAGTGTCAAATTCAAGCTATGCAAAGTTGCGAAGTGGTGCAACTTTCGCTTTGCAACTCGTGTGACTAAAATAACTACTCCAATGCATCCAAATAGGTATGTTTACACTAGGCATGGTCCTCTTTCACACCGAAACACACATAATCGCTCCGAGCTATTTTCCACTGGATCAATCCCTTAAGGGTCCAAATTGCAAAATGGCTGCAAACTTCAACATGCTATTACTCGGATATCATGATGCTTAGAAACTTCTCGTTTGATCCTTCAGGATTGCGTTGGGACCCTCTACAAAAACCTCTCTTGGTTTTGGCTATCTCAGAGTGGTTTTCCTGTGGCGGCGAATTTTTACTTGATGGAAAAAGTGTCAAATTCAAGCAGTGCAAAGTTGCAAAGTGGTGCAACTTTCGCTCTGCAACTCGTGTGACCAAACTAACTGCTCCAATGCATCTCAATAGGTATTTTTATGCTAGACATGGTCTTTTTTCGCACCAAAACACGTGGAATCGCTCTGAGCTACATTCCACCGGATCGATCCCTTAAGGGTTCAAAGTGCAAAATGGCTACAAACTTCAGCATGCTATTACTCGGATACCATGATGCTTAGAAACTTATTGTCTAATGCTAAAGGATCACGTTGGGCCCCTATACAAAAACCTCTCTCGATTTTGGCTATCTTGGAGTGGTTTTCTTGTGGCGACGGATTTTCACTTGATGGAAAAAGCGTCAAATGCAAGTAGTGCAAAGTTGCAAAGTGGTGCAAATTTTGCTCTGCAACTCGTGTGACCAAGCAGACTATTCCAATGCATATGAATAGGTATGTTTATGCTAGGCATGGTCCTCTTTCACACTGAAACACGCAGAATCGCTCCGAGCTATGTTCCACCAGATCGATCCCTTAAGGGTCCAAAGTGCAAAATGGCTGCAAAATTCAACATGCTATTACTCGGATACCGTGATACTTAAAAGTTCTCGTCTGATCCTACAAGATTGCGTTGGGACCATATACAAAAACCTCTCTCGATTTTGGCTATCTCGGAGTGGTTTTCCTGTGGCGGTGAATTTTCACTTGATGGAAAAATTATCAAATTCAAGTTGTGCAAAGCTGCAAAGTGGTGCAACTTTTGCTTTGAAACTCGTGTGACCAAGTGGATTTTTCCAACGCATCTGAATAGGTATATTTACGCTAGGAATTTTCCTCTTTCGCACCGAAACACGCGAAATCGCTCTGAGCTACGTTCCACCAGATTGATCCCTTAAGGGTCCAAAGTGCAAAATGGCTGCAAACTTCAGCATGCTATTACTCGGATACCATAATGCTTAGAAAATTATCGTTCGATCCTACATGATCGCGTTGGGCCCCTCTACAAAAGACTCTTTTAGTTTTGGCTATCTCAGAGTGGTTTTCCAGTGGTGATGGATTTTCAGTTGATGGAAAAAGTGTCAAATTCAAGCTGTACAAAGTTGCAAAGTGGCGCAACTTTTGTTTTGTAATTTGTGTGACCAAACTAAATGCTCGAATGCATCCCAATAGGTAGGTTTACACTAGGAATGGTCCTCTTTCTCACCCAATCACGTGGAATTGATCCGACTTGCGTTCAACCGGCTTGATCCCTTATGATGGCATGCAAAACATTGGAAAAGAGAAACATACAAATGACGATTGAGAAGTTTGAGTATTCCACACAAAAAACGTATGATCATCGGTGCAGAGCACCTTGTTCCTCCATTTGATGAAGAAGGTCTAGTTCAATGGTTTTAGTGATTATCTGATGGTGAATAGGTTGGTCAATAGGTTGTTGTGGGTATTTTGAGCATGCTTTGTCTTGAATAAGGTCAATTAAGACCATTAGGTATGTTTTAGGGTGACTTTTGGTTCTAGTGATAAAAAATGTGAAAATTTCAATCTTGCACTAGAAGTTGTCTTTATAGCCTTTGAAGGCAAATTTGTGAATTTGTATATGATTGTGAAAGAATGGAGTTTTGTCGATGTAATAAAGTTATTTGTACGCCATTTGTGTGGGTTTAGAGGTCATTAGATGTACTCATTAGGTTGGAGGAGTCTAAAGTTGCAAATTTGTAAGTTGCTTAACGCAACAAATTTGAAATGCAACGTTTACTTGTTTTGAAAGTTGGTTTTTAGTTAGTTGAGGGCATGGATCAGTTAGAGAAGGGTGTAAAACACTATGTAAAGCCTTGAGAGGCTCAAATTGAGGTTGTTGATGAACTTTTGGAGATCTAATAAGAATTATTCACAATGTTCTCCTTTTTTTAGATTTTTGATACAAACTTGTTGATCCTGTACTTGGTACGACCTCCAACTTTTAGATAAAGAACATATTGGAATATTTTTATGAATCATTCATTTCATGGAATGCCAATTGTAAAAGTGTTTTTTCTTTTAGATAAAGTTGTTTAGCATCAATCAATTAATATTCAAGACATATCATGAAGGACAACAATGATCAATGCTAGGGCTAACCAATTAATAATTATACAAGTGAATAATTCAAGCATGTACATGTCAATAAGGGAAGCACAAGTACTCAAAAACACGTAAGCCTCAAAAAGTATACACACGAATGCATAGTATACATAAATTAATACAAAGTATATGCACGAATACAAGGTATACACATGAAAACACGTAAGCCACAAAGTATACATTCGAACACACGTAAATCACAAAGTATACACATAAGTTATAAAGTATACACTTGAAAAAATGTAACTCATATCGATTGAACCATCAATTTAGAATGCAAATATGGACAAGCATCGATAAAAGATATTTGTATTAACCAAATAGCCATGTAGGCATACATCAATATATGTCGGTAGAAGAATGAAATATATGTATAAAATATCCATATAGGCTTACGAGAATCCCATATAGGCATACAATGTCAAATATGTCCAATAAAAATATGTACAAAACTACCATGTAGGCATACAACAAAGGGCTCTGGAATCAAAAGTCATTGCTCTCCATGCCCTGGAAATAAATTCTTTCCCTTTCCTTTTTGATCGGATGGTGATAGGTCTGTCACTCATTTTTGCTATGCTCGAGGAGTGCTCCTGCTCCTCCTCCTAGTGTTTAGTTCATGGTGAAGTTTTAATTGTTACAATAAGAAGTAAAGACATGAATATATAGAAATTAAATTATAAAAAATGATATATTTGACAAAATAATCAGTTACCGCCATCTCATGATCTCTCTCCATGGGGGAAATATTCTCACGCGCATGCTCAGGTGTGCTCAAGCCCTGTATAAACCATACAAATAGAAATTAAACTACGTGAATCAATAATGGTTTGATTTTTCACTAACTAACATCTATAACAACAAATGTAAATGTAAATTTACTAATTTGCCTCATACCTCACTTGTCAGAATCATCGAGGATTGTATAGCAGATGACACACCAATATCCATTGCCCTCATCACATTCGTAGGTGTTTTGGCTTGCATCATCTGAAAATAAAATAAAAAATTATTCAACGTAATCAACGATGTGCATATAAACTACAAAAATCTATTAATCACTTGATTCATTAGTTAAAATCTTTATTCTATTGCCTCCGTGTAGGTCTGAGTAAATCCACCGCCACTAGGAAGTGTTCCATCAAAACCTCCAATATTAGTTTGTTCAACATCCAAAATCGCATATTAAATTACCATTCGTAAAACAATGCTATTAACATGCAATAAATTTATAATTGTTTACTAGTTACATAGCCCAGCGATAGGTGTACTACAGAAATAAGTTGGTGGGGGGCTGGTGTTTCCAGTCTCAACACTGTGACCCTGCAATTTTATTAAAATCATAAAACATTTTTAGTTAATCTTGCATTTCAAAATCGAAATTTAATAAATTAAATTCAATGAACATGCACTAACTTTTACTTGACTATCAATGCCATATGCCTCATGCAAAATGTCAGCTTCCCTCTCCATATCCATAGCTACAGACAGATCCTGCGTACTAGTCTCCTAAGTGTCGGTGGGGTCATATGAACAAGTAGCCCTGCAAGATTGACACACATGTGTTCGACGACCACCACTCGAAGACTCCCCTGGATGGCACTGTAGAATAGGGCTAGTATGATGGATGACACTCTGGGTCAAAGTGTTGATTTCCTGCAATATATCTACGTTAGCACTTTCCTTCGCGACGAAAGGCATAACAACGTGCTCATGAGGTGGCCTAGCGAGAGCTCGTCTACCTTGCCGCGTAGGATCTGACTGTGCATCGGGTCTATCCTGAGATGAACCCCCACCTCTCCCTGGAAATACCTGATATCAAAATAATTTTGGATTTTGCTCAATATGAACTCACTGTATAGTTTCCTAAGGAAATATTGCGTGACCTCGTAATTGTTGCACGGTGGGTAATCGAAAACCATGTACCACCTATCGTAAAACTGGTCCCTAATCTGTTGGTGGTGGCACCAATGGATAGGAAACCTCTTCGCATTGAGGGTAAACTTTTTATTTGTGCGTGGGTCGGTGAATAATGAGCACAAATCACCTTTTGTAATTTTTAAATCCTTTACATCTTTGTATGATAGTTTATTTGCATAATAATCCCTAGCCGCTTGCCTCCTATCTTGCCATCTAGTTATTTGCTTGCTAATTGAATCTACATTTTTTACCATATCTTTCAATGAATTTTCTAGGGTCATTCTTTCTGTGGTTGAACCATTTGAATCACTCAATCTACTAATCAAATCCTCAATTTGTTTTTTGTTTTTCTCAATTTCACTCATTAAATTTTGTTGAGTGCCAGGTGGGGGTTGAGTGATTAGTGGAGGAGGTTGTTGTTGTGGTTGATTTTGATCTTGAGGATTTGGTTGGTCTTCCTGTTGAGGATCTTGAGGGTTTGCAGGTTGATTTGCATCTCCTAAAAAAAATAAAAAAAATATCAAATTCATCCTAAAACTAACAAATTCAAAAGAAAAACCACAAAATACTTACCTCTCAAATCTCCTCGTCGTGATGGCGCCATCGTTGCAAAGAAATAGAAATTTTTGGTGAAACTATTTGTTGAATTTCTCCTCCTAGAACGTGAGTGTGTAAGTATGAGGGTTTTGGCCGCGACTGTAGGAAAAAAATAGTCGAAATAATAATGACTTATTTTAACTTTTTTTTTTTGCTTTTACCAAGCAATAACACGCGCATGTTATAACGCGCTCTCATTATTGTTTTGTTGTTGCCGAGCCTTAGGCTTGACACACCGAACCAATAATGCGTGCACGTTATAACGTGCTCGCGTTATTGCTTTTCAAATTTTTTTTGAAAGGTGTCCACAAAATTGCTACCCATTTCCATGCACCCACCCTTGGTTATACTCTTAATGAGTACCACGTATTATGTGATAATATACTTAATGGAGTCAGTTATACAATCTATGATTATGGTGAGGTTTATGTAGCTATACTCTAAATTATAAAGCTATACTTGGGACTAGATTGTCTTTTGAAGTAAATAGATTGATTATGCAAAGATAAGTTCATATGTTATACCCGGGATAGGAATGTCCATTGAGGAGGTAACTTATGCTTAGGCTTGATTGGTAGAGGTACCATAGACTTTTGGGAAAAATGGGAATAGGTTATTTCTGGGGTTATAGATTACCCAATAGAGGAAATTACCTAGGCATATTATACAAATAGTCATAATCCAAACTGAGCTGTAGTAGTGTATATGAATGTGAGGACTGTCACTCAAAGTGCTGAGTGAGAATACTTTGGCCAAAGTAGTGTAAGTTGCCACTTTTTACACTGTCATTTCACTATTTCCCTTGTATGTATTCTGGTTCGAGATTTTCATACTTGTAGGTGTAGCTACCATATGATTAGGTTCTAGTTTGTGGGACACAACACTAAGCTTAGATATAAATTTATTACGAGGTTTCCCAACCAGTCTCTTCGTCGAAGGGTAGGACCACCTCACTTGTGAGGTAGATGTGCAAGGGACTGCATTTAATTCTGTGGTTTGTGGAAAAGCGCTTGAGTGATGCTTCTCCTCATCAATCGACAGTCGAGGTTTGGGGATGTTTGCGCCAGTATCAGGGACAACTAGAGTATTTACAACCGCTAGCAAGGGCTTTCAGAATGTATGTGTCGATGAGGTGACATCAGAACTAGTTTGTATATTTATTACCAGATGAAGCTCATAGGAGCTATGTATCTATCTTGTACACATTTATATGGAAGGATGTAATCATGATTGTTTAACTTGAATTCATTCAATATGACATCTATATTTTGGAAGATTTATGAAATTACAATGGAATACAATGGAAGTTTGGAAATAGTGTTTTTGATTAGAGGTAAATAGGTTTTGAAGGGGCCCCAAAACCCTTTACAAAAAAGATCAACTAAAGCGAAAGATAACTAAACAAAGCAAACAACAACCAAAACACAACAAACCATCAACACGACAGTAGCCAAAAAGGAAGGACAAGAAACAAAAACATTACATATTCTTCAGGATATCAATAGCTTCCATGTCAATCTCCATAGTCTTCTGATAATCATCCTTGACTTCAAACATACCTTTAGCAGGGACCCCAGCCTGCAACTTGGTCTTATTGCACGTTCTAGCATCAGGCCCAACCACATTTGCCTCACTAATCAAAGTAGTCTCTGACCCAACAACCTTGTCAACAAAAACCTCCCCCTCCATTTGCCTATCACTAGCACCAACATCCTCACCAAGAGAAATCTCCATTTGTTTCTTGGCCATTCCAATAGGAGACGAGATTCCCTTGGACTCAAACTTCACAACATATTTAGTCCCATCCCCGACCTTCTCCAATTTCAAATTAATCCTTTCCATTTGGTCTTCGAAGGGTAGAATACGTTGTTCAAACATCTGCTTCATCTTCAACATTTTCTCAACCACAATATTCAAGGAATCAAACAACTCATCATCTTGATTCTAAACCGAAGATTCACCCACTTTACTCACTGCACCCCTAACCCTAACATTAGTCATGTTGAGCTCATGAAACACCCATTTAAATAGTTTAAACAGAGAAATGGACCCTTCCTTAGCCATCCCCAAAACATTGGGATCTTCATGATCAAAGTTAAAAACATCCTTACCCTCAACATCACCCTCCCGGGAAGAACTAACCCTATCCTGGCTAACACAAGCCTCCTTACCTTTACCACCAGCCACTGAAATTTGAATCTTGAAAATAGAGTTAGCAATTTCCTCAACTACAAACCTCTGTCTCTTCTGCATCTCCAAGTCCACACCCGGAGAATCCAAAGCACCCTGCCCACTATATAACTACATGGGAGAAGCAACATGCAACTCCATCACCTGGCTATTAGATGTAAAATACAATTTCTTATTGTTGTCTTCCTTCAAAGCCTTCTTTCTCTTGGTCCCCAAAACAAGGGATGACGAAGACACATCTTCAACAATTTCAATCCTATCCTTCAAGATAGTAGAGGGAGTGATAGGCTTAGTTTACCTCAATTTTCCAACAACCTATTCTTCACTATAGGTCTCGTAACCCTTCTGGTTATGGACCGAATCCCCTTTACCAAGCTTTCCCACAATAGGAGGTTGTGAGATCACTTCCATGGAGGTTCGAGAATCCGGGACGTAATCCTCATCCTCCTTCGTATCAGACTCCTCCAATAATTTTTTCTTCTTTTTCCCTTTAATACTCACCAACTCCTCTTTCGAAGCAGTTTCATATTCCACAGTCAACTTCTATTGCTTACCCTTGGGAGTGATAGAAAGTGGCTTAGAGACCTCAAAAGATTTAGCATAATCCGAGATAAAAAAAATGAACCCAACATGCAACATTGGATTTTTAGGGTTCCTTTTATGATCCTTCAGACCATACTCTAGAGAAGCTAAGAGGTAAAATGGAAATGGAACTTTCTTCCTATGACAAAAATGATTCAAGAGAAAAAAATGATAAGAATTAATTGCAAAAAACCAACCTTCAAGAGTAATGTACCTCATTAATTCCTCAACAACATCCCCCCAAAGTTCTTTGATCAAGCTACACTAGTACCCACCACTCTTAGCCAACTTTAGCTCTTGTTCTTCATTTCCTTTGAAGAAAATCTGCATGTCTGCCTTAGATTCTTTTTTATCTTTGTAAACCTTCTTGCCTTTTGTAGAGAGCATGGAAAACTTTAGTTGCGAATCTTCGCCAATTGAAGAATTTTAGGAATCGGGCAAGTCAAAATTGGCAAATTAATCGTACCCAACAGGGTGTCCAAATCACCTAGATTTTACGAACTATTGGTCCAATGCATGTCCATTCGCCAACGGTTTTTTAATGAGGCATGTTTAGGCAATAAATTCGCCATAACAGACTATGTGTTTCCAATGGACCGATTAATATTTTTGCTTGGAATCTCGGGAGCATGTAATAAAACACCTACATATTCGCCAATACTATTAAAAAAACATTATATGAGGACCCATTTCACCAATTAAAATTTACAAATAGTTGCTTGTGAAGACCCATTTCGCCAATTAAAATTTATAAATAGTTGCTTATGGGTAAAAGCACAAACCTTTGTCACACTTTCGACCTAATAAATAGTTTTGAGAAAACTAATTTCGGCTAGAAATGTTTCGGCTGAATATGTTTTGACCGAAACCATGTGGTGTATACGTGGCACACATGGTTTCAGCCGAAACCATGTGGTGTATACATGGCACACATGGTTTCGGTCGAAACCAAAAAGATTAAATTTTTCCCTTTGACTCTCAAATCGACTTCAAATTTGGATTATTATATGTGCAAAGTTTCTATCAGAAGGATTTCAGTCGAAACCCTTCCGATAGAAACCCTTTCAGCCGAAACTGTCTAATTGGCATCCTAGTAGCCAACTTAGCATTTTTCAAAATTTTCTAAAACTTTCAACTTTAACTAAGTATTTCTCTAGTCAGAATTATTTTTCTGCAAAAAAGAAAAATGCCCTTTTGTAGAGCTCAGAGTGGGGAATCCAAATATATAATTTTTAAAATATTTTGATTAGTTTTAATATATGTTATTTTAAAAATAATGTAAGTAGGTTGTTAAAATTAAAAAAAGAGGTTGATTAAAAATTTAAAAAATAATTAGTAAAACATATTAAAATTCTTTAAAACTTATATGGTCCAGTAGAGGAGAGAGTCTTCTTCAAAAGGGTATAATTTTTTTTTTGAAAATGATTAAAAAAATTGAAAATAGTTGACGGCCCATGAAAATTGTCAAATTCTGACATATTTGACTTTAAAATGTTATTACGAGAAAAATATACATCAAAAATTGATTTTTTTTGCATGCAGTAGATATTGAAGTTACCTATTTGGAGAAAAAAAAATTAGGGAGAAATAAAGTTTTTTTCATATTTTTTCTTGACGGCCCGTGAAGTCACTCTTTTCTAAAATTTTCAGCATTTCAAAATTTGTCCTTAAATTGAAAAAACATAATGAAAACAATTTTTTTTTAAATTTTAAAAATTACAAGAATAAACTTCATCAAAAGTTCTACATTTCATTAGTTTACACCATTTTGAAATTCAAAACATAAAGACCACTTTTATGTGGTCGAAGTTCAAATTTTTTATTGCTGTTGGCCGATTTCTTTATAAAGTGTGACATAGGTTAGTGATTTTACCCTTATGAGGACCTATTTCGCCAATAAAATTTAAAAATAATTACATTTGAGGACACATTTCACCTTGAAAATTACAAAGTATCGTTGTATAAGCATGCGAGATTTGCCAAATTTTTAACATACCATTTAAAAATCCCACAAAATTCGTCAAATATGGATTGATATAAATACAATTTAAACTGTCATTTATTATTACACATTTTGTTCGGTTCTGAGGTTCTACTTCTCGATTCAGAAGTTAACGAAAGCCGAAAACGTAGACTTAAAGGTGAGTGATCATTTCTTCATACTGTTATTAGTTATAATAATAAGATTTATTTATCTCTTTTCCATTCTTGCTTCAGGCTTAAAGATGATATTGAGTAGAGAAGGGGATCTATATTATGTGTCGGCCTGTCCTTCTTAAACAAGAAGACATTTTTTTCTAGATTTTATTCGAAGTGAGAGATCAATATATCGAGCAACAAGAGTAAGACTCCTCAGGGTAATGAAGAGACTGGGAGGCGATCAAAACACCCAAAATGTAGAGGTACCATACAATCTTACTTTGGAATTGACAAAGCTTCTAATCCATCAGATCAATATGGAGCTACATCATCATCTCTTCCACCAAATATTAATGAAGAAGGCATTCACAATACCTCACTGCCACAAGAAGGTCAAGGTGAGATTGTCATTGAGTTAAATCAAAATGTATCAAATGAGGATGGAAATACCATAGAAGATGTTCCAAGGGATACCTTAGTTAGCCAGAATGAGATAATTGAATTGGATGAGGATGATGTTGGTAGCAAGAAAAGAAAAGGAAAATCAAAATTGGGGCGCGAGTGGGAAATGACAAGGAATTTTTAACTTGCTTGGTTGTCGAAATACCCATTCATTATACCAGTGGGGGTGGAAAAATGAAAACGATATAGAAAAAGCAACACTAAGAAAGTGTACAATTTGTAGTTGGAAATATGGAAGAGCCAAGATGTTGCATCTAAAACTTGACACTATAGAAAAGCATATCGATAAAGTTTACGAAAAACAAAACATAGACAAAAAGGAACAATCAGTCGTACGATGAAAATCAAAGGAAGAATGTCTTCATGTTAAGTATGCCATGGAATATGAAGAGCATAACCATAGAATGTCGAAGCTTGATGAATGTCAAGGTATAATTGAGGCTCATTTTGAAAAGCAATGACAACAACAAATCTGTCAAAAACTGTTCAGATGAGTGTTGTTTTTCATATTTTGTCCAGAGGGCATCCTATGAAAGACTACCCAAAATATTCTAGTTTATTATCTTATTTGAGTGTTCCTCACTTTCCCTTGTCACATTGGTTAGTAAACGTTGGATGGGAATGGGCAAACTATCTTGCTATAGTGGAAAAAGAAGATTTAAAGGAGAAAGTAAAAGAGTCAAATTTCATTGTATTATCTTTAGATGAAGTTACTGCGGTAGACAATACTTCTTGGGTCTATATTCATTTGTATACTATAGAACAACATGTTCGCCAAGCTCATCTTATTTGTGTTCATAAAATGAAGGACAACTCAACATCGCAAAATCTATTTGAACTAGTTAATAAATATTTGAACAAAATTGCAGGTATGGATGAGTTGACAATTGCCAAAAAGTTGGTGTGTGTAGGAGCTGATGGAGCTGAAGTGATGCAAGATCAAAGGAGCGGTGTTTGCACAAAGTTACAAACTACTTGTGCACCATACTTGCTTGGAATTCACTACATGGCCCACATAATGAATTTAGCATTCAAAATTGTAAGCAAGTTCCCTACGGTATCAAAAGTTGAAAATCTAGTTCACGAGATCCACACATACTTATGCCGAAGTCCCAAATGTTTCCAAGAATTTCAAAATTTTGCTGAGGGAATAACACCAGGAAACAAGCTTCTCAAGGATGTCGATACCAGATGGATCTCCTTGCATGGACCAACGCAATGAGTTCTTTTAGAATATCAATCCTTGATTGGAGTGATGTACGAGCATCGTAGCACAATAGACAAAGCTCTTGACCTCTTACATAGGTTAAGAAATATAGAGACATTCTTGACTTTAGCTAGTCTTCTCCCCATGCTGGATGTGATGAACAATCTTGTGAAGAAATCTCAAGACAAAACTATGTATATTTATGAATATGCCAATCTACGTAAACTTACATGATTGGCCCTCGATCATCTATATCTAGATCTAACACAAGAAGGTGCAAATTACTTCATGTGGCAAAAAATTACCAATTTGAATAATCCAGATAATTATTTATAGTTTAATGCTAGTAGACACTTATGTATATGTGTACATGGATATGAGATACCAATGTACCATTGTAAGACAGCCAAGCATTGTAGTAGAGAAGTAACTGTTAACGAGGAATATTTTGATGACATTGTTAAATCTGTTAGTGATAGTTTGAAGGAAATTGCAAACTATCTTTCCTTAGAGATTCATGAAATATTCCCTCGACATGAAATAATTGAAGCCACGGGTATTGTGTATCCTCAATTTTGGGTAAACCGAGATAACCCAAAATATTTTCATGATCAAGTAAAAATCTTGATCGAACAGTTTTCGAAAAAGGTAACACATAATGAGCAGACAATAGAAGGAATTTTAAATGAAAATAAGCTTAGACAACAATGTAGGAGTTTTGCAACAACTATGAAGGACCAGTATAAATCCATGGGCAAGGAGAAGTCCTTTGAACCAGAATCAATAAAAAAGGTTTGGACAAGCTTAGGTCAGAGTGAAATATTGCATGGTTCGATATCAAAATATTTCAAACTTGTTGATTTATGTCAAACAATGATATTGGGGTCGGTGGAGGATGAGAGAGTTTTCAGTACATTGGGGTTTTTGAAATCAAAGTTAAGAAACAAACTTGACAAGAATTTGGAAAATTGCTTGAGGATGAAAGGAACTACGTATAATGTCAAAAAAAATCCTTTTCAAAGGGCACTCGCAATCTGGAGGTCCACATGTGAAAGAAGAGGGACCGAGTTGTGCAACACAGACACTCCAATTCCAAACACTGGTACTGGTGGTAGTGGCAGCGGCAGTGGGATTGGGACAAATGACAATGACATTGAATTTGACACAAATCACACAATGAATGTTGAATTTGAGACATAGGCCGAAGAAAATGAAGAGAAGACTCAAAATCAAGACGACTCTTTTACTTTATCTCAAGATGAGCGTCAATTTGAGGACCCTGACTCCAATTGGGAAATGGAAGAGAATTAGCAAGTTTTAGGTATTTTTACTGCACTTCATGAATCGGTTTCCATTGTTCCGAAGTCCAAATTGTAGTTGATGATATTTTATATTGTATTCAATGAATATTGAAATTGTGAATCATTGCACTTCATTATATCTTATCTTATATTGCACTGCATGAATCATATTCCAAACTGTAGTTGATGGTATTTTATATTGTATTCAAATAAATTGTGAATCATTGTACTTCATGATATTTAATTTTATGTTGCATTTCATGAATCATATTCCAAACTATAGTTGACGATATTTTATATTGTATTCAAATAAATTATGAATCACTGCACTTCATGAATCATATTCCAAACTGTAGTTGATGATATTTTATATTGTATTCCATCATCCATGAAATTGTGATATTAAATTTGATCTCTTAAAAAGGAATTTTAATTCTTCTTTACAACGAAACTAGCGTCCACCCCACTTATCTTCCACATATCAATAATCACAAAAATATACCACACTTTGATTTTATGATCAATGAAAATTGTAGAAATTTGTTTGACAAGATCCATATTATAGCCTACGTTGCATCCATAAACAAATTTGAAATCCCATAGTCCTTCCCCCATTCTTAAATTTTTTTAATACCATCGGCCTAACAATGCTTCATCAGCGGAACCCCCATCATAGCCCCACCGATGGCTCGATGAAAATAGCTCACAACCTAGTATCAATGTAACAATACTCTATTGAGTTGACTCATAAGGTGCTCTCCCCGATATACCGATAGAGTCAACAAAAGTAAGCACATCGCTGTAACACGTTAACATTGGTGGAATGAATGATTGCATTCCCTTGATGGCCTGATATAACCATGAATTATCGAATGCTTAAAGTATATCAAGGGAACTAGGGTACATCGGGGAAACATTAGCTGGCATCCCATCGATAGACCGAAGGAAAGGTGTTCATCGGTGGAGAGGGTGGCTATTGGTGAAAGACTGACGTGACATCCTAGGGCATCGTCAACTTGAAGATATTTGAAATAAATGTTCTTCTTCGATGATAAGACTGAAAGACGGTCCACGGATGGTGAATTTATTAACCAGAATTGAAGTGAATTATATCACAAGTTCATCACATAGTTGTTACAAAATCTGGAATATTTCACTAAGGGTAGAAGCAGAAAGATGAAAATTGGAGTTCTTACATAGCAAAGACCAATGGAGGCGAGAATCAAGTAAGTACTTCAGACCCTGCTAAGAAGCTATTTTCTTCAAAAGCTTAAGATTTAAATGATGGAAGAGAGTACAGACAAACCCAAAGCTAAAAAATAGAAAACCGAAAAGACTAAGAGACTCCTAAATCAAGGCCTGATAGATCAATGCCCTAGGTTAGGGCCAAGACCCAAGAGGAGTGCTCAAATGAATCCTTCAATGGATCAACTATGGGACAAAAATAAGGGCTTAGGAAATATTTGGACACCGCAACGAGGGTACGAGCTCTTCATGTACCATTACAAAAAAAGTTTTAGGTTTCAACCAGTCTGCAATCCATGGAGGTTGAACCTGGGAAGACTTGTTGTGCCCAATGTGTTTGTGAATTTAGAGATAATTAAAGCTCTTGTTATCAGATATGACCCCAAGAAAAGAACTATTCAATCACATGGCGGGGGTGACATGCTTGTTATTTCTAGGGATCTCATTTCTAATGTATTTCAGTTAGAGTGTTCACTAAATTTATCATTCACGGTCAAAGACCTCTTGAAAGAGTATTGCCACATGGATACTAGCTATAAGAGATGGAAATTACCTTTGCATAGGCCCAAGGATGAAGGAGGCCAACTCAAGAGTTCTCTAGCAGTGAAAACCCTCCTTTCGATGAAGATTTGTTCAAAGAGTATTTTCGATACACTTATTATTTAGCTGGTTAGGTTTTGGGAGTAGAGGTTCCGACTCTCATGTCGATTTCCCCAATGGTATTAGCTATAAACATACAAAGAAAGGATGCCAAACCATTTGATTATGATAGCTACTTGGCCAATGCCCTAAATCAAGGGCTTGAAAAGATTAAAAATAATAGTGATAATATTAATTTTGAACACTATTCTTTGCTTATGCATTTGCTTTTGTACGAAGGACAAGTTAGAGGGGTATGGAGTGAAGAATTAAGGATAAAAGATACATATGAAAATGGAGATTTCAAACCTGTACAAATGTGGACTTCATTGTGGGACATCCGATTTGGTAGGTCTCATTACCTTTATTTTGAAGAATTTTTTATAAAACCATTGATGAAGTTGTTGGGATATCCGTGCAATTATAACCTATGCTAGAAGTACAAAGATATCTAAGACCAAAGAAAAATGACCTGAGAAATAAAGTGAATCATAACTGGGGAGACATGTATGCTTTCTCTGATTATACAGTGATAAGGGTTTATGGGTTCGAAGGAGCTCCACACTTGATGCCACGAGTAGTTCTTGACCGAATTGCTTATTTAGAAATTGTGAGGCAATTGACAAAATCTGATGCCAAACACCTCAAAGGACATAGCAAACAATCAATTATGCCCAAAACCTTATGTTTTGGAGACTTTATAGTGGTTGCCAATGAAGGATATGGGGAAATTTATGGTAAATTAACATAGTACAACCTACCTCTAGGTGATGTAAGGAAACAATTTGATGCAGAAGGTTTTATTCACAAGGCGAGATTATCGTAGGGGCTATCAGGGTATGAACATTTTTTCTCAGTCGAAGATGTGATAAGAAACCATGATGAGGCTTCCACTAAGGAAAGAATGAGCTTCCTATAACAAGATTATGCTTGTAGAGGAATGGAAGAGAAAAAATGTCCCATCTTATTCAAAGGAATTTGGTGAGCCCTTGGATTACATACCTTCATAGCCTACTCTTGAGGTATGTTTTTTCTATAGATATTGATATAAGTGAAGAAGAGGAGAGTGATGAAGAGGGTGACAGGTCAAATAAATAAGTTCTCTTGTGATTGCACAATATGAGCCCCCTCAAGAGAAAAATATTATAAGATTTGAGGAATCAAATGAACTATCTAATGATGTGAGGGTCAGGGCTGGACAAGAGTTTATTTCTGATTGCGATTTTGTTAAATCTTCTGAATTTAAATCATTTGTTTATGAATATAAAGACAAAAAAATGAGACA
The DNA here is from genome assembly GCA_007115665.2 of Sequoiadendron giganteum. NCBI lineage: Eukaryota > Viridiplantae > Streptophyta > Pinopsida > Cupressales > Cupressaceae > Sequoiadendron > Sequoiadendron giganteum. Next base: position 415,676,154 of record CM021108.1, on the reverse strand, counting down.
AAAGATACATGATATCACTCCTGAACAAGAGGCAATCACTTTGGAGGAATTGAAAAGGGAAGTAGATAAGGAAATGGAGTCCATCACTCTTGAAAGAGGAAGGGAATTACTTCAAGAAGCTGAGTGTTGCTCCTTCCAGGGTGGGATATTAACTCTTCAATTGTATTTGATAGCTTTAGGAAAAGAGGGGATAAAACAATGAACTTAACAGAAGAAGCAAGCGACAAAATGTATTCAGGATCTGGGTACAACCCAAATGAAGCCACCTTGCTTATTTGGTCACTGTATCCCCATGATAAAAGACCTGCTATAATTAGTAATCCAAACCAAGTGTTTGGAAATCTCTTGGTTCATTGAGTAGGGGATACCAACCCTATGGAGACAACAAAATTGAACATAAATGTGAAATTTACCAAAGCACAAATCAAAAAACTAATTAAGGAAAATGATAAACTGAAGAAGGATCTAGCAAATCAGAGAGAAAGAACATCTTCCTCCTCCACATCAGAGTTGTACTTCCCATGGCTTGAAAATGATAAGAGAGTGCTTGATGCATTGGTTGATGAAGCCTATTGGAAGAATTGACATTTGAAATCCCAAGGGAAATACAAAGAATTGGAGAAAGAAGTGAAAACCATAAAATATAACACTATATCTGAAATGATCAAAGAAAGATTCAACAAAATGATGAAGTGTACTGATGAATATTGAAAAGTATTCAAACAGACACACATTGCATTGGTGGAGAATGAATGATTGCAGGGGAGAATGATCGAGAAAAGAAAGGATCTCCTAGATAAGAAAATCATGAAAGGACAAATATTGCTGACATATAACAAGTTGGTAGATTCACATAATGGATATCATAACAGGATTAGGGAATATTTTGATTGCTTTGATTCAGTCCCAACACTTCATAATGAAATTGGAAATCTGCGAGACTATGATGATTGGAAGGAAGAGCTTGCTGGGCTTCTAACTGCTGCTTTGAAAGAAATCAATGACGAGAATATGGTTTTACAAAACACTCATAAGCAACTCAAAAAATAATTAATATGGAATATGATATGAAAGAGGTAATCTCTAACATGGACACCTATGTTGAACATGAGTACATCCATCACCTCTCTGCAATCAGCCTATTTATTAGCCAACCTATAGATGTGTTAGATGCAACGAGACAACCATTAGAGTAAGAACACCAACCGACATCATGATGAGCACCCTATCATGGAGTAGAAGCTTTGAACAAATCTTAGGTGGTCATGGGCTTCTTCTTGGAGATTAACGAACCGATGCATTCACCTGCGACATTATTTTATTTGTGTTATGTTTAGTTATCAAACATCATGAATTTTTGTAATGGGTTTGTAGCTTGTTTCCTCTCATATATAAGAGAGATCAAGAATCAAATAAAAGATCATCACATCATTTTTAATTAGACTTTAGAGTAGAAAATAGTAAGAAGATAGATTGCACCAATTCGCCCATCCATCTCATATCATAAACTATTGTTATAATGCATATCATTTGAAGATCAATACAATGGAGAAGGTTACACATAATTAATGATTTGATTTTGAGTGTTCAACTGTTGTGGATTCATATGCTTATATGTTATTAATTTATTTGGCTATCTCCAAAGTGGTTGTTTATGTTATTCAAATTGAGTGTGTGGAAGTACATTTAATTTGTCAGTACATTGAATTCTTCAGGAATAGGGGTTGTGACCATGGGGTTTTAGATTTATTTATGGATATGATCAAGTGGTAATGTGGGCCACAAAATGGATCTGGTCACACAAATCTCTACAATTTGTGCTAATCATAAAATCAAATGTAGTGTATTTTTGCAGTATGTGGGATGTGGGTGAGGTGTAAGTTGGTGGATATTGAGTAGGATTTTTAGTCCCAACAGAACAAAAGCTAATAGTTCAACATCCATAACTTAGAAGCTCTACCAAGACATAAATATAATGAACTAACAGTTCAACATCCATAACTTAGAAGCTCTACCAAGAAGTAAATATAATGAGCTAACAATTCATCTCCTTATAGTTCATATTTTAATTGTATTAAAAGTAAAACTTGAACATGTACTTAGTGATTCATCACTCAACTCAATGCTTAATAACATTTTAACAATAGTATTAATAGAATTTACAACAATGAACATCAACAATCATTTAATGTGTATCTAGTATTTGAAACCACATACTTTTTCTTCAAATGATAAAATAAATAATAGAGATAATTGAACATCATCACATTATTGAAGTTTGAATTTGATATTTTTTATTGATTTTCACAAGAAGGAGTACATAGAGGCATTGGAAATGCAAAATCTTGCCAATGCCCAAATATAACTCTACACAGAGCTGAGTTGGCACTTGGAAACTCATATTATCAAAGATTCAAAAATCAAGTCACTGTATCACCTTTTCTAGAAACTTCCACTCTTGAAGTGTGGAATTGCCATTTGTTCTAACTGATTTTGTTTGACTTAAAATTTTGTTAACATTTCATGATTGTAATTGGAAGTGGCACCTGTCTTGAATTCTTCAGTCAATTTTGCATTCAAGGTTATCAGTGTTCTGATGGAATCCAAATAGTTCACCACATCTGGGTTCTAAGGAAACTGGTCCAAATCAATATTCCTTGCACCCTCCATCTTCTTTTTGAAATCATCCTTTCCAATGAATCGGTCATTTGTTTCAAAATCCTCTGGAAAACCAAGCTCTGTGAAGTTCCTTACCTTTTCATCCACCACCTTCATCTTGTCTGCAACCAAATGTAAATATTCCTTTGTTTCACACATTCTCGAACACTTTTCAATGATACATGACAAATTCATTGAGGTAGCAATCTGATTAGTAATCCATTTTGATTTCAAATCATTGTCACTGGCTTTGTAGACTATTTGTAGAACTTGATTTGCAGATTTCTCTAATGCCAATACATTTTTGTTGTCCACTAAATATTTGTTGAGCTTCTTATAATGTTTTCTGATAACATCAATCAATTGAAACATGCCACACAAATGATCAAACCTCTACATTATTTCATCCCAAATATTTTATTTCATATGCCTCATTGTATCTCTACAAAATTCAAATAACTTATTTTGACAAGAGTTAATTTCTTCTTTTGCTTCCATCAGCTCTATCTCCAATCTTTCATTTATGTTTCTCTGCTTCTCCAATTTTTGTTCCCACTGTGCATTTCCATTCGCAATGCTTAGTCTTAATTTTTATGAAGTGGATTTTCCTCATCATATTTCTTGTTGCTCTCATCTAGCCTTTGCTTCAGTTCATTCACTTCTCTCTCATTATGTTTATCCTCTTTGCTTGTTGATGTAGAGGCAGATTTTTTTATTCTTTTTTCTAATTCATTGCTCTTGTTATCTGTTGCTTTCCTCTTTGCTTTCTCATTTGCTAGGTCTTCCTGTAACTTTTCTATTTGAGTTTGCAACCTTTTCTTCTCTCTATATTTCTTTAGAAATGATGTGTACACCAATTCATTGTTTTTCTTTGATACATTAATTTTATCAGTATTTTTGAGTTCAAAAAAATCCAATTGAAAATTGCTCACCTGGTATTCAAATCGATCCATCTGATTTGTTGGTTTGTTTTGAACTATGGGAACAAAAATTATGTACTCCATGATTTCTTTATTTGTATCAAATGTGGGTAATACCATGGTTTTTGCAGGCTCTGAAGTTACAATATATGCACTCTCCATCAGTTGCTTCTTTTATTTTTATACAATTTTGATTTCTTTTTAAAATCTTCAATGAAATCAAAACCCGGGGATGCAAGAACAAAGTAATTCTTGAATGGAAAAGGAATAGGAGTACTTTTAGTTTCTAACAGTGGGGGAGTTCCTAGAAATAACTCCTTTGTGGTGGATCCACTGATAGTATGACTTGAACCTGTCAAAATCCTTTGCCTCTTCTGTATGCCTTGATCACCTGGTATTTATGTGGTATCTTGTATTGTTGTCCTCTTGTGTGTAAATTTTTTTTGTAGCACATGTTGACCACTACTAGTACTACTACCCATACCACTGCCATCAGAGGTAGTGCCAGTAGCACTAAGCTCTCCACCATGGGCATGTCCTAGTTGTGATTGTATCTGACCATGAGGATGAGGATCTGAAGCTCTAACAAATTGAATTGTTTCATCTCTACTTGTATGCCCTTGGTCTATTGTATTAGCTCCAAGGCTAGATTTATCAACTGGTTTTCTATGTTGTACATCTATTACTGTAGGAATTCCTTGTCCTTGGGGCCCCAAACCACCACCTTCATAACCCATTTTTTCGGCTATGGCTACTCCTAAAGTATATGCTTCTTTTGTGGCCTCACTTAAACTAGGTTTGTAATTGTATTTGATATGGATTTTTTCTTCCCTATCATCATTAGATTCATCATCAGATTCTTTATCTTCTCGTTCATCGGGATGCTCTATATTCCACAATTTTCTAAACTCTATCTTCTTCATTATCTCCATACTGTGCAAGAGCTCTTGGATCACCTAGCTCCTTCCTCATATAGACCAAAAGGAAGAAATTTTTGATTGTGACCAATTTTTATCAGTAACTTCCTTCTCTAGAGAACCTGGTATTTTTACTCTACTAGATCGTTTATCACTTCTTTTGTAAAAAATGTTGTATGTCTCGATTGTCTTTCGGTGCAATACCATAATTTTTGCTGACAATTGTTCAAAATAAATACCATTCTCAACAACACTTTTCTCCATTGCTATTTTGACCTCATCCCAAGAATCCTTGTTTCTCACGTTTTCAAGCACGGGTCTACTTTGATGTTGAATTCTACTTGTAGCATTCTTATTGGCCACAATCATTGATTTAATGATGTAACATGGATCATACTGCCAGTGATAAATAGCATAAAAATAAAAAAAATTCAAAAAATTATGTGCCACACTAAATGCTTTTCTCTCTAATGTGAACCCTCCACATGAAAAAGGTAAAGAAGAAAATAAGGTCTTCTTTTGCTAAATGAGAAAGTGTAGTTCATCAATACTTTGCATCTACCTTACATATTCCAATGCAAAAACCCTTTCTATCACATGTATTGGAAGTTTGTATGGCTATACTCCCGATCCATAAAATCTTAGCATAATATATTCTTCCACTAAGTACCAATCAGCCAATTGTATTTCTTTTCTTAGTTGAATGCAATTTCTACATGACATAGGCAATCTAGGCATTGGAGTATTTGTAATTTATTGATGCAATGGAGCCAAAAAGTAGTCTACAAAATGACTGTAGTTCCTTCGAAAATCATGCATCCTTATCTCAGTGGTCCATTCATATACTGGAGCCATTTTCTTTTCCTCAAAATTATTATAGGGTTGAATCTGAAGCTTGTTGGTTTGAAACATTCCTCTAAATTTGAATAGAAAAAGATAGCACAATTAGGTTGTGAACCTAAATGTCTTGGTGGAACTTCCTTTAGTCATTAAAAATTGTTTATGTATGGATTCTACAATATGCTAAATAAAATTATATTTGACATGTGGAACACCATAATGGATATTATATACCATTTCAAGGAGGCTTGCACCCACTTCCAAATTGCTATCCAGACCGAGGCAAAATGCTAGCATGGAAATAGTATCCCAAACCCATGGTTTAAAAATATCCAAATCATAAGGAGGCTTATGACTACCTTTCAATTTGTTTCTATCCTGAACTATTTTATTTAAGAAAGCATTTTTCTCCCTTTCTTCCACTGCTTCATAATCACTAGCAAGCTTTTCTAGGTCAATGTGGAAATTTCCAAATTATTTGGTTGTAAACCCCAAGACTTTTCCAAGTATTTTGCATTAATGGATAACAATTATTCTCTTCTATCTTTATTAACAATTTATCTTTTGTTATCATCATAATTTTGGGCACAGACCATAATAAATTTTGGGCAAGGGAAAACCTCATGTAACATCATGCGCCCTAATCCAATTACCCACGGTGCACTGACACTATTATCTTTCATTTTATTTGCAGCCTTATTCTGAGATGAAAATATAAGTTTCGAGGTACGCCTACCATAGTTTTCAGGATCATAAATATTATGGTACCCATTAGTGAAACCTGGGGTTTTAAGTAATTATGCATAATGTATTTTTTTATCGGACATTTCTCTAGTGGTACTGGTGTTAGACATGCTTATATAATGTGAAGTTGTGAAATTTGAATTCCCTAATACCTATTAGTCCTCCTTAATTTTTCTTCATTCTTAAGTCTCTAGACCCAAACTTCGAAGTTTGACAAAATAAGATTTTAAGAAATGTCAAACGATGAAACGTAGCCACAAGAATTCTTTCACTTACCCGGATTCTGAGTCTCGATTCTTGAAAAGATTAATGCTGACAGTCATGGAAATTGGAATGGCTTTGTTGGAAGTGGAATTGTGGAATACAAAATAGGGTGGTGCACTGCAATGAGCAATCTGAAGATTGAAATCTCCCTGTGTGCTAACCCTCTCACTTAAAAAAAACTACTTGACACTTAGCAGTACATAGTGCTTTTTTTTCTCGAAATTGGAACATTAAAGTGAATGAAACATATTAGGTCTACATGTTGCAAATTCTAAACCGTTGATCTTTCTAAATCTAACGGTTATAGGGTGATTCCAAAGGTTTAAGTTCGCAAGCCTATCGCTATGTTCATTTCATTCCAAAATGCAACTAGAACCATACATCAAATGTTCATCGAACGGTTGAAACTTGAGTAATTTATGATATTAACTTAAAATAATAAACATGACACATGTGTTTTAAAGTTGTTTTAAACTTTAGTGTGCTAGGATTGACATCAAGGCCAAGGGGTCGATAACTTAACATTGCAAAGGACTTAAAAAATGAATAATGATATCGGGAACTAGGGGAGAAGGTCAACGACAAATTAAAAATCAATAACAACAAATTTTAGTGTTTATAATATTTTTTGTCAATTTGATGACAACTTTCTTTTTTCATTTGTATTGCTTTATGTTTTACTTTTAAATCTGCATGCAATTATTTCTTAAATATATATTAGTAAGTCCATCGCTATTTTTTGTCAATTTGATGGCAACTTTATTTTTTCATTTGTATTGCTTTATGTTTTACTTTTAAATTTGCATGCAATTATTTATTAAATAGATATTAGTAAGCACATCACTGTAACACATAAACATCGATGGAATGAATGATTGCACTCCCTCGGTGGCCTGATATAACCATGAATTAAATTCTAAACCGTTGATCTTTCAAAATCTAACTGTTATAGGGAGATTTCAGAGGTTTAAGTTTGCAAGCCTATCGCTCTGTGCATTTCATTCTGGAATGCAACTACAACCATACATCAAATGTTAATTGAATGGTTGAAACTTGAGTAATTTATGATATTAACTTAAAAAAATAAACATGACACATATGTTTTAAAGTTGTTTTAAACTTTAGTGCTCTAGGATTGGCATCAAGGCCAATAGGCCGGTAAATTAATGTTGCAAAGGACTTAAAAAAATAAATAATGATATCAGGAACCGAGGGAGAAGGTTAGGAATAAATTATAAATCAATAACGACAAATTTTAGTGTTTATAATGTTTTTGTCAATTCGATGGCAAATTTATTTTTTCATTTGTATTGCTTTATGTTTTACTTTTAAATCTGCATGCAATTATTTCTTAAATAGATATTAGTAAGCACATCACTGTTTTTTGTCAATTTGATGGCAACTTTATTTTTTCATTTGTATTGCTTTATGTTTTACTTTTAAATTTGCATGCAATTATTTCTTAAATAGATATTAGTAAGCACATCGTTGTAACACATAAACATCGATGGAACAAATGATTAAACTCCCCTGATGGCTTGATATAACCATGAATTATCAAGTGCATAAAGTATATTACTTAATTTCTTAAAGGAAAAAAAAAGATTTGAATATATTCATAGACATTTAAGTTCTGAACTCAGAAAATAACTCTTTAATGTAAGTGTAAATGAATAACAAAGGATAACACAACACAACCATTTATTTTATTGGAACTAAATTACAATGTCATTTTAAAGACGAGTAGCTTTAGAACAAGAAAGCTCTTGTTTTGTATAAATAAAATATGTCAGTGTGTCACTTTACATAGACACAATTTATTCCAAGTTGTTTCTCGTGACAATGGATTACAAATTGATTCCAATTTCCAAGCTTCTACTGGTGACAACTTACTACAAATGTAACTCTAAAAATAAATGCATGATTCCAAGCTTCTAATGGTGACAATGTAATACAAATGTGGCTCTAAAAATAAACGCAAGGGATTTTCCAACCATGCTAAGGGAAAGGCGGTTCCAATCATTCTGGGAAATGGGAGCTGTGAAGATACAAAATGTACTTATCCCCATTGAGAACCAGAGTCATGCATAAGATGTAATACAAATGTGTCTCTGAAAATAAATGCATGGGGCTTCTAGATGAACCATGCTGGGGAATAGGGAGCTGTGAAGATACAAGAGGAGTAGTAAATATTCTCCCATCTTTTGCATCCAATTTCCATGCACTGGTATAACACTTATCTCCATTAGAGCTCCTCATCCTGGTTCAAAACTTGTCTGAGAAGTTAGGTTAACTAAATCAACTTCTTTCCAATTTCGCCCATTCTGAACTTGAAGGAAATTCATCTTTTACTAATTAATCTGTAACTACATAACTGTAGGCAGGAGAATTTATAATATCCCCAATAATACCACATCATCTTCTTCCTAAATCCTTATTAACCCTAGAAAATGAAAACCCTTATGACACTATCCACTATTCACTATCCCTATTTATGGGCCACTAGTGCTGCTACTAGCCTCGGTAAAATGATAATCGTGATTTGTGTACAATTAAAATGTTTAATAAATTAATTTGATTGTTGTGTCTGGCTACATGCAAACTGTACCTCAAGCTGACAAGCTATCAAAATCACCACTGCCACTCAAAGTTGAAACGATATGAAATAATTACAAATCTTATTTTATTAAATAAATGGCCAATGAGCTATCCAACTATAAAAAAAATTCTTCGGATGTTCATATCACATATGGCATTAATCGCCGCCACTCCCAACAGTACGACAACCACACTTTCTTCAAAAATATTGAGAATGTAAATTAGATGAAATGTAGAACATCGAGGAATTGAAAAGATAGAATGAGTGATGAGTGATGAGCCTTGATCTCGCCACATGTCCACATCTAATGGTTCTAGTGTTATTCCAGAGGTTTCAATTCACAAGTCTAGTGCTTCAAAGATTTACTTCTGGAATGCAACTCTTTTTGCTTGTTGGTGTACAAATTTGTCACTTTAAGCATGAAAGTAGATGCGAGATATTTTAAAACAAATGATACAAAGTCCGTTTGTCTCACAATCACATGTGAAAAATAAGTAATGAAAAGTGATAGCTTCTCCTTTAACAGATGAATTAATCTGAACACAAAGTCTCATAGATGAAAATATACACATTCTGACCTAACAAATAAAAATTGAAGAATAATATGAAGAAACACAATTCATTCATAATTAAAAGGAAGCATTAATAAATACACAGGTTTAGAAATATATTCCTTTATCTCTCTAATGCCAAAAATCTGGATTCATAGACCCCACACCCTATACAATAAAAAACCACTCAAAAGTTGAAACTACCCCCCTTATCATTACGTGTCACAAAAGGCTTCATGCATGCTGTTAAACCGCTGGAGGTGCCAAGACTCTATATAGTTCTAACTACATTTCAATAACTAAATTGTGAAATTCAAAGTGTTCTTCTTCTTCTAAAAAAAAAATCACCCTATTGTACTTGACATAGCTGGTTTTCTCTTTCCAAGCCATTGAACGCAATTGGGAAATGATGTCGAGTTGCTCTTCTTCACACCAATTCAAATCTAGTTGCATGATGGGCACAGGTTCATCTTCCCATTCCCTAATATTTCCATGAAGTACAATTTTGAGGAAACTCTGAGTCTAAAGTTGAAAATGCTGCCACCTTTCCTCGTATGCAGGCTCACTTAACTTCGCCGACAGGAAGTGACCATTTATTTTCCAAAAAAAAGGTGCCAATTTGCTACTAAATTTGTTTTGCCAACCTCCTTATTTAAGAGCTATCATTTTAGATGATATAAAAAATTACGTTAAACCTCAAGTTGGTGTTTGAAAGAATTTGAGAAGACATCCCTTAATGGCATCATACAATTCATTAAATGAGCTGACACTTCGAAAGTTTTGCATCCCGCTGAGGTCGCCCCATCACTGAGAAACAAAACTCTATAACCATCTGTACGATGCCATTATAGTTCCTTAATATTTCGCACCTTGCTATAGTTCCTTCGACGATTTTGATTGTTCCTTGGTTGTTATGACTAAGTGATTTAATAAGTAATATAATCTCAACCATTGATTTCTGGAAATGTAATAGTTCTAGTGTTATTCTAGAGGTTTCAATTTGCAAGTCTAGTGCTTCAGAGATTTACTTCTGGAATGCAACTACAGTTTTCCATCAAACATTCATTGAATGGTTGTGGATTATATTAATTTGTACTAGCATCTGGCTTCAAAAATAATAAATGTGTTAACACTTGTCCGCATTCCAGACTCTTTATGAAGGAATTCGAATGTGCAAAAAATTTGTCCCTATGATTTTTTATTGGCATATCCGTTTATTTTGCCACTGAATTATTTCATTAGTTTGAGATTCTGTTTAATTCGTCAATGAAAATATATATTTTTCTTTGAAAAAAGGTTTTAATTTCCAACAATTTTTTTTTCTGTTTTGAAAATAGGATTAATTCGCCAATAAAAAAAAACTTCTGGTTTGAAAAAAGGTTGTAATCGCCAATGAAAAATATTTTATTCATTTAAAAAAAAATGCAATTCACCATGATTTTCCACAGACTTCTAGGGATTTTAAATATTGCCAATTGGGATTTTTTTTTCCCGAAAAATGAAAAAATTCGCCAATAAAATTAATATTTTTATCGGGAAGTATACAAGATTCTTTAGGATTTTACACCTTCGTCAATGGGTTGTAACACCCCTCTGTTTTGCTTTCTGGACTGGACAATGTGTCCTTGTTTTGCTTTGATTTGTGTTTCTGGATTTTCAGATACTATATCTTGTGTGTGTTATTTGATCGCTATTTATAGAGTGATGAACTATTATTTGATGTGATGTGGTTTATCTGACGCTTTAGTTTACATGCTTTAGTTGGTGTAATGATGTTAGTTGATATAACATGTATTTGCTTATGAGATTATTAAGTAGGATGGAAGTGTTGGTGTTGATGAGTGTATTGGTGAAGGGGACGGGTTCACATCACTCGCTTGCGAGCGCCCTGCGATTTCGTGATTTCCTCTTCACGGTGTGTATTTTATGCTGTTTATATTATATGTTGTTGTTTACTTGGTTTTTAGGATTGTAGGTACATGACATCGACTCCACCTGGTTTCACAGGTTTGAGCGTGCCGATCCAACGGTTAAGTTGAACGGGAGATAGTAGCTAGGTAACTTGTGCCAAGTCTACACCCTCGCCATAGTGTGTCGTCAATCGTGTGTGTCGAGTCGTTGTTTGCCATGTTTTAATGTTATTTAATTCTGAAGGGATTCTTGATTGGGAAATAAATATTTAGAATTATTGCATTAAATTGTGTTGATAGTTATTTAATTAAAATTATTCATTGTGATAGAAGTTATTATTTAAATTAATTAATTAAATTAAATTTATTTAATTAATCAAATTTAATCCAATGGGTTGAATTTATTTATTAAATAATTAAAATTAATTAATTAAATGTTATGTTGAGAAAATTAAAAGAAAGAAAATAATTTAATTCATTTTGGAATTTTATTTCAATTAGTGAGAATTAAATTAGAATTTGGAATTAATTTATTATTTAGAATTATTAAATTAAATTAATATTAGATTTGGTTGTTGAAGATATTTTCAATTATGCCAGCATGTGAGAGTTGAATTTATTAAAGAGTTTGTTGCTAATTCATTCATGGGAGAAATTTTTGGGGAAATTGGAAAAGAAAGAGGAAAGTTTATTCACGGGAGTGAGAGGATATTTTTGAAAAGAGAAAGATATTTTTAAAGGAAGATTTTTTGAAAAATTACAGAGAGGATTGTTTTGGGAAATTCTTGGCTGTGGAGTTACATTGGAATTGTTCTAGTAAATCCAGTGGTGTTTGTTGGTTGTTTTCTTGGTTGGAATCACTGTACTGTTGGATAAAAGCGGTGGAAGCCTTGGAGGAGGCTTTGCATCAAAATTTCCATTTCCTGAAGCTTCATCACCAGGTTTTCTTCTGTGTTTTTGTATTGTTCTTGGTTTGCTTTTAAAATTGTAGTGATTAGAGATTTGTTTGTTAAATCTATTTAGGAAAAGAATTGTTATTAGAAGGAGGAAATTCAAGAAAATGGATTAAAAGAATCAGTTATAAACCTCTATGAATTTTGGTTGTTCTCTGGAAAAAATTGCATTTCACCTGTAGGTGAACATTTTCACAAAATTTCCCCAATTTATCTATTATGTTAAATTCGTTGTTATATATATATATTATATATATATATATACATATGAATTTATATATATATAGTTTTTTTATTTGTTAAAAATACTGATTTAAATATTATGTTCCATTGCCGTACAATTGACGCTTTGCTGGGAAATGTCAAAAAAATCGTAATTAAATGTAAGCGAATAAAATTTGCTGTGCAGGGTAGTGGGTGGGGGTGCATTGTACACCCCACCACTCCTCATATGGAGGTTGCGGCTGTCCCAAAGACAACACCCTCCACTAAGTGGAGGGAGCGTTGCCTTTGGGCAGTGCAACCCCCTTTGGGGAGGCCGCGCATGGAGTGGGAGATGGCGGTAGAATGTGGGGGCGGGGGTTCGGCCGTGGCCGACCCCTCCCCAATAATTTAAAAGATTTTTTTTAATATTTGTTTATTTAAAAAGCCTTCAGACAATTCCGTCGACTCCAGTGAAATTCAAAAATAATGATTAAATAAAATCAAGAATTAATATATATTAAATATATGTATATACATTTATATATATATTTATATATATATTTTATATATATATAAAATATGTATAATGTATATATGTATATTTATATATATATTTTATGGAATATTAATAATAGAGATTTATTCATTTTGAAAACATTGAAGCGATATTATATAAAAAATAAGTGAATATTATAAAGAATGTATGTACACAGTAAATATATGGATATATATTTAATGAATATATTGCATGAGTAGTTTCTATTGGGAGTGTATTCAATATTTATTTTATTTTATAAATTGCATGTAATCTAGTTTTGAATGGAGTTTTTTAAAAGATAAGATTTGAATGGATGGTTTAATTAATAAGGAAAAAGATATTTTATAAATTGCATGTTTTATATAGAAATTTGAAAGAGATATATAATATGGTTAGAAAATTGAAAATATTTAATTGCATGGATTTATGTTGTTATAAAAGTAAAGGAGTGTTATTGAAGAGGCAATTATTTATTTAATTAATTTATTTTTCTATTAGAGCAATTAATTATTGAGAATGGAATATGAAATTGATATGGATTTAGTATATCCAAAAATAGTAATATCCTCGTGATTGCCTTTTAGATTTATTTTCCTTGTATTTCACAAAGGGATGTGAGTTTAAATTGGTTAAGACTTAATATGATGAAAAGAGGAAATAGGGTTATATGATTGTTTGAGTTGACCCAATTATTGTGTCTTTGATTTTATCAATGTTATCTGAGGGTGGATTTAGGAAATCCTAATATTAGATTTGAATTATGACTTGAATGCTTTTTGTAGCTATGTCGTCAAGTTGCATTTTGGGATATGGGATTAAGTGTTAGTCCAATATCGTAAGTCTTCCAGAGGATCTTAGAGGATGAGGGTTGTCAATTATTTATGTCAACTAGTTGTTTTTTCCCTTGGGTAGTGCATGGTGTCTTTTCTGTAATTTACCCGGTTTCCACGAACGAGGATGTTTTGTACCTCCTGTGAAAGGAGTGGACTATGTGTTTTGTTGCCTCCGAGATGTTTGGAGCAAGTTCTATTTTTTGTTTCCTCCTTGAGATGGAGTGTTTATGATGCCTAAGTTGTATGCACTTGTGAATTCCCTTGGTGATTAGTTTGTTTGTGTGTTGTCAAGTAGAAGAGTGGCTTCCATTAGGGGTCGGAGCCCAAAGAGGTAAGACTGGGTAACCTTTGGAAATAGTTTAATCAAGTGATAAATAAATTAATGTACTTAGATGATTAGGATGCATTTCACTCTAAACACGATAATTTAGCCTCACTCATAGACACAAGGGCTCGTTTAGACTTGGGATGAGTGGGAAGGCCTAAAATGGAATGGTCATCTATCTTGTCCTTACGAGAGGTATTTGATTCTACATGAGTGAGCATGAGGGTCGGGGTTCAGTTGAGGTCACCAGGAAATCCGGAGCCTATGAAGAATGCCCAAAGGAGATCTCATGACTAACTGTGTGATGACACTTTGTCAAGGACAACAGCTGTTAATTGTTTTATGTGTATGGTTCTCTGAACATACTTGATCTATTTTATGTCTGGAAGCAATGTGACCTATGTTAGTTATGTGAGATTTGTTCTTGTTTAGTTCATTGGTTTGGTTATTGGTTGTAGATCTTTGTCCATGTTACGTTGTTACTATCTCCTAACATGGGGGGTGGGCCTTCGGGTACCACTTGGTTGGGTGGAAAATGTACCATACACCATTGGGTCCCCATTTTTCTTCAGTACTTGGTGGCGAGACATCCAGTTGGACATCTCGCGGTTCTTGTTTTAAATTTAAGCATTGTAATATTTCTTCTATTTGTATAAGTTATTTTATCCCTCTTATGTTTATGAGGTGAAATTATGTAATCATAACACTTTTGTACTATTGCCTCATTTTGGGAATGAGTGATGTAACTATTTTATTATGTTAATGATTATGAAAATTGTATCTTGGGTGGTTATCTCATTATGTTATGTTATACATTTATGTTGATTTAATACTTATTGCTTAAAGTAATTTAATGCTATGGTTATATGTAATATGTATGTGTGGGTTTAAGTAATCCCAACCTTGTAGCCTTAGAGGTTGTTGTTATTTAGTAAGTGAATGTGTATGTTAATTACACTTTAAAAAAAAAAAAAATTGGTTCGTTTAAGTCGTTAATTAAAACTTCCTTTAGGGTTACTCGGTGGGGCGTTACATGGGGGGGTTTCTTAAAGTTTTCCTGGTAGAGAGACTGGTAATATTAGCAATGAAATCCTCATTCACATCAAACTATGTGCCTCCTAATTTCAAAACCCGATTATTCCAACCTTTAACAAACATGGTCGTGGCCTGCGGGTTATTTCCATGCAACCTCTCCAAATAAGGAGTAATCCCCCTTTCTATAGTATACACCACACCTCCTCCTTTTTCTTAATAGAATCATAGGAGAAAGGCTCCAATCTATTTTTGTCGCCTCCCATGGCCCCTAAATTTTTAGAACTTAGAAGCTTGAGAACTTTGCAAGTGATTAAGATAAACCTCGAGAAGGAGAGCCAAAAAATGCCCATAATTCATGTGGCAACGAAATTATGGAAGAGAGAAATAATGATCCTAGGACGCTGCCCGATACAAATAACACACAAGGTACCATCAGATCGATCAAAATCTATCTCACCATCACTCCAAATAATTAACTGCCACGTCAAAATAGTCATGCGAGCCCAGAACATTAAGAGGCCACCATCCAAGTTAAAATTTTTGATAATCATGATTTAAACAAGCAATAGCCTCAATGGGGAGGGGGTTGTGCACATCCAAATCCCTATAACCACTAACATCCAGGTTAGCAAAAACATCAGCTAATCTATTCCCTTCCCTAAGAATATGAGAGATATAACATTCATCAAAGGAGTTTAGGATTTCAATGGCATCCATGATAATGGATTCAACACTTCATGAAGGGACAAAATACTTCTTAATATTGTTAATAATACTAAGAGAGTCTCTCTCAAGCCAAAAATTCTTATAACCTTTAGATTGAGCCATTTTCAAGCCATGATAGGCTGCAGCTACTTCCACGAGGTGGTTTGTTTGGGTTCCCAAAGGGAGCGCCACCACGAAAATGAACCTACCATTAGAATTTATTATCACTCCCCCACAACCAAAAGGTCCCGAGTTACCTTTAGCGGCACCATCAAAATTAACTTTGACCCATCCATCTAGGGGAGCCTTCCAAACATCCTCTCTAGAGGCTTTTCCTTTAGTGAGAGGAAAGGAGATATCATAGGGCAACTTCCAATTTTGCGCAATAGAATTATCATCTGGTCTAAGCATAATCCTTGGGCCATTCTGAAAGGAAACCCCAAAGACAAAATTCTCTTTGATAAAAACAAAAATTTTAAAGGCCACAAAGATAATAGGAAGAGTAAAAGTCCTGAAAATCTTGTTATTACGTTCCAGCCAAATACCCCATGCAATATGGGGAAGAGAAAGAGATAAAATAAAAATTAGAGAAGGATTGAAAGAAGGTCCCACCCATTGAGACCACACTTCCCCAATTGAAGAAGGGAACACCCAATTGAGATTCCAAAGAGAGAGAACATGGGCCACACATCTCTAAAAAATCTACAACCAATCAATAGGTGAAAGGAGTTCTTGACATCTTCTTCACAAAGAAAGCATCTGTTAGGCATCACAAAACCTCTCTTGACCAGATTATCAGTAGTCAAGACCTTTTTTTGGAAAAAAAGATAGAAAAAAATATTAACCTTGGGAATCAATTTAGAGGACCACATGGAAGACCAAAAAGGAGTAGGACCAATAAAAGAAGCTTGAAGATGAAAGGCCGAAGAGACAAACAATTTACCATTGGAAGAGGGCCTCCACACAATCTTATCAACAAGAGCATAAGAAGGAATATGAACCAAGGAAAAATTATTAAAGAGAACCTCTAACCCCGGTTCAACCTCACACAACCTTTTCCAATGAGTTCCAATCATATAATCAACAACAAATCTGCCAAACCTCCACACACAAATATCCATGAAAGGGCCCAAGGCTCATCTTTGAGAGGCCCATTTCCAAACTAGTAATCTTCCCAAAACATAATTTTCCCACCATTTCTCAATTGCCAAAAGAGACCTTTAGAAACAATCTTACAAGCCTTAACTATTTAGTTCTAGAGAGAAAAACTAGATGGAGGGGAAAAGTCAAAAGAAAATAGATCCCTTATACGATCAACCCCAAAAAGATATTTTCTCAGAGAAATTTTAGCCCATTCACTCTTAGCCAAAATAAGGTTCCACAGTTGTTTACCAAGAAGGGCCAAATTAAATTCTTAGATTTTATGAATTCCAAGACCTCCCACCTTTTTGGGCTTGCAAGCATCATCCCAGGTGACCAAATGAGTTCATTTTTTTTCCTCAACCCCAGACCAAAGGAGTTTATTATGAATTCCCTCCAGATTATCTATAATTTTCCTTGGCATATAAAACAAGCTGAGAGCATAAACTAGAAGATTATGAAAAGTAGACTTGATTAGCTGCACTTTCCTAGCTTGACTTAACAACGCACCCTACCATCTAGCTAGTTTGGAGTTGAACTTATCAATCAATCCCTACCAAAAGGACTCAAGGGCCACACTAGAGCATAAGGGAAGAACCATATACGATGTAGGAAACTCACTAATCTGGCACTACAATATTCTAGCAATTTTAATTTGCCTATGGTTAGGAGTGTTATAGAAGAAAATAACACTCTTGGGTAAGCTAACCTTATGCCTTGAAGCAACCTCATATTTTTGCAAGATAGGTTTAATAGCTTTGGATTCCTTAATAGATGACTCCCCAAGTATGAGAGAATCATCAAAAAACTATTGATGGGAACAAAAAAGATTAGTAGAGGAAGGAGACAATCCTTACTTCAAACCAGAGTTAATAAATCTCTAGATGAGGTGACCCAGAGATTCCACCATGATAATAAAAATAAAAGGAGATATAGGATTTGTTGATGGTTAAAATGACACAAACAACATTAAAACAGAATATTTCTATTCTATTTCTCCTGAAAAAGAAAGACTACATGTAGTGGCCTAACTCCCAAGGTCCTGGTAGTTGGTTCTCAACTGTCTGATGTCACTCAATTGGTTCATGCAACTATAATATTCAAGGGGCCTGGACTGGTAACAAAGGATTCAAGCTATGACTCTCTTTGTCAAAATAGTTTTTGTAAATCAAGGGGTTTAAAATAAAAGAAAAAGATAGATCCAAGGGGTAAATCAGTAAGTATGAATTAAATTTATCTACTATCCAGACATATACTTTTAACAATGAATGTTTTCTTAACCAATCACAAAAACCATAACATGACACAACCCACAGTATAACTGTACCATCATATACATCTTAGGTGCTTAATTCAATTCCTCTATTCGCCTATCACAAATATTTCCAAGATCTCAAAACCACACACATTCATTCATCATTAAAACTATAGATCAACAGACTTTAATAACCTTAATTCAATGACAATTTAACAAGATAATCTTTAAACCTGGTTTCTTCTAATGACTTTCATCATATAAGAAACTATCATGCTTCAGCACAATCACTGGAATTCAAGTGGATTATAACTCATTAACCTTATCAAACACACAATTTAATGCCAAACTCCATATTTCGTAAACCTGCAATTCTATTAACTATAAACAAGATCTGGTACAATGTATCTCTGCAAAATGCTCTCTGAAAATTCTATCTCCTAACACTAGGTAAGCCAATCCAATTCTCAATTAGCCGACCCTTACAATGTAATACCCCACTGGTATTTATAGAATACAAAAAAGAAGTTCGAACTTTTACTTCTATCTTAGGTTTTCCACCTTTTCAGGAACAATCAACTGTCTTGGAAACTCAGATCAATTTCGATCTTGAGTTCTTACATTACACATTCAGTTTGATCTAACAATAGAAGATAGAACATAGGAGAAAAGAAGATCCCATGTCCTTGAGACTGCTAGTGCTGCATGCATGCAACATGCAAGGAAGAAGATCATCATGCATCATGCAAGGAAGAAGAATATCATGCATGCAAGATTTTATGCATGTGATGCTGGATCCGCTATGAACTCATCATAACTGGTGAAGACCTGTTGTAGCATATCCATATCTGGCCCATCAATCCAGTTATCTTCAAATTTGATGCGATCCAACTCAACAGCAGCAAATTATTTCATGCTTTTTACCTTGACCAACTCTCTTCCTGCAGCTTTTATCTCTTCCTTGACCTCTACAAGTCAATCTGTCACCAAGTCTTCTCCATCATCCTGCATGAGTCCTTGGAATCTTTCCCTCCATTTCTCTCTAACCTGACTTAACGACATGCCATCTTTAGTCATTACATTCACATCTACTATTATAGCCATAACCGCTTCCAACTCCTCCAACTGCTCAGTTAAATTATTAACTGCTCCCTGAATTTCATCCTTATGTTTGCTCAAGAAGCCAGTCCTAAACTTAAGGATATGAGAAGTCTTTTCTACAAAATCTTTATTATCATCTTTGAGTATAGATTCTTCTAAAAGAGTAGTTAGAGGCAATGCATTTATCTTCTCCAACTTTTCACTATACTCTTTGTACTCTTCTTCTAACTTCTCGGAGGCCTCAATATATTGATGCATCTCTTTTATTACTCCTTCCGCCTCCTTATAGGTTTCAAACCCCTTTTCCAAAACCTCACCTACCTCCCGGTTCACTTTATCTATCCACTTGTCAACCATCTCCGCCTTACCTCTAACCTGCATCAAATCATCAACCTCCTTTTTGCTTAGCAAAATAGGAGTCTCAATTGCTGCAACCTTTTGTGACCTTGGAGAGGAGACACTCTTCAAAAATGAATGTAACTGATCTAATTGAGCCTTAAGCTCATCTTTCTTTTGTTTGTCCTTGATCATTCTGGATTTCGTCGTTGAAGCCACCACATCAATCAAATTCATTTGTTGATTTCTAGTGGGTCTTCCCAAGTTAACCGTACTCAATTGATAGTCTGTAAGCTGCATATCCCCTACCTCCTTTTCAATCATAGGCACGACACATTCAACAACTATCTCCCCTTTATCTGTGAGTCTGGTAGAGTGCAAAACTTTAGCCCTCTTCTTAGGCCTTTCCTGTTCAATCTCCTTCATCATGTCCTCCCAATTGAGAGATTGAGGAGGTGTTCTAGCTCTTTTCTGTAGATCTAATTTCAACCAAGTAGGAGCACCAGGAGCCATCATCATGGAAGAGGAAGCAACAACTGTAGAGGATGGCTGAATATCTACCTTAGGTTGAGAATCAACCTTTGCCTTTTCTTGTTGCTCCTGCAGTACATGCAACTGCACCAACTTCTCAGCCTCCTCTCTATCTCTTTGTTCCTGCATCTTCCTATCTCCTTCTTCTTTTCTCAATCTTTCCTCTTCCAAGGCTATGAGTTTCTCTGCCTTTTCCCTTTCTTTCTCAGCTAGCTGTTTCTTTACCAGCTCTTCAGCCTCCTTTTCTTTCCTTAGAGCTTCAGCCTCTTGTTCTTTCAATCGAGTCTCCTCTGCAAGCTTCAATCTAGCAACAAGGGCTTCCTTTTCCCTTCGGTTTCTTGCTTTCTCCTCCTCGAGATCATGGATCTTTTGTATCAATTCCAGCTTGTCATTTTCAGCTTTGACCTTGATCTCATGCTCTCGTTGCCTCATTTGCTCCTCCATTGTATCAGCTGCCGTTCTTGTTTCAACTTCTCTTTCCTTCGATTGCTGCTGTTGAAGTAGAGCATCAAATTGCAACTTTGCCTCTATTTCCTTTTGTTTCTCCGTAGCAGCCCTTGCATCAGATTCTCTGGTAGCATCTTCAAACTGTTTCCATTGCTCCTCCTGTGTAAGAATCTGCTCAATAGTAGGATCTAGAGGCATGTTTTCTTGCAAGTCCTTCTCTGACAGAGTTTCATCTGAATCTGTCTCAATTTCTACCAACTCTTCCTCCACTTCCTTTCCTTTAGTAGCTTTAGCCATGGCATAAAGCACTCCTTGAACTTCTTTGCTTTTCTTTCTTGTGAGTGGGGCTTGTGTAGATGACTCACCCAATGCGGGCATAGGAACAACAGATTCAATTGGGACATCTCCCTCGGGTGTCTCTTCTTCTTCATCAACCACCTCCAACTCTGTTTCTTCAACATCCGGAGGAAAGAATTCCAATGGTTCCTTGGAAGGCGCCTTTCTTTTAATCCTCTTATACCCTTTACCTTTCTTGAGGATTGGTCCCTGAGGAGCTTGAGTCCTCATCATCAACCATTGCACACTTCTATCCAAGACTGTTCTTCCCAATTTCTTAATGTCAATCGTTTCTTCTTCATTCCAGTCTATTGGATCTAAGTTTTTGGTGCCAATATTCAAAGCTTCATATGAGGGATCTAATACCACTCCATCATCCACCAAAGTGTCAGGAATATTATCTTTAATACCCAGCTCTACCATAAGTGAGACTGGTAATCTCTCATAATTCTTCCTCCTCAAGTCAAATTCATCCTGCCTATCACACCAAAAATCCTCTAACAAATTAAAGTGTCTAGTAAACACAGAAGGTAATAAAGTATACATCTTCTTTTTCGGATCAAAATACTTACGAGCTGTATACAATCCCAATTTCAATTGTATCAACTCATTACAAACCACCTTAGCCACCTTCAAGTGTTGACAACTATATTCCCCCAGTGTCATAGGAAACTTATGGCATCCTGTCTTGTGCTTCATCCCAAATCTAGCATTAACTCCGATGGCTTGATATACAAATTCCATAAGCACTATTCTATTGCTGCAGCATCTTGGAAGTAAATGAGGATGACCTTCAAACCCAAACAATCTGAAGTATGTAAATTTGGGGTATTGGATGTACCAACTTCCCCATTCAGAAATGAAAGCCATAGCTTCCTGACTTAACCTGTATCCTGCATCTCCACTCAACTGATTGATAACCACATATAAAAATGCATCATTGACTCTTCTAAAGTGAGTCTCAGCAACCTGAAGGGATAATTGATCATAGTGTTCCCATACCTTCTTTTGTCCATCCAAAGCTCCCATTATACCTACCCTATTTAATCTTGGGAAAATCCCCAATCTTGCTGCAGCATAGACCACATATGAAGTCATGAAGAAAGATTTGGTCTGTCTGACCCTTGTGAGCTGATCATGTATGGCATCAGAAACAATCATGGACCAATCAAATTGATAATCACCCTGAAAAATCACTTGAATAAAATGAAACATCCATTCCTTGAAATGGAAGGCATCCCTCTTCCCAAACACTCTAGACAACATCAATATTAAATCAGATATCTCCTTCTTGAAGTCTGCCCTCTTTGGCTGATCTGCCAATTTGCTCAAAGACTTCTTCTCAGTACTTAACCATCTTTTGTTTAAATGAGACTTATTGGAGTCTTTATGCTTACTGTATTTCTCCAATGCCTCAGCCTCAGTTAACTGCACTAAATTCTTGGGATCAGGAACATTGAATATGTTTTGGAACATCTGCGGAGTAAGATCTATAATTACATTATTCTGTGAATCCATGCATAATCTTGTAGCTGGATTATAAGTACTGGCCACTGTATATATCAACTCCAACACTGAACTGACAAAGGAAACACAGTGATATGTGCAAGACCGGAGTCAACAATCCTTTGAGTTCTCCCTGTCAAGTTTGCCCTTTCTGCAAAGGTCTCTTCATGTAATTCTTCGAAATTATACTGGCCCAGATTGGTATCTGTGATATCTGACCAGTTTGATTCCACCTTGCTCGCCTTCACCACTGGATTCCTATGATCATACCTTAATGTATAAGGTAACTGTTCTGGTTTCACCTTCTTGATCTTTGGTGTAGGCTTTGATGTTCCAGCCGGTTGATTCCTTTGAGCAGCTTCTCCTGACGTTCCTGACATCTCTCAAATCTCCTGCAAGCAAACCTCTAATTAGACCCCTTCCAATTCATTATAAAACTTGTTTTAAAAACATACCTGTTACATATGTATCGGAGTCGGAGTCGGACAGAAACACAAAATAATCATTTTTACAAGACTGGCGGACTCGGAGCAAAAACCAATATAGGAACTTTAGCTAGTAACAAACGGGCTCGGAGTCGGAGTCGGGGAAGTTATCGGAATCGAGATCGGAATAAAAAAAGATTTGGTTTTTCTTCAAATTCCTCTCATTTCATATTCTATTTCCATTCCGCCTCCGCCTCCGATTTGTTTATCGTTACTTCGACAAAAGACTTTCCACAATATGCGGAGCCGGACACAGGATGAAAACGGAATTTATAACCTTTACAAACAAAAATTCTTAAGTTTAAGACTAGTTCCGATCCCGCCTCCGCTAATTATCACATACTTACAAAAAACCTTTTTAGAACTCGAAATCGAAAATGACATAGAAATGGAATTCACATCTTTGGTAAAAACAAACTCTTATGCCAATACCCATTCCAATCCTGCCTCCGCATATGCTAATCATGACATCATCAACTTTATTCATTTTCATCATAACTTCATGATTAAACCTAGGTCACCATAACATAGCAAAGGAGCTTAAAAAATCTACCCTCATATGACCGTGGGGAACAATTATATTTTAGAGCCATTCATTTAAAACTTATTGCAGAGACCGATGAAACCCTAAATTAACAAACTTAATAAAACTAGGGCATGGGTTTTAAAACCCTGCCATTCTACCAACAACGAAACCCTAAATTAAACCATAAACCTAATCTACCTCAATTCACTGTAAAAAACTGTAATCTACCTCACTGTAAATTCTTAATCTAACTAACACCATAATAAAAACCTTTAATCTAATCTAAATCTACTGCAAATCGAAAACAACTCGACGCGATCATGATTAAGTCGTGAAAACGACAATGCCCAAAAATAGAAAGAAACAACACAACAAAATAAAACAACAAAGATAAAAACTAAAACAAACTAAAACAAGAACCTACTCATTCAATCACATTGTAGATCATAAAATTGCTTAAAACACAATGATTGAACACGCGAACAGATACAAAGCAAAACACAACGAACACAACCGCAAATAAAACAACGAACAACAAAAACAAAAATAAAAGACCTACCTTAAACGCAAACAAAGCCACGCTGACTTTCTGAATCAATTCGCACACAATCCCTTCTCTATCTCAATCAATTCGCTCAAAACGAACTCTGCTATTGCTCTTCGCGCTCTCAGACTTGTAATAATAACAATAATAATCGGCTTTAACCCTTAATAATTAAAAAAAAAAGTGAATTTCTACCTACATCGGCAACCACCATTAATGCATTAAAACACAGTAAAGGCGGAGTCGAAACTGTAAGAGAACAAACACTGGTCTATAGTGCAACTTCCGTCAAAAAGTCAACGACACAAAAAAAAAAAAGGCGGGGTCGGAACCAAAATGGAAACAGGATCTTAAAATCATAAACTTTCCAAACCTTATTCCCATTCCGACTCCGCGTCCGATAACTAAAAACAAAACAAAAACAAAAACAAAAGTTAAGTAAAAGACCAACCTAATAAAACAAAACACAAAAACCGAGACAAACAAACATTAAAAAGGGAGCGGAGTCGGAATCAAATTGAATTTGATTTTGCAAATTTTGAATAGAACCATCCCAATTCCCACTCCTGCTCTGCTTCCGCTAAAGAGCAAAAACAAAGGCAAAGAAAAGACCGTCGGGATCAGAACCAAAAAATACACCTCAAAAGACCTTTCAAAACCCGATTCAGCTCCGGTTCCGCTTCCGACAGAGAAAACAAAGAAGAAAAACAAAATACTTGGCAAAACTATACTCCAAATTTTGTTCCAAAAACAACTAAGTACAAAAACACAAAGGGGGACCCATTTTGACCAAGACAAAAGATGGGGTGGTTATGCAAGGCATAACAGGATCTTCCTGTCTCAACCCCCTTGAGCAATCAAATAGAGGATACAAAGAGCCATTGACCAGAATAGAGAACCTCAGGGTGGAAATAAGTTGGAGAAAAAGAACCACCATTTTCTCCCCAAAACCAAAAGCTTTTAGAATCCTTGATAGAAAACCCCAATCAAATTTATCATAGGCTTTAAGAAAATCAAGCTTTAGGATAAAATCAACACATTTATTAATAGCTAAAGAGTGAATATTCTCATGAATAGTTACGATGGAATCCAAAATTTCCTTCCAACCACAAATCCATTTTGTTGAGGATAAATGATGAGAGGAAGAACCTGTTTCAATTTAACTGCCAACACCTTGGAGAAGATCTTGTAAATCAAATTGCACAGACTGATAGGGTGAAATTCATCAAAGGAGGTAGCACCCGGTTTCTTAGGAACAAGAAAAATAAAAGAGGAATTTAATTCTTTCAAAAGATTGCCACTTCCAAAAACTTACTTAGTAGCTTCCACAACATCCTTGGCAATAATATCCCAAAAATACTAAAAAAAGAACATCAAAAAACCATCATGCCCAAACGCCTTATTACCTTCAAAAGAGAAAAAAACACTTCTAATCTCCTTCGCTGAAGGAATACACACCATCTGCCTATTAATATTTTCAGAAATAAAATGAGGGATATCCCTAAGAAGGTCCTCCTAAAAATCTATATCCATCTCCGCTTCTACATATAAGAGGTTATAAAAGTAAGAAGACACCGCTTGCTGCAAATCAACATCCTTCTCCAACACCCGATTATTGTAATTAATAGCATTAATACAATTATAAGACTTATGTTTATGAGTAGAGAGGTGAAAAAACCTGGTATTTTTGTCCCCACTTTTTAACCACATAATTCAAGATATTTGCTTCCAAAATTCCTCCTCCTTAGCAACAATATTATGCAATTTGGAAAGGATTACATTCTCCTCCGAAGCCAAAGCTTGATCATACCTTGACGCTTGGATATATTGTTGCACAACGAAAAGCTCTCGATTAACCTCCTCTTTTTCCAAAAAAAATTGACCAAAAGAAGACATATTCCATTTCCTAACATTGTTCTTCACATTGGCTAGCTTCTTGGCCAATCTATACATAGCCGACCCATCCACCTAAATGTTCCACCAATCTTGGACCATATTTTTGAGATCAGGATGATAGGTCCACATCTTCTCAAATCTAAATAGAAAATTATTTTTCCTACCCAACAGATCCATCGATAATGACAAAGGAAAGTGATCTAACCTCAGCCTAGTCAAGGCCAAGAGAGAGCAGGAGTAAGAAACAAGCCAATCAGGGGTGATAAGGGAATAGTCAAGCTTAACCTGAATAAGAGCATCACCCACTTGTCGATTAGACCAAGTCTAAGCAACCCCTTTAAGATCCAAGCCAATAAGAGCATTTCCATTGATGAGGTTCATGAGATCATATCTACTATCATCTGCAATCCACGAGCCTCCCAACTTATCAACATCATGTAGGGGAATGTTGAAATCCCCCATAACCAACCAATTAACAATAAGATGCGACGATTTGAAGGAACCAAGATTTTCCCAAAACTTTTTTCTAGCATTCTTTCTATTAGGGGCATAGATATTCGATAGGGTCCAAGAGAACTTATCTCGCATATTAATAAATGAAGTGGCCACATGTGTTGGAAAAATATGCCTCAACTTGTTGGCTTGAACCTCTTGTAAAGACTTGGCATCTTTTCCCTTTGTTGGCTTCATTGTCAGACTATCACCAAAATTCAGAACCTTGAAACCTAAGTCGTAGAGTTCCAAAAGTTCATAACTTGGTGACATTGAGCTTTCTTGTGTTGTCGCCATGTTGTGGGTTTTAGGAAATTCCTAACCTCCGATGGAGGTTGTGAAGTTTGGGTTTCTCCCAACTTGGTGACATCGTTATGGGCATGTCGTGGGTTTCTAGATTTTCCTAACCTCTGATGGAGGTTGTGAAGTTTGGTTTTCTCCCAACTTGATGACCCCATTATTGGCATGTCGCGGGTTTTGAGAACTTCATAACCTTCAATATTGAGGTTGTGAAGTTTGGTTTTTCAGCAACATAGCAACATAATTGATGGATGGTGAGACTGGTCTGTGTGAATGGTGACATTAGCTATACAATAGTGATATGGATTCCACGTGGATGGTGGGGACCACATGGTGATGATTGATTTGATGTTGATCAATGATCACGATAGGATATAATCCAATAATACACATTTATTCCATGCTCCTTTGTGGTGAAGACCGACAATCTTTTGTGAAGTGAGTGGAATTGTTGAGCGGTTGACATCTGTCAATATGATCAATGATTGACGATGGTTGATTTGGTGAACCCGAATGGTACGATAGTCCAAAAGTGGTGGACGAGTGATGTGTCGACATGTGGCACAAATTCATTCATTTATTCTACATCAATGTTGTGAATCAACAATCATTGGAGGGTGATATCATAATAGTGGTTTACAATTTTTGGCCAAACTGGACACTGAAATTATTATTTTTAACTAAATCTTCATATTCGGGCACCTATAGCGGCTAAACCGTGAGGAATTTGAAGATGATGTAAACTAGAGTCTCATCACATTTTGTCTGTAGATTCTAAAAATATTTTTTTCTTTTTTTTTGAAATCAGATTGCACTTTTTTTTCCATCTCCCACGAAAATTGGTTTTTTTTTTTTTCAGAAAACAACATTTTTAAAAAGTGACGCTCACGTATACAACATAATTTTTTTTGTATGAAGGATAAAATTCTAATTTTTTCAAATTTAGATTTGTAACTATGATATCTAGCACTTTCATTTGGTCTCATAGTTTTTATTGAATATTTTTTCCTTAATCAAGTTTCAAAGTCAAACCAATTGCAATTCAGACATAGGCGGACTCTATACAACATAAATTTTTTTGTATGTATCGAAATTCTTTTTTTTTTTAATGGATCAAGGAAATCAATACCCAACCTGAATGGATTTTCAAAATTTTTATTTTGATAATTTGCTATTTTTCCACATGTGTAGAACAAAGAGCTTGATTTTCAGTGAAAAACCTATGTTTAATAAAACTAAAAAAACACATACATAATAAAACCAAAACATATTCAAATTATATTCGTTGGATATCTTGTTCTGAGGACTACCTGATTCTAGTTGGGTTTGTGAAGATTCCTCCATTTTCATCCTCAACCCGAGCTCCGAAGTGCCAAATTTTTTTTTTCGTGTCTGAGATGGGGGATGAGGGATAAGAGGGTTCATTCGAACCCATAGGGGTTCTTGAACCCTAGTTCGAGCAAACCTCTTTGAAGGGGTTTGCTCGAACCCCTTTCCTATGCATTGTTTTGGGTTTTTTGGCGGCCAAGATTCAAAGAGGGTTGGTCGAACCCTGGTTCAAGCGAACCCATTTTTGGTTCAGTCGAACCTGTAGGTTCATATGAACCCCTAAAATCACTTTTTTTTGCCTTGGGGTCATTTTTTGTGAGTTTTCCTTTCTCACTTGAATTGTAAACCACTGTTGTGGCTTCACCCTGGACCGAGAGTTGTATTTTTTGATAGCGATATATTTGCATTTAATGCATGATCTAACTCAAGGGTCAACAAAGAGAAAATATGGTAATATTATCTGAAATTGAATTAATTGCTAGGCGGCTTGATGCATGCTAGATGGTAGTGTATGTGGCTCAAGACGAAGGAAGCTTGTCGGTGAAGATAGTGAAATTAATGAAAACCTAATGGTGGTTGTGCGTCACTATATTGTATGCTTTTATGAGCATTGTAATAGTGTGTGAGTGTGTAGAATGGTAATCTGTGTGTGAGGTCGACCAAGGGATTATATTTCTGCTATGAGTGAACATATGAGAATGAAGTCTATAACTCTGTATGTAATCTATTTATTGTAATATAAAGTGACTTTACTTGGTGTGTGGGTTTTTCTCCCATAAGATTTTTTCCATGTAAATCTAGTGTTATCTCTGTGTGTGATAATTTGTCTATTCTTTTATTCTATGAATGTGTATCTCAAATGAATGGAACTTGTTAAATTTTATTTTTTTTGCACTTATTTCTTGAGGATTTTGCATTAGGAAGGTGTTTCCGCACCGCTACCTTTCCTTACAAGTGGTATCAGAGCCTAGCCAGTTGTGTTATCCTTGTGAGTAGGGCTGGTTTTTTGTGCTAATTCAGCTCAATGGGAGTCTTGTAGTGAAAAAAAAACTGATTGTCTTGTTTATAGTTTGATATGGAAAGCACATTAGGTAGAGTAGAAATTGAAAAGTTCAATGGTGACAATTTTGAGTTGTGGAAGCTCAAAGTGGAAGAAATATTGGTGTATCAAGAAGATTGGGACCTAATAGATAGAAAAGCTATAGGGTTGATAAGACTTTGTCTGGATGATTTTGTACTCCTAAACGTCCATGAGGAGAATACTCAATGCTGCATCTTCATTATGGAAGAAACTTGGTGACATTTATCAATGGAAGTATTTGGTGAATAAGTTATTCTTGAGGAAGAAGTTATACTCCTTGAAGATGGAAGAAGGTGCATCTGTAGTAGACCATCTAAATTCATTTAATATGATTGTTGCTTAGTTGGCCTCTGTGGGTGTGAAGATAGAGGAGGAGGATCGTTGTATGCTTCTGTTATGCTCCTTACCTGAAACATGGGATCATCTGGTAATGGCTATTAGAAGTACAACAACCACCTTTAAGATGGAAGACATGGTTGCTTCATTGCTGTTAGAAGGGGTGCAAAGGAAGTCTTCTAAGATGGCCAAGGAGGTGCTTACTGTTCAAGGTAGATCTAAGGAGAGAGGCAAGAAGAAAGGAAAGAAGTCTAAATCCAAATCAAAAGGGAGATCAAAGTCTCTTGGTAAAAATTATAAGGTGAAATGATAGAACTATGGGCAGACTAGTCATATTCGAAAGGATTGTAAGGAGGAGAAAAAGAAGAAGAAGAACAAATGTTTAGACAACGACTCTTCTTAGAGTGATGTAAATTCCTTCATTACTACTTTGGCAACTCAGGCATCAGATGATGTCTGTCTGATTGACTTAGGCACATATTTTCACATGAAATCTCACAGAGATTGGTTCACTAAGTATGAAAAATATGCTGGTGGAAAGGTGTACTTGGCAAGTGATTCAACTCTGGAAATTGTTGTTCGTGGAAGAGTCAAAATCCAATTCCATTATAGAAGAATCAAAGGAATTGATGGTGTACTACACATACCATATTTGGATTGTAACCTACTTTCTGTTAGTAAGCTGAATGATGTTGGCATACAAGTTTACTTCTCGAGTGGAGGTTGTAAAATGACTAGAGGCTCAATGGTGCTAGCTAAGGGTGCACACATTGGCACTTTGTACAAGGTGGATGCACGTCCTGTTCAATGTAACAAAGTCTCTGTAAAGTCAAAAAAATTTGCTTGTGTAGAGAAGGAGAATGAAGTTTCTCTAGGTGAAAAATCTTTGGAGGTGAAACTCCTAGCAGATAAAACCATGCTATGGTATCATATACTTGACCACATAGGAGAAAAGGGCTTAAAAGCCTTGAAAAATAAAAATCTTGTTGAAGGGTTTGTTGATTGTAACCTTGAGTTTGATTTTTGTGAACATTGCATTTATGAAAGGAAACACTGTGTTTCATTTTATTCGAGTCCTCATAAATGTTCTGGCATATTGGATTATGTTCACTCTGATGTGTTTGGTCCAGTGAATGTTCCTTCATTATCGAAGTCTAGATATTATGTTTCTTTTATGGATGACTATTCGAGAAGGGCATTTGTGTATTTTCTAAAGAGTAAATCAGAAGTGTTCAATTATTTTAAAGAGTTTAAAAACTTGGTAGAAAATCAAACTGGAAGAAAAAACAAATGTTTGAGGATGGATAATGGCGGTGAGTTTTGTTCTGCAGATTTTGAAAGGTACTGCAAAGACCATGGGATTAAAAGGCATAAAACTACACCTTGTATTCCATAGCAGAATGGAGTTGTTG
This sequence comes from Sequoiadendron giganteum, assembly GCA_007115665.2. Classification (NCBI taxonomy): domain Eukaryota; kingdom Viridiplantae; phylum Streptophyta; class Pinopsida; order Cupressales; family Cupressaceae; genus Sequoiadendron; species Sequoiadendron giganteum. The sequence continues at coordinate 415,645,105 of CM021108.1, read as the reverse complement.
AAAGGTTGAATATGACGCTAATGGAAAGAGTGAGAATTATGTTGAGTGGTGCTGTTTTGGAGAAAAAAGTTATGGGTTGAGGCTATGGCTACAACATGTTGCTTGATAAGTCATTCACCTTGTTCGACTCTTGTTGAAAAAAAACCTTTGGAAGTGTGGTATGGTAAAAATCCCTCTCTAAGAAATATTTGTGTTTTTGGCTGTGATGCATATGTTTATGTGCCAAATGAGAAAATATCAAAGTTGGAGAACAAGGCTGAAAAATGTATCTTCATTGGCTATGGCGTTGGTGTGAAAGGATACAAGCTTTGGAATCCTGTTACTGAGAAGGTTTTGTACAACAAAAGTGTAATCTTTCGTGAGCTGAAGCCTTCAGTAACTGATCCATAGTCAGAGACAAAAGAAAGAGAAAAGAAGGATGATGTAGTTGAAATTCCTCAAACTCCAGATAAAGAGGAACTACAAAGTGTACCTGAAACTGAGGAGATCTCTAGCAGCTATGAGAATTCTGAAGAAGAAGAACCACAACCTCAACCTCAGCCTGTGAGGAGGTCTACACATGAGAAGCAAAAACTTGAAAGGTATGGATTTTCCATGTTGGATTCGAACTATGCCTATGCTTTGATTACTAGCACTGATTAGCCTAGGATTGTGACAAAGGATATTAGTATGTCTGATTCAAATTCCTGGTTGGAAGCCATGAATGAAGAAATGGCATCATTGAAGAAGAATAATACTTGGGATCTAGTACCTTTGCCTGAAGGGCAAAAGCCTGTTGGTTGTAAATGGGTTTTCAAGAAGAGGACTGGTCTGGATGGTAGTGTTGAAAATTATAAAGCTCGATTGGTCGTGAAAGGTTATTTCTAGGTGGAGGGAATTGATTATGGAGAATTTTTTTCTCCTATAGCTAAGCTGAAATCTATCAGATTTTTTCTATTACTTGCAGTAGCATATGACTTAGAGATTGAGCAGATGGATGTGAAGACAACGTTTCTCCATTGAGAGTTGGAAGAAGAAATTTATATGTCCTAGCCATACCACTTCATTGAAAAAGGTAAAGAAAGCCTAGTTTGCAAGTTAAAGAAATCTCTATATGGTTTAAAGCAATCTCTTAGAATGTAGTACCATAAGTTTGACATTTTTGTGTTTTCATTGGGATTTGTAAGATCAAAATCAAATCATTGTGTTTATTATAAAACCAAAAATGATTGAGTTCTTATTATTGCCCTATATGTTGATGACATGTTATTCATAGGAAATAGTAAGAATATGATTTCTGATCTAAAATCTCAGTTGTCTATAAAGTTTGAAATAAAATATTTAGGTGCAACAATGTATATTCTGGGGATGGAAATAAAAAAAGGATAGAGGAAGTAGAAAGCTTTGGCTCAACCAGAGTAAGTATATCAATACTGTCCTAAGAGATTTGGTATGATTGATTGCAAGTAGCTAGTTGTTCCAGTGTTGCAGGGAACAAAGCTATTTGTTGAAGATTGTCCAAAATATCCTACTAAGATGGAGGACATGACCAAAGTGCCTTATGCAAGTGAAGTTGGAAGTTTAATGTATGCAATGGTCTATACAAGGCCAGCCATTGCCCAAGCAGTGGGAGTACCTAGTCGGTTTATGGCTAATCCAAGAAGACCACATTGGGATACTATGAAGAGAGTTTTCAAATATTTGAAAGGTACCTCAAAGTATGCTTTGTGTTATCATCACAACTCGGTTCGATTACAGAGGTATCTTAGAATTTGTGGGTATGTGGATTCTGATTGGGTAGGGGAAATTGATAGTAGAAGATCCACCAGTGGATACATCTTCATGTTATTTGGTGGTGCAATGAGTTGGATGAGCAAGCGACAAGATGTAGTCATTTTATCTACTATTGAGACAAAGTATATGGCAACAATACATTTCTGCAAAGAAGCCATTTGGCTTAGACTTTTGTGTTCAGATATTGGGTTTAATACAGGATAAATTATGATTTGTTGTGACAATTAGAGAGCTATTTATTTGGCGAAAAATCCCACTTTCCATGCCAAGATGAAGCATGTTGATGTTCAGTATCATTTCGTTCGTGATATGGTGGAGGATGGAAAGGTTAATCTTGAAAAAGTGGATACTCTGGAGAATGTCGTTGATGCATTGACAAAGCCTGTAAGAACAACCAAAGTATAGGTGGTGTGCCAGTTCGATGGGCCTTGGGGCCTATGACCTTCAATAACTTTGAGTGTAGAGGAATCCAATAAGTCTTCATCAAGTGGGAGCTTGTTGGAAAAATATGCCTCAACTTGCTGGCTTGAACCTCTCGTAAAGACTTGGCATCTTTTCCCTTTATTGGCCTTCATTGTTGGACTATCGCCAAAATTCAGAACCTTGAAACCTAAGTGGTAGAGTTCCAAAAGTTCATAACTTGGTGACACTGAGCTTCCTTGTGTTGTCGCCATGTCACGAGTTTTAGGAAATTCCTAACCTTTGATGGAGGTTGTGAAGTTCGGGTTTCTCCCGACTTGGCGACATCGTTATGGGAATGTCGCGGGTTTCTATATTTTCCTAACCTTTGATGGAGGTTGTGAAGTTCGGTTTTCTCCCGACTTGGCAACCTCGTTATTGGCACGTCATAGGTTTTGAGAACTTCATAGGTTGCTGGATTGAACCTCTTGTAAAGACTTGGCATCGTTTCCCTTTATTGGCCTTCATTGTTGGACTATTGCCAAAATTTAGAACCTTGAAACCTAAGTGGCAGAGTTCCAAAAGTTCATAACTTGGCGACACTGAGCTTCCTTATGTTGTCGCCATGTCGCGGGTTTTAGGAAATTCCTAACCTCTGATGGAGGTTGTGAAGTTCGGGTTTCTCCTGACTTGGCGACATCGTTATGGGAATGTCGCAGGTTTCTAGATTTTCCTAGCCTCCGATGGAGGTTGTGAAGTTTGGTTTTCTCCCGACTTGGCGACCTCGTTATTGGCAAGTCATAGGTTTTGAGAAATTCATAACCTCCGATATTGAAGTTGTGAATTTTGGTTTTTCAGCGACATAACTGATGGATGGTGGGACCGGTCTGCATGAATGGTGACATCAGCTGTACGGTAGTGATATGGATACCAAGTCGATGGTGGGGAGCACATGGTGATGATCAATTTGATGTTGATCAAAAATTGCGATATGATCTAATCCAACAATGCATATTTATTCTGCACTCCTTTGTGGTGAAGACCGACAGTCTTTTGTGAAGTGAATGAAATTGTTGAGCGGTTGACATCTGTTGGTATGATCAATGATTGACAATGGTTGATTTGGTGAACCCAAATGGTATGATAGTCAAAATTAGTGGATGAGTGATGTGTCGACATGTGGCATGAATTTATTCATTAATTCTACATCATTGTTGTGAATCAACAATCATTGGATCGAAAGCTATATTTTTTGATAGCAATATATTTGCATTTAATGCATGATCTGACTCAAGGGTTGACAAAGATAAAATATGGTAATACTCTCTGAAACCAAATTAATTGCTAGGCAGCTTGATGCGCGATGGATGGTAGTGTGTGCGGCATGAAATGAAGGAAGCTTGTCGGTGAAGATAGTGAAATTAATGAAAACCTAATGGTGGTTGTGTGTCAGTATATTGTATGATTTTATGAGCATTGTAATAGTGTGTGAGCGTGTAGAATGGTAATATGTGTGTGAGGCTGACCAAGGGATTGTATTGCTGCTGTGAGTTAACATCTGAGAGTGAACTCTATAACTCTGTATGTAATCTATTTACTGTAATACAAACTGACTTTACTTGGTGTGTGGGTTTTTCTCCTGTAAGGGTTTTCCCACATAAATCTGGTGTTATCTCTATGTGTGATAATTTGTCTATTATTTTATTCTATGAATGTGTATCTCAAATGACTTCAATGTGTTAAGTGTTGGTTTTTCTAAACTTCTTTCTTGAGGATTTTGCATTAGGAAGGCATTTCCGCACTGCTACCTTTTTTTACAACATGGTTGCGGTCTTGGAACACCTCAATCCCATGAACCAACTTAAGATTTTGAAAGGTATCAATCCCTCTCGATGCACCAGCCACTTCAGAGAAATGCATACCACAATCCTTAAAAATCTTATGCTTAAGTTTAGATAATTTATCCATACCCATTTTGGTTTCTTGAATTATGACAATATCAGGTCGATCATCTCTTATTGGGTTAGCAAGAAGATCATTGTTATGAGGGTGATTTAACCCTCGTATATTCTAGGAAATGATCTTCATAAGAGCTATGGGAGATTCTCTTGGAGCACATCTCCAACAAAGTTCTCTGAGTTCCATCAACAATACCCATTTAGATCTCCTTATCCCTGGTAACATTAAGAGGATGACCTCTACCTCTCAGCTCTGACCTGCAATCGAACCTTTTCCTATTTCTAGTAACAACTCTTGAAGAAGGAATTTACTCTTTCTATTTCTACCTTTCACCAGAGTGTAAGGAGGATTGCTAGGATCTTCCAAATCCCCATTATCCTTCATTTTATATAAAGCTTCCAACCCTTTAACCTTAGAGCATTCATCATGTGGCGGTTTTGCAACCCCACTACCCTGAGCCCCTGAAGGAGGTGAACCCAAGCCCTCATCCACATAAACCTTGTCTTCCACCAAAGCCTTAGACTAAAACTCTTCAAAAGACTCCACCATATTGAGAATAGGGGAGGAAACATTCTCACCTCCCTGCTCCTACATCACATTAAGCAATTTCAAATCAACCTGCCCCCCTAGGAACCCAAAGATTCTCAACCACTACCATATCCATTTCCACAGGTTTCTCAAACACCAAGGCGAATTCACCACCAGGAGCAAACCCCCCTTTATCCATAGAATCTGAAGAGATCACTTCAAGAGCCTTCTCCTTTTCTTTCCATTGTTTATTCACCCGCTTCGGCATTTTAAGAGGACATTTCTTTTCCCATGGACAACTTTCTTGCAATGGAAGCAAGCGAAAGGAATTGACTCAAATTCTATCACTTTCTCCCATACCCTAAAATTGGAGTTGATCTTCAACAAAGAGGGAAGGTTCACTGATTGTTCCACATTCACACAAAATTTGACATAAACAAGACACTTCCTAGATGTCGTCATTTGATCAATCGACAAAAAACATCCAAAAGTACTCACTACCCTTTAAACAATTCCTCATCCCAAAATTCAAGAGGGAGGCCTGAAAGTATCATCCAGACCGGGCAGCCAAAAAGGAGCATGACTTAGGATTGAAGCCCGATTCCCACCTTTTCAGCATCAAAGAGGACTTCCCAATAAACCAGGGGCAATTTGTCAATGCCACCAATAGATCATCTTCACAATTGAACATGAAGGTGAAGAATCCTTTGGCCATTGCAGCCACATCTACCTTTCCCTTATGTCTCCAATGGTTCAAACCGAAATTTGGAACCAACTCAATATGAGGACGCAACCCCATAAATTTACCCAACAAAGACATGTCCATATTTGAAACACTTTTTTCAACAATACAATCTAGGACTGAGATAGATTATTCTCTAGTCTTCATATTCATAACAAAAGCCATGGGAGGAGAGGAGATTTTACCATTGGGTTTCAAACCAAAAATATTCAACCATTTAAGAGATGATTCCAATAAGAAATCATCCCTAGTATTATCAACCCCAAGGTCGAACCCTTTAGAAGTTGCATCCACTCCATCAACAGACTGGACAAGCCTAGACTTTTCAACACCGAGATTCCCCTTTTCAGAGAAGGACGTCAGAGAATGCAAAGGACAAGTAACCTTTAGAGAACCTTTCCCACCAAAATATTCATTTTCTACAAAAGGGGACCCACACCACTTACCTACAACAAAGCACCCAACTGGCATCACCTTCCCATCAACAAGTTGTCCACCATTAACACCTGCAACACCACCAAGGTTTCCCACCTTTTCGAATTTTGAAATTGCACCACCGCCATTGCCACCACCCAAGGAGAGCTCCATTTCACTTTGGAAATAATGTTAGTTCAATTATGTATGTAATTTACATTTGGAAAGAATTTTTTTTATTGCTATGTTATGACATCATGGTTTATTCACTTGAGGTGAAAACATTATAAATTTTACTAAGTAGAACACCGAGGTTGTTACAAATTCATAGTGCATTAGGTTTGAAAATGGTGATATATGATTTGTTCACTTATATTTCTATTTTGAGCTATTTGTTGGTTCTTTTAACTATGGTACTTTATGAGTTTGTGTTTGAGTGGTGGACAACTTACATATTATATCTAGTTTTTATTTGACATCATTATCAATGTGATGTTGAATTTGTATATTGCATCGTGATATCTTTGAGTTGTGCAATTTTTAGGTTATTTATATTTATAGGGTGCATGTATAATTTGGATGTGGGCCATCTATACATAGATATTTTAGAGTGGATGCAAATTTTGTTTGGTTGGATTTGTCTAGTCATGTGGTCCATTGGTTTGGTTATCAATAGGAGGTAGAGAGATAACATTATTTGATATAGTTATGTTATGGGACCTATGATTTTTGAATATGGTGGAAGACATGTGATACTTAGTTGGGTGGTGATCATGGTGTCATGGAGGTCCCTTGTATTCTTGGAGCTTTGGAATAACATGATTGTTTATGCAAATGTATTGTTGGTGGTAGATTGATTTTTTATTGCAAGTGGTGGTTTATCTTCTTAGTTCTAATTTACCCTCTAGAGTTGTTGGTGTTGCACTTAAGTCTATGTGGACTATGGATTATCTTCATTTAATAGATGGTGATCATAGTGCCATGTGCAGCTCGTTATCATGATTTAGTGGGAGTTTTAACAATAATTTTGATCCATTACTTAGTGATGAATGATCTTTATTTTTATTGACAATAGATGAATATCTTCATGTGGTTTGGAGATGTTGATATATTGTAGCCATGGATGGCTCTTAGAGTATTTGGTTGAGGAATTATTTATAATTTTTTATTTTGATTAATGAACTTTGTTTATAGGATGGATGTTATTGTGCTATGGTGGACTCTTTCTTGTGTATTAAAATTTTGGCAATTGCTCATACAAAAAAATATATTCATGTGAGAAATGGTTTTTGAGATGTTGATCACATCATCATGATTAGTTATTGATTCTCCAATTGAAGCTTTGATAGTGATTTGTGATAATTTTATTGGTGAGTGGTGTGATCATTTTTCTTGTGAGCTTCTAATTATTGTGGTGTTGCATTGGAGTTTGGTTGGCATGGGATGCTTAGTTGTGCACCCTTTTTATATTTGGGTGAGGGTAGAGATTTATTATTCTTGGAGATTGTGTGTTGATATGGTTATTATTTAATGAGGTTTCAATAGGAAGAAAAAGTAGCCTACGTCTAGGTTGGACATGAGTTAAACATGGACAAATTGAAGAGAGTCTAGTGGCTTGGTGTATGTTGGAGAAGCTTCTCATTCCTCACTCTCGGTCCACTTAGTAATGAATCATCTGATAGGTATTTCCTACCTTATTTTTAGAATAATTTTCATGTTTTTTTCCTCATGGGAATGAGTCTTGAGTTATGGATGTTAGTTCTAGAGGGATTTTTTTAGGATTAATTGGCATGGTTCCTTTTCCTATCTCTTTATGCACAAGTTTGCTATGGATTTTTTTGAAGAGTATAGAGACTGGTTTTTAGCTTATTATTTTGGTTTTGGGAATGCATATTTTGGTCCAATCTTCCTTTGGTTTGAGAGGCTTACATCTTGGTTGGTTTATTGATTCACATTATATTGATTTTTGAGTTGAATAATTATATTTTGATAAGGATTTTTTATCTTGGGGTTTTGTGAAGGGGATCTTACTTGTCACAACTTGAGAAATTAGAGGTGTTTTGTAGGACGTGCTATATGGTTTTGATTTACAAGTTCTTTCTATGGTCTTGTGTTTCTTCTTGGAGGTTTTTGTTCATGCCATTGGAGTTGAAGTTTGTCATGTGGAGCTATTGTCATCACCTAGTTTTTTTGTCATATGTTGTTATTGTACTTTTTAATTATTTATTAATAACATGGTGGATCCTTAAATCTTTCATTTGTTGAGTGTGAATATATATATTTGATATGTGTTATGGTTCATGACAATGATTTTTCTATTTATTTTTCTTTTTGTTAACAAGTTTATGTTCAATACAAATTAACTCATTACCCCTCTCGTACTATTGATTATGGGGTATAAATACTATAACCAATGACATAGCACAGGCTAACTACACCCGATCCATATGAATTCAAGGAATATTTAACCCATTATACATTAGTCCCAATAAGATATTCAATATCATTAAAAATGAGGAAGCTATTGAAACTAACACTCTAAAATATGAAAGCTTGAAAAACATCTATTTTAAGACATTGAAACTTATCCTATTGGGGGAGTGGTGTTGCATTGATGTGGAATGGAGGCCCTTTCCAAATATCTTGGATAATGAGCTTGTTTCAATCAGTTTTATTGAAGAAAATTGACGAAACCGATGAGATTTCTATGTGAAATATGATTAAAGCTAATTTAACATGATAAAAGTTAAGATGATTGATGCAAGTGTATGCAAAGCTATTATAAATGTATGCAAGATTCAAAATATTCTAAATGGATGCAACTAAGTTACCATGGAAGCCGTAAATGGATTCTTTAAGCTATTATGATCAAGACCCTAAACTAAAAAAAAGCTAAATATGGATGAAAATGAGAGTGATTTTAACAACATAAGTTTACTATTAAAAGATGGATCCCTATTCAATATATTCAAGCTCTATTTATAGAATAGGAAAAATGAAACTAATGGCCAAGATCAAAAGGATCATTCAATAATTATAATGGAAGGAATATGGAGGCATGGATCATGGATTCCCATCAAGGGTTGAAAATGCAAGATGATATTTAATCAAGGGCTTACATTCATCCAAACAAACACACTTTCAAAACTTGCATAAGAAGTCTTGTTGAAAGTTTATTACCAAAAGGAATATTCCCCTTTTCAAATGAGTACAAAGGGAAAGAATATTCTATGAGAATATTCCCTTATTAGAGGGAAATTAACATTTAGTTAATTAAAACCAAATTTTAATTTACAAAGGGGAAGGAATATTCCATGAGAATATTCTTTTTTGGAGGAATGTGCAAAGGAGGAATATTTTCAAGGAATATTCCTTTGCAAGCGAGAGGATTAGATTTAATTAGTAATTTGATAATTAAAATCAAGTTTCAACTATGCAAATTAGGACAATTTAGGATATTCATTAAATAATTAACTTATTTAATGAAAAGTTGTCAAAATGACATTTAATTAAATAATTATTATTTAATTTAAATGAGAGGATTTAAGGTGTTAAAATTGATTATTTTGATTTATCCAATTTAATAGGACAAAAGATTAGCATGAAAGGGGGAGGAATTAACCTAATTAGATTAATCAGATTAATAGATGAAAATGATGCAATTAATTAAATAGCTAGGCTAATTTAATCAATTAAGCGAAAAGAGGATGGGTTTTAGGATGTAATGGTGTTAGTATATCAAATTTGAGTGCATGATGTCATTCGAGACATTTTTAAGTGTCTACATTTCCCCCCTCTTTGAAGCGAGGTACCTGCTACGTTGGTTCAAATATTGATGCTGATTTTGATGTTGATGAAAATGTAGAAATGAATATCGATGATCTCTTTGAGATGTTGCTAGGAAAGCTAAATTTGATTGATCTGAGTGATTGATTGATAAAATTGTCGAGGATTCATAATAATGCAAGGATAGTGTTGAATAACATGAGGATTGATAGGGAAAGATATATCCCAATGATAGTTGATTTGATAAATTGAACAAGATTTTCTAGCAAGGATAGGAACAAAATTATCTAGATGATTTGATATCGATATGATTGAAAGATGGTTGGTTTCCCCCTCGAGAGATCGATCAGAGAGTGTTCCGATCGGGCTCACGATAGGTGAAAATCAGACTTATGCTTGAGATTTCATGTTTCTTTTTTATCAAAGAGCTGAAACTTTTCAAATTTTTTTGAGCTGAAGATGATATAGCTGCCCCATTGTGCCCCAACGGAAGAGGGATTGTTGGTAAAGAGAATGAAAAATGATTCTTGGAAAGCTCAGATGTTGATGTAGATATATTTCATGATGTATAGACATTCATTGACCATGGGTAGCCTCATGTATATTTTGATAGATCACACAGATTTGATACTTGGATAGAAATGTTAGTAAATATAGAAGAATAAGATAAATAAGATGGATGAAAGAATGAAATGGATATTGATTAACCATTGATTTTGTCATTGATTTAGAAGTACAATAAGTCCATGATCCATTGAGACTTTATTAGATTGTGGTGATGAGATGCATGATGAGTTGCTCATATTTAGGATTGGGACTTTCTGTCATTCCTTATTTTTGATATAAGACATAGACACGATGCATCAAGGTATTCATAACCAAGATGACATTGTATCTAGTGTAATGGAATTTGTGTTGAATCTCTCTTGTGCTAATTTGTCCTTGATGAAAATATGTGTTACAGTCTGGCATCTTGGTGGTTTACTCAGTTGATCTACTTCGTTTATGTTTGGCATGTTTACTTCACTTTTGATATTATCTTGGGTGGCACTGATATCTTGACTTCTTGTGCAGATCTCGGTTGAGGTATTCTGGTTATAGGTTCTTTGTTCCATTGATCAGGTGACATGTTTCTGGTTTAACAATTAGTATTTCATTGATGCACTTAATTATATGACCTTGGCATGAATCAATGTTCTACAACTTGATATGTTGTGGCTTGATCAATTTCTAGCTTCATGAAATTGTTAATGGTTGTTGATCATATTCAGAGTCATCTTGCTCCATCCTCTTTCAGGTAATGATATTTGGTTCTTGATGCTTGGGTTTATGAGATACAATTTACTTTTCAGTTTTAAGAAAACCCTATCAGGTTTCCTTAATCAATTAAAAATGGTTTATGGTATGTGGAATGGCATTGTGAATTTAACATGCAAAATTAGTCTTCATTATACCTCATAAGTCATTGGACATTATTTGGCATTGGCACATTATATAGAAATGGACATAATAAGGTGGTAATCGGCTTTGATGTTTTTGGATATCTTTTGGCATTGGAAATTATGGTAGGCACACTATGGGAATGCATATTATATTGCATTCAGGTTAATGATGGAAAATTCACAAGGCTTAAAAGCCGACAACAAGTATAAAGGCATTGATTAATTTTTATGTCACATTGGAAAAGGCTTGGTTTTGATTTCTTGGAAACATATATTTCAATGGAAATCGACATTTGGTAGCAATAATGCAAGGCATCATTTAATCAGCATTTGATTAGTAATGTGGTCATGTCAAAATATCTTTGAAGGCATCATTTGGTCGGCATTTTACTTGGCAATTTGTTAATGATTTGTGAGAATATTGGTTGGCATGATTGTCTTTGATCTGCCTACGGATTTCAAAGAACATTATGAGTTTATGCATTATCATATCAGTCCTTTTAGACTTCAATGTTATCACATTTAGCAAAGGATTTCATTTTCTTGCTTTGGAAGTTTAGGGCAAACTCTTTATCATTTTCACTGCTCACAGGTTTCTAACCCTACTTTGGCTGCCACCATGGAATTTACCTCTCAGTTGTTTCTCTGATTTTGTTCTGGTGGTTTCTAGAAATATTTGAAAACGTATAGGAAATTTGGAAGACCATGACAATGATCGACTCATCTGTCAGTCTCCTACCATCGGGTAAGAGCTCGAATGAGGAAGGAGCTCAGGCTGCTCAGTTACTTCACAGGTCTGGTAAATGGTTGCATGACAAAATCTCTTCCAAGTATTCATCTATCCAAATACTTTGCAGAACCGTTTCTTCTTGTTGGCACAAAATGTTGAAGACATGGCTTGGTTTCTTTTTGATAATGGTAAACGGGGTCTAGTTGTGTGTTTAGAAATGCTGCATGTTGACTTCACATGCTCAAAATTACATTTTACCATATAAAAATTATGTGATGGTGGTTCTTGTTTGTGGGTAATTATTAAATCTTCGAATTTCTTCAGTTTCTTACCTGGCTTTATTTATAATGGTTCTTGGATGCATTATTTTGGGGTTGTTTGAGTTTCACCACATTGTGAATTCGGTTACTTTAATATAGCAGTGGTTTTCAATTTCCATTGATCATGGTTTATTTAGATCTTATGTTGTTTTTGGTTTTAGCACTGCTTGTGTAGGCTGCTTGAGAGGACAGGTTTCAATTTGCCTTCTAAATTTGCACAATGCTTGAGTATTCCTATTAGAAGAACTTATTCATATTGATCTTTCCCACATGAACATGGTAACATCTGGCACCGTTGCTCGACAACAGCTTGGTAACCTGATAATCATCTTTGTGTTATTCTTTGAAAGTGAAATACGAGCAACTATTGTAACCTTTCCTGAAATGTAATGATGTATTTTGTAAAAAGATAAAAACAGAGAGATTAGGGCTTTATCATTACTGAAAAACCTAAAAATAAAAAATGAGAGCAGTGCAGTTCTATTCATTGAAAAATATAGGGTAATTATTTTTTGCTAATTTTTTTGGGGAAAAAAGTGTGTTACTATTTTGAATAGTATCATGGAAAATGTATGAAACAAAGTGTGAGGAAAACAGTGAGTTAACAGTTTTGAAAAATATCATGAAAAATTGATGAAACAGTGTGTGAGAAAAAGAAAGTGAGAACACATCACTGAGAATACATTTTTATGAGAAGTTGTATTGAGATAGTAATTAGATTTTCCTCAAGTTGTCTTAAGGCTTGATAATGGGTGGAACTCTGAAGAGTCATTCTTGACTTTTGAGAATTCTACACATTGTCTGTCAAGAGGCACTCGATAGAAATCAGGGAAACAAAGAGATCCTCTGTATCATTGTATGTTCTATTGTTAAAAAAAGGGGTTGGTGCTCCTTGAGATTGGTGTCTCTAAAAAGAGGGGTTGGTGCTCCTTGAGTTGGTGCTCAGAAATTAGCCTACGAGGCATTGTCAAAAATGATTATTGAAATGAAAGCCTAAAAAAGGTAGCAGGTTAAGGAGTGGTTTTTCTACCCTAGGAGGGTTTTCCACTCGACATATCTTGTGTCTATTTGAGTATCTATGGTTCATTTGATTCAATGCTTTATTGCTTCAAATTGCTATGTTTCACTATTATCATTTTAGTTTATGTGATTGCATTCAATACATGAATGAGTTTATCATTGATAAATGAGAGCATACATCTGGTTTATTTGAGTTTCAGTTAAATTTGGTAAAGAATTTAATAACACTGATTCACCCCCCCCTCTCAATGTCTTTTCACTCCAACAATTGGTATCAGAGCCTAGGGTCCTTTGATAGGTCTTTCCAACCTAGGATTGATTCTGGCCTTCGAGTCTATTCAAAATGTCTCAAGCTCATGAAGGCACTTCCATGACTAGAGCTCCATTATTTGATGGAACTGATTATGTTTTCTGGAAAATCAAAATGGAGACTTATTTAACTTCTATTGACCTTGATGTCTGGAGTATAGTATTGACTGGGTATAGTGTACCAGCTACTCTACCTACTACTTCTGATAAAAATAAAAGATATGAAACCAATGCAAGAGCAAAAATGCTCTTTTGTGTGCACTGACTAAAGATGTCTTCATCAAAGTCATGCACTGTAGCTCTGCTAGGGAAATTTGGACTAAACTTGAAACTATCTATCAAGGGAATGAAAAGGTAAAATAGTCTAAATTCCTCACTCTAAAACACCAGTTTGAAGATTTAAAAATGAGGGACGATGAAAAATTAGCTGAATAATTTTTGAGAGTTGATGAAATAGTCAATGCCATGAAGGGTTTGGGAGAAGAAGTTAAAGAATTTGATGTTGTAACTAAGGTCATCAGAAACTTACCAAAAAAAATGAAGCTAAGGTTTCTACTCTAGAAGAGAAGAAACACTTTACCCAACTTACCCTTGACAGCTTACAAGGCACTCTGACTACCTATGAAATGAGGATTAGTAAAAACAACACCTTTGCAAAAGAAACAACATTTAATGCTGAAAGGAAAGAAAGGGATGAGCTCACTGAATCATAATTTTCCGATTCTAAAGAATCCCACTTTGTGAGGAAACTCAAAAAGGGTTCTGGAAATTATAAGGGAAAAATTCCCCTCAAATGCTTTAACTATGGCAAAATAGGCCACTTTTTTGCAAAGTGCCCCTAGGGTGACACTAGTAGTGATAAAAAAATATGAAAAACTGGCCAAGAAAAAGGCTTATAGACCCAAACAAAATTCAATTTCAAAAAGAAGAAAAGTATGTTCAACAAAAATGAAACAAACTCTGAATCTGAAGATTCATTAGATGAAGAGGATGAAAATATATTCATTGCTGAAATAATTCAACAAGGTGAAACTAAAAACAATGATACTAAAGATGGCGAAGTGGATTATGAAGGGGAACTGAAATGTGCTCTAAAAGAGTTAGGGAAACTTAAAAAATAAATGCGTGCTCAAGAAAAAAATACTGCTCAAGATATTTCACATGAGCAAATCATAAATCTTGAGATAGTCTCATTAAAAACTCAACCTGAAGAATCCAACAGAGTTGAAGACTGTCTTCATATTGGCATAAGCTTTAAAGATCAAGAAATTCAAAAACTTGAACATGATATTGTAGATCTAAGAAAGACCATTGAGAAATATGAGAGGACTCTTAAACTGAATGACATGCTCAGTAAATAGAAACTGAACAATGACAAACCTGGTATTGGTTTTGTGAAAGGTGAATGTTCAAATAACAGTGCAAAGGACAATGTTGTTGCTGGAAAAAAAATTCCTGAACTCAAACATCCTGATTTTGATAAGGATCATGTTCATCCTTTTAGGAGCAAAAAAATGGCTTATAATTCCCACCCTTTCTTTTATGGGTATTGTTACTTCTGCAATAAATTTGGTCACAAGGTGAACTCTTGCAGATTTATAAATCCTAAAAATCCTAGATTTGGTGTTAGGCAGAATCATGGCCTTGCAAGACAGATTAAATGTTTCACATGCAAGTCTTTGGGTCATTCTACTAAGCAATGTAATGCTAATCAGCAGAATAAATAGCTGAAAACTATCAAGGTGTGGAAACCCAAAGTTGTCAACAAAATAGAACAAACTATGTTAGTTCACACAGCCTTCCACTCAAAGAAAAAGGACTTGTGGGTCCTGGACAGTGGTTGTTCAAACCACATGATAGGTGACAAAGAAAAAATTACTAATCTAGAAGATTATGTAGGTGGATATGTAAATTTTGGAGACAATTCTCAAATTCAAATCAAAGGTAGAGGTTCTCTTTTTCTGAATTAAGAAACTCCTATTTTAAATGTGTATTATGTAGAAGGATTAAAACATAACCTTTTGAGTGTCAGTCAAATCTGTGATAGTGGCTATCAAGTCCCGTTCACTTCATAGAGGTGTGAAACCAAAAATAAGTTTGGAAAAGCTATTGTTGTTGGAAGAAGGACTAAGGGAAATGCCTACAATTTACTTGACACTTCTGGAAATGAAAGCAATCAAGGTATGTGCTTAATGAGTCATGTTGAAGAAATTTGGTTGTGGCACAAGAGACTAGGTCATATTAATTTTGACAATATGGTTAGAATTAGTAAAATTCAGAATGTAAGAGGTTTGCCTATTCTGAAAAAGCCTGATAATGCAGTATGTAAAGAATGTATCAAAGGAAAGCAAACTAAGGTAAGCTTTAAATCCAAGGAACATTCCTCTACTAGACCTCTACAAATTGTTCATACTAACTTATGTGGTCCTACAAGGACTAGATCTATCAATGGTGAGAAATATTTTATGCTATTTGTTGATGACTACTCTCGTATGGTATGGGTTACCTTTCTCAAGAATAAATCAAAAGCTTTTGAACGTTTTAAAGTTTCTAGAAAAATGGTAGAAAGAGAGTCAGATTTAAAATTGAAATGTTTAAGATCCGACAAAGGTGGTGAATTCACCTCACAAGAATTCATAGACTATTGTGACAAACATGGCATAAAAAGACAGTATGCTGCTGCCAGAACACCCCAATAGAACAGGGTAGTTGAGAGAAAGAATAGGACTGTAAAAGAGATGGAAAAGACTATGCTGAATGAAGTAAATTTGTGAAACATGTACTGGAAAGAAGTTGTTCATACAACTGTCTACATTTTGAATAGAGTCTAGATCAGAGTGAAATCCAATTTCACTCCATATGAACTGTGGTATGGAAAATCTGCCTCAATTAAATATTTTGAAATATTTGGCTGCAAATGTTTTATCAAGAGAGACGATGATAACTTAGGAAGTTTTCAATATAAGACAAATGAAGGTATCATTTTAGGATACTCTACTCATAGTAAAGACTTTAAATGCTTTAACAATAGGCTAAATAAAATTGTTGAATCTGTCAATGTCAAATTTGATGAAAATTTGCTTTTAGATGTTGAACCTATGCAGGATGATGAAGAGGAAGAATTTGAACTTGATATAAATTTTGAAGGCTTTGAAACTGCAAAGCCTGAAACAAAATCAGCAAGTCCTAAACTAGCTAAAGCAAAATCTGAAGATGCTGAAACCAGCTCTAAAAAATGTGTAACTAAAAATCCTTCAAAATCTCTTGCTAGAAACCATCCTAAAGATCTTATTATAGGAGATAAATCAACAGGAGTTCAAACAAGTGAAATAATAGTTAAATATGATGAAAAATCTCACATAGTCGAGCTTACTACTTTTTGTTTAATCACTTAGTTTGAGCCAAAACATTTTAATGAAGCGCTAACTGATGAATGTTGGCTTAATGCAATGCAGGATGAAATTGATGAAATTGAAAGAAATCAGACTTGGGAGCTAGTCCCAAGACCAAATGACAAAAATTTCATAGGAGGTAAGTGGATTTTCAGAAACAAACATGATGAAAATGGCCATGTTGTTCGCAACAAGGATAGATATGTCTGCAAAGGATATGCTCAACAAGAATGTATTGATTTCGGTGAAACCTTTGCACTAGGAGCTAGACTTGAATCAATTAGAATTTTCTTGGCATATTTTGTTTTCAAAAACTTTACTGTATATCAAATGGATGTAAAAATTATCTTTCTGAATGGGTATTTGGATGAATACGTTTACATAGAACAGCCTGAAGGGTTTATTTGTTAAAAGAAACCCAATCATGTCTATAGGCCAAAAAAGGCTCTATATGGCCTAAAACAAGCTCCTAGAGCTTGGTAATTCAGATTGGATAGTCACTTACTGTCAAAAGGTTCCATTAGAGGAGGATTTGACAGCAATCTTTATGTTAAAATTGAAGGGTCTGATATTCTAGTTGTTGAAATTTATATTGATGATACTATCTTTGGCTGCAACAACATTGCTTTGAGTTAAAAATTCTCACAAATTATGGAATCTGAGTTCAAAATGTCTATGTTGGGAGAACTTTCCTTCTTCTTAGGTCTTCAAATCTCTCAACTTGAATTTGGTATCTTTCTCTCTCAAACAAAATATGCTAGAGAAATGTTAAAGAAATTTCAAATGGATGAATGCCATTCAGTTAGCACTCCAATGGCTACCGGCTATAAACTCAGCAAGGTTGATGATTCTCCTACTGTCAACCCAACTGACTATAGGTCAATGATAGGCAACCTATTATATCTAACAGCCTCAAGACCTGACATAATGCAAGCTATTTGCATGGTTGCTCGATTTCAGTCATCTCCTAAGGAATCTCACATTAATGTTGTTAGAAGGATTCTTAAATATGTACAAGGCACAATTGATTATGGAATCTGGTATCCCAAAAGCAATGATTTTTCATTAGTGGCATATACTGATTTTGATTGGGCTGGTTTTCTGGATGATAGGAAAAGCACCAGTGGTGTTGCTTTCTTTCTTGGTGATCGTTTAGTGGCTTGGCACAACAAAAAAAGAATCTGTTTCACTCTCTACTACTGAAGCAAAATATATTGCTGCCACTTCTTGCTATACTCAAGTAATTTGGATGTCACAGACATTATCTGACATGGGTATTGAAATCCCTAAACCTGCTTCTATTATGTGTGATAATACTAGTGCAATAAATATCTCAAAAAATCTTGTAATGCACGCTCGCACTAAAAACATCACTATTAAGTTTCATTTTCTTTGTGAAAAGGTGTTGGCTAATGAGGTTTATGTGCAATATGTTCGTACACAAGTATAGGTTGCTGACATTTTTACAAAACCATTGGCTAAAGATGTTTTTGAAAGACTTTGGTCTAGATTGGGAGTTGTCTCTCAATCTCTGTTATCTTAAACAATCTATCTTGGTGACAGGGGGAGATGATTAGCTCTTCCTGCAACTCATACTTTGCTACTCAAAGGTTACATCTACAGTTTGATGGAAATTCATAGTTGATTTTGGTTTATCTTTGTTGGTTTCCTTTTACCCTTGTGTCAAAAATGGGGAGAATTATGAGCATTCGGTTCCAGTACTCTTTTTTGGCTTGGTGGCTCAGTTTTTTCCATCAAGGACAAAGGGGGAGTTTGTTGAATCTCTCTTGTGCTAATTTTTCCTTGATGACAATATGTGTTACAGTCTGGCATCTTGGTGGTTTACTCAGTTGATCTGCTTTGTTTATGTTTGGCATGTTTACTTCACTTTTGATATTATCTTGGGTGGCACTGATATCTTGACTCCTTGTGCAGGTCTCAGTAGAGGTATTCTGGCTACAGGTTCTTTGTTCCATTGATCAGGTGACATGTTTCTAGTTTAACAATTAGTATTTCAGTGATGCACTTAATTATATGACCTTGGCATGAATCAATGTTCTATAACTTGATATGTTGTGGCTTGATAAGTTTCTAGCTTCAATGAAATTGTTAATGGTTGTTGATCATATTCAGAGTCATCTTGCTCCATCCTCTTTCAAGTAATGATCTCTGGTTCTTGATGCTTGGGTTTATGAGATACAATTTACTTTTTCAGTTTTAAGAAAACCCTATCGGATTTCCTTAATCAACTGATAATGGTTTATGGTATGTGGAATGGCATTGTGAATTTAACATGCAAAATTAGTCTTCATTATACCTCATAAGTCATTGGACATTATTTGACATTGGCACATTATATAGCAATGGACATAATAAGGTGGAAATCAGCTTTGATGTTTTTGGATATCTTTTGGCATTGGAAATTATGGTAGGCACACTATGGGAATGCATATTATATTGCATTCGGGTTAATGATGGAAAATTCACAAGGCTTAAAAGCTGACAACAGGTATAAAGGTATTGATTAATTTTTGTGTCACATTAAAAGTGACTTGGTTTTGATTTCTTGGAAACATATATGTCAATGGAAATCGACATTTGGTAGCAATAATTCAAGGCATCATTTAATCGACATTTGATTAGTAATCTGGTCATGTCAAAATATCTTTGAAGGCATCATTTGGTTGGCATTTTACTTGGCAATTTGTTAATGATTTGTGAGAATATTGGTTGGCATGATTGTCTTTGATCTGCCCGTGGATTTCAAAGGGCATTATGAGTTTATGCATTATCATGTCAGTCCTTTTGGACTTCAAATATTATCACATTTAGCAAAGGATTTTGTTTTCTTGATTTGGAAGTTTAGGGCAAACTCTTTATCATTTTCACTGCTCACAGGTTTCTAACCCTACTCTGGCCGCCACCATGGAATTTACCTCTCAGTCGTTTCTCTGATTTTGTTTTGGCGATTTCTAGAAATCTTTGACAGCGTATAGGAAAGTTTTCAAGACTATGACAATGGTCGATTCACCTGTCAGTCTCCTGCCATCGGGTAAGAGCTTGAATGAGGAAGGAGCTCAGGCTGCTCAGTTACATCACAGGTCTGGTAAATGGTTGCATGACAAAATCTCTTCCAGGTATTCATCTTTTCAAATACTTTGTAGAACCGTTTCTTATTGTTGGCACAAAATGTTGAAGACATGGGTTGGTTTCTTTTTTATAATGGTAAACGGGGTCTAGTTGTGTGTTTATAAATGCTGCATGTCGACTTCACATGCTCAAAATTACATTTTACCATATCAGAATTATGTGATGGTGGTTCTTGTTTGTGGGTAATTATGAAATCTTCAAATTTCTTCAGTTTCTTACCTAGCTTCATTTATAATGGTTCTTGGATGCATTATTTTGGGGTTGTTTCAGTTTCACTATATTGTGAATTTAGTTACTTTAATATAGCAGCAGTTTTCAATTGCCATTGATCATGGTTTATTTAGATCTTATGTTGTTTTTGGTTTTAGCACTGCTTGTGTAGGCTGCTTGAGAGGACATGTTTCAGTCTGCCTTCTAAATTTTCTCAATTCTTGAGTATTCATGTCAGAATAACTTATTCATATTGATCTTTCCCACATGAACATAGTAACATCTGGCACTGTTGCTCGACAACAGCTTGGTAACCTGATAATCATCTTTTTTTTATTCTTTGAAAGTGAAATACGAGCAACTATTGTAACCTTTCTTGAAATGTAATGATGTATTATGTAAAAAGATAAAAATAGAGAGATTAGGGCTTTATCATTACTGAAAAACCTAAAAATAAAAAAATGAGAGTAGTGCAGTTCTATTCATTGAAAAATATAGGGTAATTATTTTTTGCTAATTTTTTTGGGGAAAACAATGTGTTAACTGTTTTGAACAGTATCATGGAAAATGTATGAAACATAGTGTGAGGAAAATAGTGAGTTAATAGTTTTGAAAAATATCATGAAAAATTGATGAAACAGTGTGTGAGAAAAAGAAAGTGAGAACACATCACTGAGAATGCATTCTGATGAGAAGTTGTATTGAGATAGTAATTATATTTTCCTCAAGCTATCTTAAGGCTTGATAATGGGTGGAACTCTAAAGAGTCATTCTTGACTTTTGAGAATTCTACATATTGTCTGTCAAGAGGCACTTGACAAAAATCAGGGAAACAGAGAGATCCTCTGTATCATTGTATGTTCTATTGTTAAACAAAAAAGGGGTTGGTACTCCTTGAGATTGGTGTCTCTAAAAGAGGGGTTGGTGCTCCTTGAGTTGGTGCTTAGAAATCAGCCTATGAGGCATTGTCAAAAATGATTATTGAAATGAAATCCTGAAAAAGGCAGCAGGTTAAGGAGTGGTTTTTCTACCCTAGGAGGGTTTTCCACTCGACATATCTTGTGTCTATTTGAGTATCTGTGGTTCATTTGATTCAATGCTTTATTGCTTTAAATTTCTATGTTTCACTATTATCATTTCAGTTTATGTGATTGCATTCAATACATGAATGAGTTTATCATTGATAAATGAGAGCATACATCTGGTTTATTTGAGTTTCAGTTAAATTTGGTAAAGAATTTAAGAACACTGATTCACCCCCCCTCTCAGTGTCTTTTCATTCCAACACTTTGACTGTGCAAACATATAGGATAGTTCTTGTTCAGACCTTGACATTATGAAAATCTCATTGAAATTTAGTTTAGTAGCTTAGAATATCTTGGAACAAAGCATACAAAATTGTCAAAAATCTACTCCAAACAACCTCCCTACACACAACTAAGCAAGTATGCACCAAGATAATTTTACAAGAATACCCCACAAGCACAATAAATGAAAGATAATGATTGATGCCCCATTCCTTTCTCTCTAAATTTTTTAGACATCATCGAGAGGTCCTTGGAATGGGTTAGTAAGATAAATCATAAGGATCAAAGGAAAACAGTCAGTGTTATCTATATCTCTTGCCAGTTTAATATAGGTAAGGTGATTTCTGATGCTAATGTCCATTATAGGAAGGATACATCCTAGGACATGTTGATCAAGTGTTTTGACGAAGATTTATTTGTGATAAGTCGTTGATACAAACTCCACTGACTCATTTACCTATGATCTAGACTTTAGATTTTGACACTTAGGTTCTCACTTTATGACTTGCGACACTTGCTTTCTACTTGTTTTTCCAAAGGTTGAAGGGGATGATTGATTTATTATGGATGAAGTTTTATTGTAGGTGAAAGTGAAGTGGGATGTATGGTTTTGGATTTTTCTAGAATATTTCAACATTTTTGATATTTTGAGAAATGTTTAGAGGCTATTTTTTGTCTTTCTAAGAGTTTATGTGAATGTTTACATTTTTTTTATATTCGAGGCTTTTTAGAGTTTTTCTAAGTTTTTCAAATGTTTTTTGGGTTTTCTATTTTCAAATGTTTTTGTGTTTTCCATTTTAAAATGTTTTGTGGTTTTATGAGTTTTCAACCAAGAACCTAACCTAAAAGACTATCCTAGGGGCCTCGGTGGCTAATCAAAGATTAGCCTTGCCTATGTTATACATATAGAGATCATGTAGTTTGACTTACTTGACTTATTAATGATGAGAAAATGAACAACTGATGGATTTCCAGTTTATTATGATAGACTCTTAAGGGACTGACCTAAAGTGTCTCGGGGGCACATCAGTGATGGCCTTGCCTACGTTCAAGCTTAGAGACCCGTAGTTCGACATGGTACTTTTTTTGGATTTTTGATGTTTTAACCTTTTTAGGGATTTTTATGTGTTTTGGATGTTTTGGATTTTAGTTGAGATTTGGATGTTTTTTATTTTCACATAATTTTGATGAGTTGGATATGGATATGTGACGATTTCAGTGATTTGTTTTAGGATTTTTTTGAAATCCAAGCTAGGATTGGTTGATCTGATTGATGGATTGAAGATATCCCAAGACAATAATGGATTGATTAGATACACAACAATGCAAGGACAGTGTTAAGAAACATGAGGATTGGGAAGGATATCCTGAGATAATGATGGATTGATTGGGTTTGATTGATCAAGACTTTGAAGCTAGGCTTGGAAAAAAATCTATTGGAATGATTTGATGTGATGTTGAAGTGCAAGGTAGATGCAACTAATATTGATTGTTTGGATTGATGTTTGATATAACATAAATCTTGATAAAGAACATCCTCTCATCAAAATGTGTCATGGGCTAGTGATTTGGGTTTTTTCTTACGAATGATTTGACCAATTTGATTTCATGTTAGAAATTTTTTAGATCACAACATGAGTTATATGATATA
>CM021108.1:415543021-415621873 GCA_007115665.2 Sequoiadendron giganteum | reverse complement strand
ATCAATGTTTATCCTTCCAGACTTCAAACATTATTGTGTTTTGGTTTAGCCATCAAATTTCTTGGGGAAACGAATGGAAGTTAGGGAAAACTTTGTTTATCATTCTTTTGGTAAGGGTTTAGAACCCTAACCGTCGCCATTGGAATCATTCTATCTATTGTTTCTAGTTGGTTCAACTGGCTATCATGACATTGATAGGAAGAAAATCATAGTGTTAAATCAATGATAGGTATAACTGCTAAGTTTGATGTGTTACATTGGTTGAGGGCTCAAAAAAGAAAGAAGATTTTCTGGTTTCTACAGTTGTGCACTTGTCAAAACCATCTGGTATTTTTTTTGTTTGATTTGCAGCATGAGCATGTATTATCTTTCTTTGATTGAAGAAAGCTTTCAGATTCAAAAATATAAGGCAGTTACTATTTCATGATTCGAAACTGAAAATGCATAAGTGGATTCTTGCATATCTTTGTCAGAATGGCATGATAAGATTTCGGTTACATTTCTTTACTCCTTGATGGGTATTTTGAAAGAGCTGGTTATTTTTGGTTATTGTGTTCATGTTGATTGGGGTTCAGTTACAAACCTATTACAAGCTCTAGTAGCGATATATTTTTGTTTCTATCAACATGGAAAATGTTTTTGAAGTGCTTCTCTAATCATTCTCCACTTGTCATTAGATTATTGAGGGTATTTGAAATCTGTTCCATACGAGTATTTTTGTTTATTTCTCTTCGAAAAGGATATGTGTATTATTGGTGCATATGTTATTGTATCTTGTAACAAATGTTATTACTGGTGCAGTTTTGTTATTCTTTCAGGTTTCTGAGATAAAAAACAAAAATGACACTTTGTCTTTTCTGGAGAAAACCTTTGGGTGAAGTTTCAAAAAAATCAAATTATGGTCTCCACCTATCACGACCTTTGAGGGTTTCAGAGTCATTCTCTTAAAATGCATACTTTCTATCAAACCTCTTCTACAGTGTCAAATGAAATCTTTTTATGGTGCATATATCATTGTATTTTTTAAATTTGGAATATAACCGATAGATATTGTGTTTTATCTGAAAAACCTCTTTGAAGGTTCAAAAAGAAGAGAGTGCACTTTGTAAAAAATATATATATACAGTGATTGATCACTGGTTAGTGTGTATTGATGACTCTTGAAAAACACAAGTGAAATATTATGTAATTGAAAATTTGTAAAGATGAAGCAAAGAGATAGCTTTCTTTTTTAATACGTCTAGTATTTTGAAGGTTCAATTGAAGAACCTTTAGGATATTGGGAGTACTAGAAAGATAGGCTACTGTGAGTTGAAATGTAAACAAAGAAATCCTCTGATATATGTTTGTATTGAAACTAAAGAGGGGTTGGTGCTCCTTGAGATTGGTGTCTCTAAATGAGGGGTTGGTGCTCCTTGAGTGGGTGCTCAAAAATTAGTTTGTAAGGCATTGTAAGCAGTGGTTTTGGAAGTTAAGCCAGTGAGGCAATTTAGGAGTGGTTTTTCTACCCCAAGAGGGTTTTCCACTTGGCAAAATTCTTTGTCTTATGATCTTTTTTTTATGTTATAATGCTTGTAGATTGTGATGATTTTGTGAGTGATTGTTCTTATCAGTTTGAACATTGTTGAATGTTGTTTCTTCATCTCTGAAAATGGTTATATCAAAATGAATTGCATAAGTGTTCTATCACTGTTGAAAATTATGATTCAATAGAAAGCATAAAAGCATAAATTCAATTCATAGCTGAAGAATTGTTATAATGTGCTAAAGGTTCTTGTTGTCTCATTACCTATCTTGTGTCATTGTATTGCACTGTTGTCGCAGTGTCTTATAAAGCTGCATTGATATCAGTTGGTTAAGAAGTGATTCAATAATGTTGGCCTTCATGTGCACAGTCTTATGAGTTGCACCTGTACTGTCTTCATGCTTTGATTGTTAAATAATGTCAGTCATAATTGTTTTGTAAAATGAAAGATATCTCACTCAAATCATATTGGCATAAGTTGTCTAGTGGACTGAGTTAATGTTGTTATATCTTAATTTACCCCTTTTTCATGAATTTTCTCAAAGTGATTACTTTGCCCTATTGTCAATAATAAGGATATCAAAACTAAAAGTCTTGTTTAAAGTTTATAAATTTTTAGACATTGATTCACCCCCCCCCCTCTCAGTGTTTTTCCATACTCCATAAAGTGTACCATATGTGCCTTTCATGTTCAATCATACCTAGTATATAATATTTTTGACAGACATACCTCCTATCATGGAGTAAAACACAAACATAATGCATGGCCTCAACTGAAGAGTTTTCATAATAATAGAGGACTCGATTTGAGAGTATCGCCTCTTTGACCAAGAGGGTTTAATCTATGAGTCTACTCTTATCAATACGATAAATTCGTATTTAAGTGTGCATTGGCACTAATCAAGCAATAGTTCTAACTCACTAGGTCTCACTAAACCTCTCAATCCATAAGTAACCTACTAGCTATCTTTTATAATCAAATAAATAGCTAAGATAAACCCATGTCTAAACATATATAGTATAGTTAAATACCTATGTCAAGCAATCTCTTCGACATATCTAGTATAGTTAAATACCCATGTCAAGCAATCTCTCCTACTATAGAGTACTTAAAACATAATATGAAGACAACATAATAGTTTCAACTTTCTTATCAAAATAATCTAAACTCTAATGCATATACTAGGAATGACATATCAACCATGCATGCAAGACTCATCATTCAAATGTAAAACAACAAAGAAGAGATCCCCATGCCTGTTATCACTTATCCAAAATAAGACAATAATGTAACTCTCTCCCACCACAATTAGCTTGATAATCAACTTCTCACAAAAAATTCTAACTCACTTGTCGATAGCTTACTTCTCTCAAACAACAATGTTTCCTCTTACTCACAATAGAACATTCTCTATATCTCACTCATAAAATAAGACAAGTATTGCTGGTATAAACTCAGAAATAATGATCTGCAAAAGATGTATATCTCTTGGGAAAGAATGCATCCCTCAAAAATGAAAAGGTTTAACTATTTATAGAGCAACCAAAAAACATCAAATCCTATAGTTTAGCCATGCAAAATGACAACAAGATCCATGCAAAGCAGCTCAATTAAAAGGTGGTGAATTCTCAAGCTAGTACTAAGCTTATTCTCCTATAGGTCTACTTGTTTCCTTGACAAAAATCCAAAGACTAATTGAAAATGCACATGGAGAATTTGAATTGTCACAATGAGAAGACATCTACAACAAATAAAACACAAATGTGGTTCCATTCCCAATTCTACTTCCCTCATAATTGGCGTGGCTAAACTCAGTCAATCTCCATTTTATGATAACAAGATTCCATCGACCCATCTAGTAAATGAATAGACTTTAGCAGTTTATTATGATAGAAAAATTAAAGCTTGGTCACTCTAAAGGCGTCGACCAAGTCAACATTCAATAGACAACAATATAAAATGTATTGCAATGACTTATACCATGTGCCATTCATTATGGTAATCAGTTTGCATTAACAGTCATAAGCTATCAAATTAACCTCCATTGACATAGTCAATATCGACCTCTATTCCATAGTCTCTATCGACTACAAAATGACCTTATAAATCAACTTCAAGAATATTCATATTCTTCTATATGGTTGTTCCAAAAACATGATGTGTAGGTTGAAGTATCTGCATCTTAATATAGTTGTATTGCCGAACTTTCAACTCCCTTAAATAATCTAAGCTCACCCAACAATAATTGTTTATATCTACATCCAACTTTTACTTATACTTTTCTCACTAATAATCAGCGTGTGCTCTCCAAGACAACATGTGAAGGCTTGTGCATAGAGTTTCATTCTCTAACTATTTACATAACACATGGCCTCTTTGCAGTCTTTCTATTCCACAGTGCAGTACACGACCCTCGTCGTACATGTGCTAGCTATCTTCATATTATTTATGCGCTATATAACCAAAGCTATGTGTTTTAGCAACATATAATATATGTATGTATACAATATATGAAAAATACGTAGTAACTACGTTTTCGTCGATCTTTGTATACATCAAATATATAGATATACAAATGAATACAAACAAGTTATCATTGCCATAATAACCCTATTGACTAAATGTATATATATATAGTCTTGTCCTCATAATATATACCATTCTATATTCAAATGTATCTCTTTTTATCATATTCTATAAATAATATTTCCCCGAGTGATACTTCCCCTCCACCTGGAGGAATGAACATTTACCTGCAACCATTAACACAAGCCTATGATAGTCAGTTGTTCACAACCTATGCAGTATACATAAACAACTCCAAAGTTTGAATAATAATTCAATAACCATGTATTCAAATATATGTAGTATTTCCCCATGAAATAACATCAACTGAGATAACATCAAATGAGATAACTTCAAATCAGATAACATTTGCAATGATAACATGATACATGCATAATTTATTCATCTCCAGAATTCACATTATATTCACATTTTACCCTACATAGTAATAGTAAATAGTAATTACACAATTGGGGTGTAACATAATCCCCCCATTGTGAATCATCATCCCCGATGATCTATAGCTCTTTAACATATAGTTAAAGTCAAATAAAGTTTTACTTACCATTCTCAAAATACGTAAGATTTATAAAACATTCATCCTATGTAGCATTAATCCTTGCAACCTTTCCCTTCTTGGACCTTGCTTTGAGTGCCCTCACCATCACATAGGGAAATCTTGTATGCCTCACTCATACTTACTCTCCCAAAGAGCTTTATTACATTATCATATATACACAACCTAGTTACAATAGTAACTATACATGACATAGTGACTAGAAATCATTGGCCCATGAAATTATCCTTAGTATAATCCAAATAGAAAAGGAATAGCGATGTATTGCGCACTACACCGTGGGTCCCATCCTTCCCCTTTTGGTAATTACACTTTTAGACAACTCATAAACTGAGTCCGTCCATCACTTACACATACATTTTCCTTACCATGAAGTACTTGTTCTTGATTACTTTTCCATCTTTGAGCATAACATTGCTCTTGGACACCTTTCAAATTCTGATACTGCTTCATACTTAAGCTTTGTATCGACAAAGTTTCATTAATCTCTTCGATCTATTACTCCTTTTGATAATCTATCAAGTCCATGGTTAACCTTATTTCAAAGCCTATTTTAAACTAATAGATTTTCCAACCTTCCTTTTCATATCATGGTCCAAACATCAATGTTAGAAGTTTATAAATCATTCAAGATTTAACCTGCCATTTTTTCCTATTTGGGCTATAATAATATTTTGTGCATTCATTCAATTGAATATCTAATAGTATGATCATGGTTTACACAACCCTATCATTATTTTCTCATTCATAACTGAGATAAACTTCTTAGGAATACTAAGCAACTACTTCCCACAATATATTATTTAGGAACAAAAACCTATAAATCAAGTTTCCAAATAGCGTTGGTTACTTTGGTGAGTCTGTCTACTAGAACATTATGTTAGTTTTACCAACATAGACAGATTGTTATGTCTTGTGTTCTACCACTTTCCCTCTGGAATCCCTAAGAGAGTATACATTTCGTACCAATGATGACATCTAGTTTTCATTTCCTAGCATACTAGACAATATCCTACCACATTCCTTGTAGCCTCTTACTCTATCTTTTCCCAAGTTATAGTGGATCCTCATCCGACAATTCAATTTTTCGTTCTAATGTCCTAACTCTAACATTAATTTCCTCATTTCATTCTCGAATCTTCCAAATTTTTGGGTATATAGGTTCTTTTATATCCAGTAAGAGTCTATTCTTTGACTTAGTGAAAACCTATTTTATGATCTCACGCCATCTTTAATTCCCATGTAATAATGGTTATAAGTTTTGTGGAGATAAATCCCATTTATCTTAGAACATCCCTATCATGGATTTCTTTTGTCCTTGGATTATTTTCAAAGATTTAATCCATCTTTTAACTCAATCTAATTTTCTCGATAAAATTGGTACTAATTTCAAGTATTAATCCTCATTCAATCATGTTGGTCTTTAGAAGATATCAAATTGAATTGCATGCCTAATTATCAAGCATGAATTTTCTTTGTTATCTCCCTTGATTCACTTAATCACATAGGTGAGTCCCAAATTTGGTATATCCTATTTGAGCACAAGTAACAACCCTAGTGTTCTACTTAGTAAAATTTCCAAAATTTCAAGCTAGGTGAAAATTATATGATTTCATGACATAACAAGAGATGCTTCCCTTTGAGAGTGTATCCCTTTTAATATAAGAGCCAATAAAAGTATTTCCAACAATATGACTTGCTTTCAAGAATGTAAAGTAATTAACCAAGTAGCTACTTTAACTCATAGGCATCCCACCTGTGTTTCCAATCATATATAATTTTATAAGCTTAAGTGATTTACACATTCACATGGGCGAATATTAATCTCAATATTCCCTTCCAAATCTTAGGATAGAGTCCTTAATTGATGACTAGTCTGATGTTATAGGTTATTCTACCCCTATATGTTCCAATCAAGACCAAATGTACAACTCAACCAAGTAATTTATTCCCAACTTAAAGGTGTAATGAGTAGTCTAGTACTTAACCCAACTCAATAGGTTTAAAACTTAACCTAAGGTCTTTCTTTTTATTCGAATGAACTTCTTGTCCCGAATAGGTTATTCCAAGTCTAGGGTTTCATTTCAAGAGTAAGGTATGATCGAATAATCATTCTCATAAAGAGATTTTTGATGTGGTTTACATAATGTCACATCCTATCTTATCCTTCACTCCATCTCTATGGATTATAGCTAAACCTTATCATCCCCAATTTTATTAGCATAGTAAGCTATAGTGTCAAGTTGCTCATGACATGGATATATTTTATAATATGTAGTATTACTACCTATGTATAGAAATAACTCCGATATCTAAATTCCCCCATATAAGGTATATAAGAGTGTAGAGACACTTTCATCCAATCAAGGTATCCTAGATATTCCCTTTCCAATTGCATAGGTAATGATCTTCCCTATCATGATCAAATTATCTACCTATCCTTTTCTAAGGCATTGATGTTAATATCATTTGATCTTCCAATCAGATGAATATAAGGTATGGAATGATAATAGGTCATGATCCTTGACCTTTCCATTTATTTTACTCCAAAAATCCCAGTACCTTTTTCTTGTGGTCACAAAATGTATGACTTAATTGACATCATAACTTGCAAAGAAGTCATTAGTTCTTCCAAATTGAAAACATATCTACATTTTTTTGTTGGGTGGGGTACTTAACCCGTGTTAATCCACTCTCTTCCTTCCCCCCTTAGTGTTTTCACAACATTTGATCATCTCAAATTTGAACTCCTAGCAACACTTGCTTCTTTGAAAAGTTTTTTCATTCCTCCTTGTTGGATTTCTATTGCCTTTTCTTGCCTCAATGGTATACTTTGAATATAATTTTCTGAAAGTTAGATTCATCATAGATTTCTATCTCATAAATTCAACATTTTGGATCATCCAATAGGAGATCTAATGAAAAATTATAAACTTAGAAGTTAAAAGGAACAATAATATTCCCATTTTATTTCCAATATCCTTTTTGGTGGAGAAATTTGTATACTCTTAAAGCCTCTTTGGTTGATGTATCTTTCAACTCGGTACATTATTTTCCTTACAAATTCTACTGATTTGACACATAGTGCCTTTTTGTATTCCATTTCCTTTTGGAACCTCTAACATATGTTTGGTTTTATTGACATGTTGGTGAGTTATACTTATACTTCAACCCATATATGTACTTTCCAAACCTTTTTCAGATCAATTCTATTTAACTTTTTAGGCTTCTTACTCACAATCACCTTTCCAAGTGTCTTTGTTCCAACTCTTTGGTAACTTATTCTCTCCTAACCATTAGAGATACCAAAGTTGTTTAGTATTTTTCTCTCATCTTAATCAAAAATCCAATAATCTAATTGATTTTGGCTGGTGGAACCATGCCCACATTGTTGATTACTTCTTTCTGACCATTATGGTATTTTCTCTTTTCCCAGGTACTAACTCTTTTCTTGCAAGATCCTATCCTTATAGAAGAATTTAAATTTATGTCAAGATTTATCCAACCTTGTGGATACCTCCTTTGTTGACTCTCAAATCCAATCTAATTTTATGCTGACATTGCATACACATAGATTTATAGTGTTTTAACTAAATCCAAGAATTCTTGACTCTTTACAACTATAGTTTGCTACTATAAAAGGCGTATCTCCTTTCTTCTCATTCCCATAGAGTCATATAACTATTTCGTAGGATAAAGGTATATATTGGTTATTCTTCCTAACCTTCCTATATAACTTGATTGCATAATCTTCCGCAATCCTAGGTAATATCATTAGTTGTTGGTTTAGAAGTTCCTACTACAGGGACAAATCTTAACTAGTCCCAAATTTACTCAAATTCTTAGAAATTTTCATCTTCCTTTTAACTTCCCTATGTTATTTTCTCTTGAAATTGTGGCACAAGAACTTTTCAACCATTATATTCTAATAAGGTTTATGCATTGTTGTGTAATGAGCTCATATGTTTCAATACTTGAACCTGGCTCTGATACCACATGTAACGTGCCGACCCTTCAATGCAGTAATTTTTTTTCTAAATTTACACCTTGCAAGCAAATAAATAAGGTAACAAGTCATTGCAATAAAAATATTCTTTCTTTTATTGAGAATATATGAACAAGATTCCATATCATATTACAATAAAGATTCTATTTCATTACAATAACTTCACAAGTTACAACAATACAAGACTACATACATTTACATACATAGCTCCAATGAGCTTTAGAACAAATAGTTCTAAGACGGTCCAAGATCCTTCCTTTTAAATATTGGTTCTTTCATCACCAGTTGTGGAGGAGAAGCATCACTCAAGGACTTTTCCACCAACCACAGACTCAAAATGCAGTCCCTTGCACTTCTATCATTCGATAGATGGCCCTTCCCTTCGATGAAGAGATTGGTAGAGTAACCAATAATGAAAACCAACTGAGCATAGTGTTGTGTCCTACATAACTAGAACTTGTAATCCCACAGTCTCTATCTAGCATGTAATAATGGATCATGGTGAACTTCTAGTTTTAGTCTCGGTAGTCACACAATCTAGAGTGGAGTCTCAAATATTAAACTATTTGATCAAATAGTTACATTATGTATTCCTACGAGAGGGGGAGAATGTTAGACTAAAAACGAGATCAAACATGCTTATCTAAGAATCTAAACTAAGATCAAACATATTAATCTAAGATCTAATCCTACACATATGAAATGAAACTAAGATATTTGAACATACATAAATGAATCTATGATTATAAAATTGAATGTACAAAATAGCATAGTGTTACCATCCTGTAGTGGAGTGTATTTTCCTAATATCGGGTTGTTATTATCATCATGGAGCCTCTAAAGTTTGTTTGTGAAAGCTTGATGAGTGACTGCTTTGGTTGGTTGATTGAAGAAATGAGGTATGAAGTACTAACAATGGTGGTTGTGAATGTCAACAATACTTCGTTGTGCAAGTTATTATGATTCTCTGATCCTTATTTGTGAGGAAAGGGGTTTGTTATATAGAAAATGAGATTTGAAATGGATGATCAAGATTGTGTTGAAGAATATCCAAATCAACAGTCAGAGTGTGTTGAGAGGATTTAGACATGAGAAGATTGTGCAAAGTTGATTGCACAATTTGGGTGATTGAGAAATAGATTGGATAGTCAGAATTTTAGATTGATTAGTCAGGATTTAGATGGCTTAATTAGGAATTTGATTGATTAGTTAACAATTAGATTGATTAGTAGCAATTTAGTTTGACTAGTTAACAGATTAGATTGATTACTTAGCAATCATAATTTGCTCAATCAAAAAGTGGGTGAGCAATATGAATTAATTAATTCCTTTTTGGAGTTGAACGTTCAAATCATGTTTGACTTTGCAAACAAAGTTGCATTAGTTTGATTTTATTTTTGATAATTAATTTGAATAACTTGATTTAATTATTCAAATTTTGGAGGGAAATTGTCATAATTAAATTATTATTTAATAATTTAATCAACTTAGAGGAATAAAGTGATTTACCGACATAATTAAATATTTTGTGTTATTTAATCAATCAAGACGAATAAAGTGAGATTAGGAATTCATTAAATGAATGTAATTTATTTAACTGGTCTAAATGAGGAAATGTGAAGTAATCAAATAATGTTATTTTATTTAATCAATAGAAGAATTAGAGTTTTTAGGACTTTATTAAATAAATAAAATTTATTTAATTTTTATGAAATGATGAAAAAGTGAACTAATTAAATAATGTTGTATTATTCAATTAATAGAAAAACTAGGGTTTTGGATTTTATTTCGAGGTGGTGTGATGTTGTATGATGTTTCAAGATGTTATGTAATGATTTTGAGATGTTCCATGATATTACAGGATGGTTTCAAGTTGTTGCAGAGTGATTTTGAGATGTTATAGGATGATTTTGAGATGTTTCGAGAGATTTCGGGATGGTTCCGAGATGTTTCAAGTTATTTCAGGACAATTTCGAGTTATTCTGAGATGTTCTGAGTTATTTCAGGATGATTCCAAGATGTTACAGGATGCTATGAGATTATTTTGAGTCATTCCAAGATGTTACAAGATTCTCCAAGACAATTTTGAGTCATTCTGAGATGTTACGAGATGTTTTGAGATGATTTCGAGTCATTCTGAGATGATACAAGATGTTATGAGATAATTTTGAGTCATTTTGAGATGTTACAGGATGTTTCAAGATGATTTCAAGTCATTTTGAGATGATACAAGATGTTCCGAGACAATCTTGAGTCATTTCGAGATGTTACAAGATGTTTCAGGAGGTTGTTTGATGTTGTTTGATGCTGTTTGATGTTGTTCAATGCTGCTCGATGTTGTTCAAGGTGTGTGATAGGTGTTAAGTCAATTTTACATGTCTATAATTCCTACTAAGATTCATCTATCAAATACACTACTTAGGGCCGATTTGACTTAAGGCTATCTTAAGCTACACATAGGTATTTCCTTCAATGGATAATCCATCCCATATAACCTACAACCATATTAATCTACTTGGATTAAACCTACTTAACTAGTAAGTACACAAGCTAGGTATTTGCTTCAATGGATAGTCCTTCATCCCAGATAACCTATATACTTGGAATAACTTTACTTACAAGTAAGTACACAAACCCCCTCCCATACATGATTATCTATCCTAGGAGTAAACACAAGCTTTCCTAGTTAAATCAATAACTTAGCTAAGTGTACCATATGTGCTTTTCGTATTTAATCATACCTAGTATATAATACTTTTGACAAACATACCTCCTATCATGGAGTAAAATACAAACATAATGCATGGCCTCAATTGAAGAGTTATCATAATAATAGAGGACTCGATTCAAGAGTATCACCTCTTTGACTAAGAGGATTTAAGCTATGAGTCTACTCTTATCAATATTTGTATTTAAGTGTGCATTGACACTAATCAAGCAGTAGTTCTAACTCACTAGGTCTCACTAAACCTCTCAATCCATAAGTAACCCACTAGCTATCCTTTATAATCAAATAACTAGCTAAGAGCAGCCCATGTTTAAACATATCTAGTATAGTTAAATACCTATGTCAAGCAATATCTTCGACATATCTAGTATATTTAAATATCTATGTCAAGAAATCTCTCCTACTATGGAGTACATAAAAAACACAATATGAAGACATCATAATAGATTCAACTTTCTTATCAAAATAATCTAAATTCTCTAATGCATATACTGGAATGACATCTCAACCATGCATGCAAGACTCATCATTCAAAATTAAAATAACAAAGAAGAAGAGATCCCCATGCCTGTTATCACTTATCCAAAATAAGACAACAATGCAACCCTCTCCCACCACAATTAGCTTGATAATCAGCTTCTCACAAACAACTCTAACTCACTTGTTGATAGCTTACTTCTCTCAAACAAAAATGTTGCCTCTTACTCACAATAGAACATTCTCTATATCCACTCATAAAATAAGACAAGTATGGCTAGTATAAACTCATAAATAATGATCTACAAAAGATGTATATCTCTTGGGAAAGAATGTGTCCCTCACAAATGAAAATGTTTAACTATTTATAGAGGAACCAAACAACCTCAAAGCCTATAGTTTAGGCATTCAAAATGACCAAAAGTTCCATGCAAATCATCTCAACTAAAAGGTGGAAAATTCTCAAGCTAATACTCAACTTATTCTCCTACAGGTCGACTTGTTTCCTTGACAACAATCCAAAAACTAATTCAAAATGCACATGAAGAATTTGAATTGTCACAATGAGAAGACATCTACAACAAATCAAACACAAAGATGGAACCATTCCCAATTCTATTTCCCTCATAATTGGTGTGGCTAAACTCATCCAATCTCCATTTCATGACAACAAGATTCCATTGACCCATCTGGTAAATGAATCAACTTTAGCAATTTATTACGATAGACAAAGTCAAGCTTGGTCACTCTAAAGGCGTCGACCAAGTCAAAATTTAATATAAATTGATATCAAATGTATTGCAATGACTTATACCGCGTTCCATTCAATATGGTAATCAGTTTGAATTAATAGTCATAAGCTATTAAATCGGCCTACATTGACATAGTCAATATCGACCTCTATTCCATAGTCTCTATCGACTATAAAACAACCTTATAAATCGACTTCAAGCATATTCATATTCTTCTATATGGTTGTGCCAAAAGCATGATACGTGGGTTGAAGAATATGCATCTTAATATAGTTGTATTGCTAACCTTTCAATTCCCTTAAATGCTCTAAGCTTTCCCAACAATAATAGTTTATACCTACATCTAGCTTTTACTTATAATTTTCTCACTAATAATCAATGTGTCCTCTCCAAGACAACATGTGAAAGCTTGTGCATATATTTTCATTCTCTTAACTATTTACATAACGCGTGGCCTCTTTGCAGTCTTGTTATTCCATAGTGCAATGTGTGGCCCTCCTCATACATGTGCTAGTTATCTTCATATTATTTATGAGCTATATAACCAACACTGTGTATTTTAGCAACATATAATATATGTATGTATACAATATATGCAAAATACATAGTAACTATGTTGTCATCGATCTATGTATACATCAAATATATAGATATGCAAATGAATACAAACAAGTTATCATTCCCATAATAACCCTGTCAACTACATGTATATATATAATCTTGTCCTCATAATATATACCATTCTATATTCAAATGTATCTCTTTTTATCATATTCCATAAATAATACATGTATATATTTATACACATATACTTATATAATATATACATATGTATACTTCTCTGATAAACATTAATGATTGCAAGTGTATTTGTATATATATACAAGAATATTCATTATATGGTAATATGATAGTCAGGTAATCTATTAGTTTTTGATTGATTATGAACTTGTGACTACAATCACACACACACACATATATATACATATAGTCATTTCCTTGTGTATGTACCTATTACAAAATTTTCACCTACAGGCTCAATCAGGAAGAGCCATCTATGCTTCAAGATAAATGATACATTTTGTTAAACCTTCTATGCTACATTCAATTATACAAATGAAACAATTTTATAGGATTACAATATTACAAGAACATAAAGTTATTATATTCATACAAGTGAATGAAACGTAAAAGATTTTTACAATCTTTTGATGAAAAGTAATCATATTGAATGCAATCGTAAACATGTGTCTCACACAACAAGTTGTGAGACTAACTTACTCATTTGATATAGATAGGAATTAAACTTTACATGAATGATTAAATGCTAAAGAAATGAACATGTAAAGAAGGTAACCAATCATTTCCTGAATGACTAGTTCTGCAAAGGTGTCTGGTGTATGATGGATTTGCCTTGCTCCCTGGTCCCTAGGTTGCCTTGTGTCTGGTTACCTACATTGGGTAAAGAAATTAGTTAGAACACTAGGTTCTAAGCAATGAAGGGTTGCTTTCTGAACATGCACATCTACCCATACATGCATATGCTAATTTCTATGTACATCAAATGCAACGCCTATCCCAAGTGTCCATAGGAAGCCAATAGAAGACTATTATACACACTTAAGGTAAGCGTCTTATTTCTAACTTATTTGCTTCATGTGCAGCTACAGGTATAATCATGTCTTTATTTTTGTCAGATCAAATGAGTGGGTTAATATGAGGCTCCCACGAGGGTTGAGCCCAGCTTATTATATATGCACAACTTTCAGGTGAAAGTCAGTGCATCCAATGCAAATTACCATGTTTGAAATCTAATAACAACTTTGAAAAGTGGATTGCAGTTATAATGTGTCACTAACAGGTTTGCTCATTGAAATAATGAAAGGAGCATAAAATAGTAGGGTCATTCAAAGGTATCATAACAATAATGAGAATGGGAAACATTTTATTGCAAAAGAGTAATTGAGCATTATTAACCATCATTAAGCAGTGAACATATGCCTTAGTTGACAGTGAGGTCACACAAATTAGACAGTACAATATACATGATGGATAGTAATGGTTGAAGCATGATCAAAGAAAATATCATATCTCTTTTGCTATAAATTTAAAGGAAAATATACATTTAGAGGTCCTGAGTTTGATCAAAAAGTGCAAACTATTGTCATGATAGTCATATCTATAGAAGACAATAATCAAAAATTAAATGTCTAAGGTCTATGATGATAGTAGCATCTTTGAGAAAGTCAGTGTTGAATATCCTTTCAGGCTACTCATAAAATCTATATCAAGGAGTGAAAATACAATGACAAAAGCATTTGATGATAGTCATGGAGTCTTATTCTCATAGGAGGTCAACCATTTTCTAGTACTTTTTCATGAAATTATTAAGGAAATGCATTTCTGTAGGTGGAGGGGCAGAGTTACCCATGATGATTGTCACTTTTCAATGCTTACTGACCTTACAATTTCCAAAGGATAGTCATGAAAAGACTTGATTAGAAATGTAGGAGATTATGTGATCAAGTCCAGTGTTTCAGGAAGCAACGTAGTTACAATTTTTTGGCTCAGTTGATGGTTGTGATAATTCCCACAATCTATGAGACAATCATAGGGCAGCATGATCAAATGAGAGTGGTTTCTAAATTTCAAAGGGACGGGTCTCAAAAGCTTCAAAGTGATTGCAGTTGAGGTTAGTTGAATAGGCTTAAAGGTTGAGAGCAACCTTGCATAGTGGAGAATGGGTGAAAATCATGATAAATAATTGACAAGATACAAAGAAGGAAAATCGTGGAGCATATAAGGCCTAATCAAGTTCAATAACTTACAAATATATAGTGTGCAGTGTGTTTGTCTTAGGGATAGGGACAAAAGTCTTGGAAAATAGTGAAAGTCATGTATGTTGTAGGATGAGAGATGATGTTTTATGACAACGGAAACAATAAGATGGTCATAGTCATGACTGTGAGAATTATCCATAACCTGGATTGTCACTAGCAAAAAATACATGGGTAGTCCCAGGGGATTGTTCATAAGGGCACCAGAAGAATGAAGCTTTTGATAGTCCTCATATAAGACAAACAAGTATCACACAATAACAACATAAGAAGAGACCCAAAATGGGTATTGTTTTCAGCTGTCAAGCACCTGAAATGGGGATAACAGTGAGATTTTCGGCTGCTAGAGCTTTTAAAAAATTGAAACCCTCATCATATCTATAAAGGAGGCAGTGATCTCAAATACAATGAAGTAGTCACTACAACAACAATGATTTTCTTTTTTTTGTGGAATACATCATGCCTACAAACTCTTTCCAACACAAAACTTTGAGGGTTAGGGTCATATCTATGCTTACTTAGAGTATTTTTCTACAGGAAATACATCCGTTGAATATGAATGGCTTAATACATAGAAATGACTTTGCATTCATTTTCTTACTAAAAATCAAACCATGAGTGAGTGAAGAACACAGGTTTTGAAACTCGGATAGAGCTTTTAGAATAGCTAAAAGATGGAAAAATCCAAAAATGTGTAGAAACAGAAGCCCTTATGTCTTAGCAGAAGACACACAAATACTCATGAAAACCTAGGAACGTTCATCACTAGGGTCAGCCATGAATATGAAGAAAATAATAAATATTGGAACCCGCGGCCTGGGTTTGTATAAATCTTCAAATTGTTTACAAAGTCATGGGTACCCACATAATTGCAAGAGAAACCCAAGACATATGCTTATAAGACAAAACAAATCAAGAAGGGAGGTTGTTTAGGGTTTCTAAATACAAAGAAGCATGAACAGTGAGCAACGACCTGTGTATTTAAGAGATATGGAGGGCAGTACCATGAGGGGGTGAAAATGAACAAAAAGACAAAGCATTCATCTCTTTACATTATTGTTGAGTTGAGTAGGCTCGAAATCATGATTTGTCATAGTAGAGGAATGATGAAGAATACACAAGGGCTGAACTAAGGAGCTCTCATATAAATAATATACTCAGAATGAATTCCTCAAAATGCTTGAAACTGTTAAGAAAAAGAAAGGAAAAGGTAAGCAAGAGTATCTACTCACTTGTGTGAGAAATGCTAAACTTTTGCTATCTTTCGAACCACAAAAAGTTATATTTAGAGCTCAAAGTAGTAGTTTCATGGCGACGCAAAGAAACCCTTGGAGTTTCACTCTCTCATGCAAACGTGGGAAGCAAAATGATATCTTTTTTTTTACTTTTGATAGTTTTGATTAGGTTTTTTTCTAATTGTAAATGGAAGCTTCGATCATATGATGACATTTTTGCCATTTCTTTTAAATAAAACCTTTCAGTCAAATGGTCCCGTGACCCAAGACTTTAAAGTATAAGGAGATGCTAACGCTTATGATGAATTTTGGTCACATGTGTTATATGTGAGTTAACAATACTTAAGTTCTTTATTGGTTTTTTCCTTGGAAAATACCAAATGTAAAGCGATTAATCATTTTGACATCATTATAAGTCATTTTGATTTTATTGTTATCTTTAGATGCAAGGAAATAGAGATCATAGGTGTTGTTATATTAATCATTTAAGATTAAGCATAGGGGAGGAATGGTGGAGTGGTAAACGTATGCCATATTTTTGGCCTTGTGTTTTGCTATGGAAGTTGGTTTTTTGACTAAGTCATCATGGAAGCAGTTGATAGTGGAATGAACATTTAGAGAGCATCTAGGGAAGTTTGAAGTTGTTTGCTTACATAGGGAAGGCATATAGGAGTGTTTTTTTTTTTTTTTTTGGAGGAAAAATTGGAGCTTTTCATGGACTGTTTGATGTGTCACCATGTTGGACTTGGTCAAAATTGACCATTTCAACTCTTTGAAGCTCATTTGAAGAAAATCCAGTTGCTATATTTTTGGCTTTTTTAAGCCATCTGACCAGATGAAGCTTCCAGTTCCTATTTTGGTGCAACTGTTTGAAGCTTGCTTACTTAGTAATTTTTTGACTCTTTTTGTAACTCAGTTCTTGATATGCAGATTTTAGCTTGGAGTGACTTTTACAGTCCTTTGTGGAATTTTTGGCATGTTTTGTGACTCAATTTTTCTGAATATGATTCATAGTGGAGACCTTCATTATTACTGGTGATCTATCTCTTGTCTTTTCATTCTTGCAGATTAGTGAATGTGAGTGGTTGATCAAGTTAGTAGTGAAATTACTTTCCTCACAACTTTGTCTCACAGGTTCATACCTTTCTACAACTAGTTTGTTCATGCATGTTACTAATAGTGTCTACTTGATGCATGTTGTTTTGTTAAACTATGAAGTTAACTTCCTTTTTATGCAAATTTTTGTATACAGACCTATTAGTAAAATATTTATGCATTAACATATAGCAATGAACTATGCATACTTAAGTACATCCCAATTCTGATAATTTGTGTCAGTGTTCTGTAATCGTATTTTGATCATAGCTTTGGTGTATCACTTCAATTACATTATTGTTTTCATTTTTATGTAATCTTTCTCCCTTTTCCCATCAAGTCAGTAGTTTAAGAGATAATACCAGCTAGGAAGCCGGTCTATCTAGAGGTTCATTTTAGCTTTAGGTGACCCATAGCCTTGAAATGATCCCATGTTTCTCCAGGAAGCTTGAGTTTTAAACCTTTGCAGAGGGTGCATTTCTAAGAGCTAACAGTACCTCTGTGAGTATTTCTACTCACATACATGTGCATTTTCTAGTGCTTTCATACACGGGTGTATGTATATGTATTTATATATATATGCCCATATACATGCTACGTTTTATGTTCATATTTAATGATGTAAAAGTAAACATTCATAAAGCCCAAAGGATCAACCCAAGCACAATCAACACAATGTCATAAAAACTGACTCAAGGATCAAACAGATAAACATCACCTAATAATGCACTCAATAGTAAACAAGACCTTTACTAATGTAGATATTTCAAACTAGGGAATAATTACCAACTTCCCACTTCTATGTCTAGGCTCAACCAAATTACTATGGTGTGTGTTTATGCTCAGATAGTTTAATTTTTCCAGTTACCCGACCAATATCTTCTCCCGAGTGATACTTCCCCTCCACCTAGAGGAATGAAAATTTACCTGCAAGCATTAACACATGCCTACGATAGTTATCTATTCACAACATATGCAGTATACACAAAAATCTCCAAAGTTAGAATAATAATTCAATAACCATCTATTCACATAAATGCAGTATTTCCCCATGAAATAACATCAACTAAGATAACATCAAATGAGATAAATTCAAATGAGATAAAATTCACAATGATAACATGATATGAGCATAATTTATTCATCTCCAGAATTCACATTACATTCACATTTTACCCTACATAGTAATAGTAAATAGTAATTACATAGTTGGGGTGTAACAAAAATCCCCTTTTTGATTTTTCCCCATAGTTTCTTTGACTAATGGAGTTTGATAGGGATGATTTTATTTATTTTTATTTGGTGTCCATTTGAATTTTTCTTGTCCACTTTTCTTTGTTGATTATTTTTCTTCAATAATTTTCTCTTTTCTTTGACATAGACCTCTTTCTTGTGGTTGGTCCCAATTAGTGGGTGCAAGGATGCATGGAAAATTATTCATGATATGAATGGTTGGAGTGTTGATAGCCATTTCATCATAATGACCCTTTGTGCTCCCCATGTTGGTGTTTGCACTAGATAAAGTTTCCCCCACTACTATGGGAGTATTAATGACATGCTTTGATTCTGCTGCTGATAAACAATCTCCTCATTGTTCAAGATTGTTTAGCTTTGTTGATTTATGATAATGCTTGATATCCTCATACTCACTTTCTTAAATTTGTATGGAGGATGTGTCTGATTTTGATTTTTATTCAAAAGGTGTTGATGCTTTACAATCCATATAGGATTCTTCCTCATGATACATTTCTACTTGTTCTTCATAGGATGTTTCTAATTTGCCATCCATGTAGAGGTTTTCTTCATGATCAATTTTTGATATATCTATGGATTTTTCTATGTCTTGATCATGTGTAAATATATTTAGAGTAGGAGACTCTTGTTCCTTGGTAAGGATATCAAGATTATGAGACTCTTGTTTTGGATGAAGATTGTCTATATGTCCATTAGGAGTAAGCATCTCATGGGTATATGGAGGAGTATGTGATATGTGGATATGATCATTATTTGTGACATCTTGTATGGATTGGAGAATTACCATTAGATCATTGCAGCATCTTGGAGATACAAATTCTTGATCTTGATTAATTTTGGAATTGATTTTGATGTGCTTTGGATCAAGCTCTTGACATGGGTAAATTTCAAAGGATGGATTGCTTACAAAGGGTTCTTGGATGTCTCCATTAGGCATGGGTATTGGCTCAATATTTTCTTGATCTTCAAGTGAATTCGGATCAAGTTTTGAGTTGAGGATTCCTTCTATATATGTAACCATGAGGTCAAAGGATGTCAATATGTATTGGAAAGGAACATTACTAGACTTTGGTGAAAGATTTTGATCATAATTTGGAATAAATTCTTGAGGTATGTCATCTAACTCATTGGGCGATGTAGAGAAATCATCAACATGATCATTGGTGGATGGATCTTGAATTTTATCCTCAAAAATTATGGTAGAAACCTTGTTGATGTCTTCAACCATGAGATAAAATGATGTTAAGATTTCTTGGAAGGGATCCTTGTTGGATATTGTTGATGGGTTTTGATTAGGATTAAAAAGTGACTCTTTATGTATGTTGATTTGATCATCGAATGTGGTAGAAAAATCTTCAAGGTGCTCATTGATGGATAGATCTTGATCATTGTTTTCAACAATTATGGTG
This sequence comes from Sequoiadendron giganteum, assembly GCA_007115665.2. Lineage (NCBI taxonomy): Eukaryota > Viridiplantae > Streptophyta > Pinopsida > Cupressales > Cupressaceae > Sequoiadendron > Sequoiadendron giganteum. The sequence continues at coordinate 415,601,412 of CM021108.1, read as the reverse complement.
GAGAGATTATCACTGCTATCATTAGTGGTTGAATCTTGGTCATTGTCCTCAAAAATTATTTTTATTTGATCAAGAAGGTCTTGGATGAGATCTTTGAGTTTGATACAATTAGACGTGTCATGACCTTTTGTGCTATGGTATTCGCAATAAGAATTATCATCATCCCATGGGAACTTGATGCTAGATTCACCTCCATTTAATAATTTTTCAAGATTGATAAGTTTAGCATGGACTACTGTTTTTAATGTTGATTCAATTGGCTCCCCTAAAGGAGTATATTCATCTTTGGTGATGGTGTTGTTATGTTGTGAAGCTTGTGCTTGTTGATATTGATCTAGTTGTGATTCATCTTGGAGATGTGGTGATTGATCTTGTTGTGGTTGTAGGGATATATATTGTTGTTCGTATTTTTATTCTTGATATCCCATTTCTTGATGTTGGATATGTGGTTGTTGATGTTGTGGATACAAATCAATGCTTTGATTATTTTGATGAAGAGTGTATCAATTTGGAGGTGGGAATTTTTCTTGGTGATATGAATCAATGAATTTGGTAAGTGTAGAAATTTGATCTCGCACAATTTGATCTTGATTTTGATTTTGACACCCTTGATAAAGTTTATTTGGTTGTTGGACAAGCATATTTGGAATATACACTTGGAGTGGAAGGCAATTTGAACTAACATAGTCTGTTCTATGTTGTTGACAACTTTGGGTTTCTAGACCTTTATAGATTTATGTTGTTTATTTTCTGATCAACATTACATTGCTTGGTATAATGACCCAAATACTTGCATGTGAAACATCTAATCTATCTTGCAAAGCCATGATTCTGCCTAAAACCAAATCTAGGAGTTCTAGGATTTATAAATTTGCAAGAGTTCACCTTGTGACCAAATTTGTGGCAGAAGTAACAATACCCATAAAAGAAGGGATTGGAATTATAAGCCATTTTGTTGCTCCTAAAAGGATGAACATGATCCTTATCAAAATCAAGATGTTTGAGTTCATGAATTTTGTTTCCAGTGACAATATTATCCTTTGCACTGTCATTTGAACATTCAACTTTCACAAAACCAATACTAGTTTTGTCCTTGTTCAATTTCTATTCATTGAGCATTTCATTCAGTTTAAGAGTGCTGTCATATTTTTCAATGGTCTTTCTGAGATCTACAATCTCATGTTCGAGTTTTTGAATTTCTTGATCTTTAAAGCTTATGCCAATACGAAGACAGTCTTCAACTCTCTTGGATTCTTCAGGTTGAGTTTTTAATAAGACTATCTCAAGATTTATGAGTTGCTCTTGTGAACTATCTTGAGCAGTATTTTGTTCTTGAGCACGCATTTGTTTTTTTAGTTTCCTTAGCTCTTTTAGAGCACATTTCAGTTCCCCTTCATAATCCACTTTGCCATATTCAACATCATTGCTATTAGTTTCATATTAACGAATGATTTCAGCCATGAATAGATTTTCATCCTCTTCATTTAAAGAATCTTCAGATTCAGAGTGTGTTTCATTTTTGTTGAACAAACTTTTCTTCTTTTTGAAATTGAATTTATGTTTGGGTCTATAGGCCTTTTTCTTGGCCAGTTCTTCAGATTTTTTGTTATCACTACTTGTGTCACCATAGGGGCACTTTGCAAAAAAGTGGCCTATATTTCCACAGTTAAAGCATTTGAAGGGAAGTTTTCCCTTATACTTTCCAGAACCCTTTTTGATTTTCCTCACAAAGTGGGATTCTTTAGAATCAGAAAATTTTGATTCAATGAGCTCATCCCTTTCTTTCCTTTCAACATTAAATGTTGTTTCTTTTGCAGAGGTGTTGTTTTTACTAATCCTCATTTCATAGGCAGTCAGAGTGCCTTGTAGGCTATCAAGGGTAAGCTGGGTAAAGTGTTTCTTCTCTTCTAGAGTAGCAACCTTAGCTTCAAATTTTGTTGGTAAGGTTCTAATGACCTTAGTTACAACATCAAATTCCTTAACGTCTTCCTTCATGACATTGACAATTTCATCAATTCTCAAAAAGTAATCGGCTACTTTTTCATCGTCCCTCATTTTTATTTCTTCAAACTGGTGTTTTAGAGTGAGGACTTTAGACTGTTTTACTTTTTCATTCCCTTGATAGACAGTTTCAAGTTTAACCCAGATTTCCCTAGTAGAGTTGCAGTGCATGACTTTAATAAAGACATCTTTAGTCAATGCACACAGGAGAGCATGTTTTTCTCTTGCATTGGTTTCATATCTTTTCTTTTCATCATAAGTAGTAGGCAGAGTAGTTGGTATAGTGTACCCAGACAATACTATTCTCCAGACATCGAGGTCAATAGAAGTTAAATAAGTCTCCATTCTAATTCTCCAGAATACATAATCAGTTCCATCAAATAATGGAGCTCTAGTCATGGAAGTGCCTTCATGAGCTTGAGACATTTTGAATAGACTCCAAGGCCAGAATCAATCCTAGGTTGGAAAGACCTATCAAAGAACCCTAGGATCTTATACCAATTGTTGGAGTGAAAAGACACTGAGAGGGGGGGGGGTGAATCAATGTTATTAACTTCTTTACCAAATTTAACTAAAACTGAAATAAACCATATGTATGCTCTCATTTATCAATGATAAACTCATTCATGAATTGAATGTAATCACATAAACTGAAATGAGAATAGTGAAACATAGAAATTTAAAGTATTAAAGCATTGAATCAAATGAACCACAAATACTCAAATAGACACAAGATATGCTGAGTGGAAAACCCTCCTGGGGTAGAAAAACCACTCCTTTACCTGCTGGCTTTTTCAAGCTTTCATTTCAATAATCATTTTTGACAATGCCTCATAGGCTGATTTTTTAGCACCAACCCCTCGTTTTAGAGACACCTATCTCAAGGAGCACCAACCCCTCTTTTTTGTTCCCAGTAAAACATACAATGATATAGAGGATCTCTTTGTTTCCCTGATTTTTGTCAAGTGCCTCTTGACATATAATGTTTAGAATTCTCAAATGTCAAGCATGACACTTCAGAATTCCACACATTATCAAGCCTTAAGACAACTTGAGGAAATCTTTCATAAAGTTTTTCTTCTCAATCTCAATACAACTTCTTAACAGTACAATCACAGTGATATTTTCTCACACTTTTTTTCACACATTTTCTCATACATATTTCTTCTTTTCAAATAGTCAACATTTTCTTTCATATTTTTCTCACCTTTTAAAAATAATAATAACCCTGTTTTTTATACATTTTCCATGATGTTGTTCAAAACTTATAACTCACTATATTTTCCATTTTTTTTGCAAAAGTAATTACCCTATGTCCCATACATTTACTTTGTGTTGCACTACTATTTTTCTTTTTAGTTTTTACAGAGAAGATAAAGCCCCGTTTTCACCTTTTTACAGATTACATCATTATTCACAACTTTCGGTTACAGTAAAATCTTGTTTTTTGTAAATCAAAACATAGGTGATCTTTTTCTTTGTATCCACTTTCCTGTCGAGCTACTTTTCAAGTAAGAGAAAGTTCTTTAGAGTAGAATCTTTTTTCCAGACAGGAAGAGAAGAACAATATTTCAAAAATAGAGAGGAGACTGAGCATAATCTTCACAAGCAACCTGCACAGATTTTTCTCAACGACCCAGCATAAAAAATATATATATACCATGAGCAATACCCAATAAAACAACTACAATTTTAAGTAACTGAAAGAACTAAGCTCTATAACCGAAATCATAATTTTAAGAGCAGTTACCAAATATTTCTGGAAGGATCTAAAGAGATTCGAAGATATTATGATTACCCACAAACATAAATCACTATTCATTAAATGACTTGAGATTTGGAGAAATCATTTTAGATTTAGCCATGAAAGGAATAAACTCATTTTTCACCTTTTTCTTTACCATAGAAATCTTATCTCAAATTAACCTTGCTTGATAAGTAATGGATCTGCTGGGCAGACAAAAAGATGAATACCTGAGAATAGTGATGGAGATACTGTCACAAAAGAGTTTACCAGATTTGTAGAGAATCTTAGTAGCCCGAGTACCTTTTCTTATGGTGAGCTCTTACCCAATGACAGGATCCAGACAGAAGAAGCAAACATTGTAATGGTCTTACAATAATCCCCATAGGTTGTCCAAGTTTAGTAAACTAGCAGCATGCACAGTGAAATGACCAAGAGTATGATTCCATGATGGTGGCCAGACTAGGGTTCCAAACCCTTCGAACAAGAGAAGCGAAATAATGACCTAAACTCCCAAAAGAACAATCACACGAATTCCTTTACAAAGAATGATAATCGTTTGGAGTCCGAGAGGACAGTCATGATTATTCATAAACTCATAATTCCCTTTGGAATCCGCAGGCATATCAAAGACTTGCATTCCGACAATCATTATAGATTTTGACTAATTTAGACAGTGTGAAATCATTGACCAAGTTAAGCTTTGAAGAAATTGATATGACCACATTACTCATCAAATGTCGATTTCCAAAGACATGATAATTTCCAAATGAACAAAGCTAAGTCACATCCAATGTGACATAAATCATTAATCAATAACTTTATACCTATTGTCGGATTTTAAGCCTTGTGAATTTGCCATCATTAACCCGAATGTAATATAATATGCACTCCCATAGTGTGTCAAACTTAATTTCCAATGCCAAATACTTTCCAAAGCCTTGAATTGTAATAAAGGATAAAAACATGCTAAGATCACAATGCCATTCCACATACCATAAACCATTATCAGTTGATTTCAGTTGATTAAGGAAACCCGATAGGGTTTTCTTAAAGCTGAAAAGCAAACTACATCTCATTAACCATTAACAATTTCAAGATGCAAGAGATTGATCAAGCCACAATATATCAACCTGTAGAACACTGATTCACACCAAGGTCATATAATTAAGAGCATCACTGAAACACAATTGTTAAACCAGAAACATGTCACCTGATCAGTGGAACAAAAAACTAGTAACCAAAATTCCTTAACCGAGATCTGCACATGGAATCAAGAGATTAGTGCTACCACATATAGTATCAAAAGTGAAGTAAACATGTCAAACATAAACGAAGCAGACCGACTAAGTAAACCACCAAGATGCCAGACTGTAACACATATTGTCATCAAGGACAAATTAGCACAAGAGAGATTCAACATTACGAACTTCCTTTGGTTAAAGACCATAAAAATTCTATTGTAAAAGTTGTTTCATTTGTGAGGCTTGATTTGGATAGTAGCTCCAAGAAAATTTTCTCACTGTGGTTTTTCCCTTGTTGGGTTTCCACTTAAATTCTGGTGTTATGTGTTTGTGCTTTTTCTTTTGTATGTGTTATTTATTTAAAACTGTTGCATATTTTGATTGATAAGTTGGATAAGTTGATCTGAATTGGTTCTAAGGGATATACTAATTCACCCCTACTCTTAGTATATATGTATTCTAATAGGTACAACTTGCATAGGTGAGATGTCAACATGTACATATTTTATGCTTACAAGATATTTTGTTGGTCGTTAAATGATATTCTCCATTATGTTGTTGATTAAGTAGCCTTCCATTGTTGTCCACTATTTTTCGCCCCAATGGTGCTCCACCACCAATTGTTGGTCGAATTTTTCTAAAAATATTTTAACATCAAGGAGGGGTAATTTTTTTATTAAAACAAGGAAATGTTACAAAGCAAGGGCGTTAAATGGCCCTATCAAGTTCAACCAAGTGATCCAATTGATGAGACAAATCCGGGGGCAGTTGACCTCGATCCACCAAATTCCAATCATGGATATGATCAGAATCCCATTTAGCCAAGCAATCAACAACCCCATTCCATTCTCGAGGAATATGAGTGAAAGTAATATACTCCAAAGAAGCACAAAGAGTGAGAATTTGTTCAACAATCAAAGCCAGTTTCCAGCTCACATCATCCAAATACCACCTTTTTAGTAAGTTCACCACAACCTATGAGTCAGACTCACATATCCTTCACCATCCAAATTGACTGCTCCGCTCCACAACCAATAAAATGGTATGATCCTCCATAATATTATTAGTATGAAGACCCTTGTACATAGAGAAGATAAACTGAACATCTCCAAAGCTATCCCTGCCAACACCCCCAATGCCAGCATGACCCAGATTTCCACAAGAAGAGGCATCTAAGTTGATTTTTAGGACTCCATGAGGAGGGGTCCATCTTCCCTCCCTATTCACCTTCAGGGTAGGATGTCTCTATCTGTTGCACATGAGCTACCGTTGGGGAGGAGGAAGATGAAGATGATTACAACAACCAACATCGTGAGGTTCCACCAACATAGTCATATCACACTTAGCCACAATAATTTCCCCTAAAGAGTGTAGAATTTTCTACCATAGGTGAGGGGCCATCACCAACGAATCCTGGAAAATCTGCCAATTCCTCTCCAACCACAGGTTCCAGATAATAAAGGATGGCCCAAGATCCCAAACAGCCTGAAGAAAGGCGGTAGAAACAAGGGCCCTGCCCCATCATTCCCCAAAATCCACCAAAGAGGAAGCATGCCAGCAGGTCGTATTCCACACGCCCCACCATAAATGTCAAATATCCCTAGCATAGGAACTTTGGAAGAAGAGATGGGAGACACTCTCTTCACAACCATGACACAAAACACACATAGAGGGGTTGTGAAAACCACACTTACATAAATTATCCCAAGTAAGACACTGATTTTGAGCCACTAACCACATAAATAAGTTGCACTTGGGCCATGATAAATTGTGCCAAACTTGCTTCCACCAAGGGACCTCAATGTCCCCAAACAACTACCTACCTAATTGCTTATAACCAGCCACCACAGAGTACTTTCCAGACAAATCTGAACCATCCCAAGCCAAGACATCAAGGCCCCTCAAAGAATTACAATCACAGGAAGCCAAAATTTGGGATAGCTCACGCCTATCCCCCTTAGACCCTCTAGAAGGCCACTTAGAAGGATGCTTCCAGTGAAAACTTATAGCCAATCCACCATGTTGTGCCACCTTATAATGCTCCACAGTATCCCAGCCAACCGCAACAAAAAAAATCACAAAGGGATTGGAGGTGAGGAAAAGAAGAGAGAATAGGAGGGTGACCATCCCAAGAATCTAACCAAAAAAGAGCCTGTGACCCTAAATGATAGATCCAAAAGAGCGCACCCTTAATCAACTATGCCCCCACTTTCAAAGTATGCCAAATCATAGAACCACTCCCTTCCAGAGGATAGCGAGGAGCCTCAAAAGAAGCAACACCCTGAAGATATTTATGGTTGAGAATACGAGCCCATAACTGATGTTGATTGGTACACCATCACTAGTAAATATTGGCAGCAAGAGATTTACCATTCAAAATAGAAGAGCGTAAACCAAGACCACCGTCCTGCTTCATTCTACACACAGATTCCCACTTAACAAGGCTCCACTTGGAAGAAAAAAAATTAACGCTCCAAAGAAATTGACGTGAAAGAGCATCAAATTCATTAAGAAAATACATAGGAGCCACTTGAACAAAGCACTTGTAGGTGGGAAGGGCCTAGATAACAAACTTGAGAAGAGTCACACTAGCAGCAATAAACAACCAACAATGAGTCCAATGAGTAACCTTTCGCCTAAGCTTATCAAGCAACAACTGCTAGGAGGACCTAGGCTGACAACCAATAGTAAGAGGAATACCCAAGTAGACAAAGGGAGGAGACCCAATTTGAAACCACAGAATAGCTGCAATCCGTTGCTGGATAGCTTGAGGAGTATTAAAGAAGAATATAGAAGACTTCTGCTCATTGAATTTTTAACTCGAAGCCAGTAGGTAGAAATCCAAAGCTTTCTTGAAGGATTCAACCTCCCTAATATGAGCCAGTCCCATAAGAGAGGTGTCATCCACAAATTAGAGATGAGAAAGCGTTTGAAAGTCCATCCCCCACTGCCACCCATGAATCAAACCTTGGGAAACCCAAGATTTAAGAAGCCGACCCAACCCCTCCACCATAATAATAAATAGATAAGGAGAGAGAGGATCTCCCTGAAGAAGGCCCCTAGTAGCCCCAAAAAGCTCAGAAGGTTCCCCATTCACAATAACCGAGAAGGAGGAAGAGGTCACACAACTCAAAATACAGCTCATGTACTCAGAGGAACCAAAGGCCAACAAAATCTTCTGAAGAAAACTCCATTTAACTCTGTCATAAGTTTTGGCCAAATCCAACTTGATAAACATAGACCTATCCTGAGAGGTAGCCATGGAATGAATGACTTCAGACACAACCACCACCCCATCTAGAATTTGATGACCAACCACAAAGTTGCCTTGCTCCTCATAAATGATCACAGGAAAACAAGATTTAAGCCTCTCAGCAATCAACTTCGTAATAATACTGTACACCACATTATAGAGCACAATAGGTCTAAAGAGATCAAGCCTTTCAAAACCTTCCTTCTTAGGAATGAGAATCAGAAAAGTAGCATTCATGGCACAAAGCATTTGCTTACTATGAAGAGACTCTCGAACCACCTCCAACAAATCCAGCTTCACAATATCCCAAAACTCCTAGAAAAACTCAATTGGGAAACCATCAGGACCAAGGGCTTTCCCCTTATTCATCCCAAACACCACCTCTTCCACTTTCGACAAAGTCATCGGGCGAATAAGAGAAGCATTCAACTCATTAGAAATTAAAGAGGGAATGCAAGCAAGGACCCTATTCTCATCAACCTCAGCAGGAAGTGAATCCTCAGTGAATAGATTAGAGTAGAACTGACGATCCTCTTTAGACAAAGCCTATTGCAAAGAGATCAAAAGACCCTCAGAGTTAACAAGAGAAGAAATAAAATACTTATTCTGACGAGCTTGCACCGAATGATGGAAAAAAGCAGTATTCTTGTCACCCTCTTGAAGCCAATTAATCCTAGCCTTTTGTTTCTAAAAAATCTCCTCACGAAGCTCCCACTCCTCCACCAATTTTAGAGTCTAGGCCTCATCATGCCCAAGAGCCTCCGAGAATCCCAAATCCTGAATCTGGCGGGTAATAATAGCAAGGTGATCCTGTGCTTCTCTTTTCCTGGCCCAAAAATTACCAAAACATGACCTATTCCATCGCTTAAGCTGATACTTAACATATTGAAGCTTCTTAACCAGAGAATACATAGTTGTACCATACGCAGGGGCACCATCTTGCCACCACTGAGCAATAAGATCACCCAAAGATGGATCACACAGCCATATAAGTTGGAATTTTAAAGGTGGATTCTTTGGATTTAGGAAAGCTAAACTTGAAAACTTAATTGGCCAATGATCAGAGCCACACCAGTCAAGAATCTCAGAGAAAATGACCAAGCTACCTCTAACCCAAGAGAAAGAGACAAGGAAATGATCAAGCCGCTAGGAAATTGCTTCAAGCCCATCCGTCTATTATTCCAAGTGAAAATTCCGTTAGAGGGTTTAACATCCACCAGAGCAAGAAATTCCACATTAGTCTGAAACATATCTAAAGCAGGACCAAGCCTAGGTAGCCCTCCCCTTTTCTCCTCCAAGCTCAACACAACATTTAAATCACTAGCTAAGATCCAAGGCAGAAAGGGTGCACAAGACCTAATATACCTGATATGAACCCAAAGCTGGATTTTACCATGAATGTCAATCAAAGCATAAACATTACTAACCAAAATAGTCTCCCTAGATTCCAAAACCGAAGCCACCACAAAAATAATAGACTGGCTTGAAATCCACCAGCGAGGAACGACCTTACGAGGATCCCAGAAAAGAGCTAGACCCCCAGAGGTTCCCCTAGACCCAATACACTGACACTGGACAAAAAACCAAATATGAGGGGCATGTTGAAGCATGAGGTCCACCTGAAGCTTAGTTTCCTGAAAACAAAAGATATCTGGAGAATGAACAACAATCAAATCTTGAATAGCCTTTTGATGGGAGGTGCTATTCAACCCCCTTGCATTCCATGAGAGAATAATCATGAGGAAGGTTGAGAGAAGTGGGCCTCAAGGGTCCTAATAGAACCAAATTCCACCAACAAATCCCCAGTAGATTTAAGCTTGAGAGGGCGTTGTAGAACCCACAAAGCAAGAGACGCTCCTCGACCTTTACCTGAAGAGAACATTGTCTTAGCTAAATCTGCTAAAACAATATCATCCTACCCATCTACAGAGGCCCTAGGAGGCTCATAAATCCCCTGCTCCAAATCCAGAGAGATATTTTGAACAACAATTGTCTGCTTCAGCCCTGTATCCAACCCAACATCCATACCAGTGGCCCCAAAAGAAATCTCAACAGAAATCCCTTCCTCCAAAGCCTGATTATCTAGGACCTCAAACCGATTGAAACCGTGATCACTCTATCTATCCTTATAGGCACGCTTCTGACCCCTCCCTTTATTTCTCTGCTTAATAGGAATAAATCCATCCTTATTAGGCCCACCCTCAACCACAGATGCCTTGCCTTTATCCCCCTTCTCCACCGAAGTCCCAAAAGAAGGATAAGAAGAAGCTCCTGTTGTTTTGGGTGCTCGAGGACACTGGTGCTGAAGGTGTCCATACTCATGACAAAAGTGGCAACGAAAAGGAAGGGACTCATAATCTAGTGGTTGAATCCACAAGGCAGAGCCAATACAAATTTCCAAAGAATTCGGCAAAGGGTTATTTAAATCAATTTCAACACAAATGCGAGCATAAGAGAATACCTTTTTATCAAAAGTATTATGAGTGATGGCAACTGGCTTCCCCAACAAAGCAGCAATCTGGTGCAAAATATCCTCCCTCCAAAACTCTAACGAAAGCCATGGAAGATGAACCCAAACAAGAACTCATGTAGGAAGATCCTCTGTCGCATTAAAACCTCCATGACAGGGCTTAATGAACAAGCCAACGTGATTGTAAAAATACGGCCCTCCCTCGAAAACACAATTGCGATCCGAGATGCAAGAAAAATCAACCATAAAATAGCCATTTGTAGCCACCAAAAGATTGAAATCACCTTCAACCTGCCAAGTCCAAAAAATCCAAGAATCTAGCACTGAGAGAGGGATGCGGATACCCAAGAACTTACATATTAGAACATGTTGGCTCCAATAATCTATTTCCTCCTGAACCGATTCAGGAGAAATAACCAAAACATGGCGATCTTTACTCTACGACAAGCACCCGTTGACTTTCTTGAGCTTAGATCTCTCACCCACAAAGGATGAATCCATCTTTTACGCATGCATGGCCATCAAAAAATACTAAGAAGGCTTTGGCCCAGCAAGCACCAGACTTTTGAAAGCCTCTGCCATACCCCAACACCGAACCCCTACACCCAGCCCACACCAAACCACCCCCTCCAAACCCACACCGCTTCCACCACACACTTCCCTCTCTCCACACAACAGGAAAAAAACCAAGCCCCAACTATAACAAAACCCACCCCAAAATCAAATTAAAAAACCCACCCCCAACTTGCAAAAACCAACTCCACACCAACTGCTCCCCAAGCACAGGCAAGGGCTGACCAAAGGCAAGCATGCAAACCGCGCCCCTTACCAGGCTACGGACCTGCAACAGAGATCCCACGCGCTCAACATCATCCCGCCGAGCACCGTCCAGAATATCAACATAAAAATTCAAAAATATTTTGAGAATATTCAAACACCAAATTTTTATTTGAGCGCATTGGTTTTGTGACTTTCAAAGGTGGTATCGACCTTCTAGTTTTGACACCTATGAGTAGTTTCACATTAAATGAAAATGGTTTTGGAATATATCAATGATAGAAAGTATTCAAGGGAATATTTAAATATTTTTTTGTTGATGTTAGCATGATGTCACCTATTCTTCCCCCAACTTAGAACCTCTCACCATTGGCTAGTATATTTTTTGACTCAACTTTAGGGACTTGTTCTCAACCATTTTTGTATGATTTGTTTATGAGTATTTTTTGTGTACTATTCGGTGATGTAGTTTATTTCTTAGTTTTGTGTACATATTTTTCTAAAATCAAATATTCTCAAAGGTCACCTTGCAAAGTTCCCATTTTTGGAACTTTAAAGGGTTTTTTGGGCACATATAGACTACTGTTTACGTCCCTTTTTTGAACCTACCTATTTTTTTGAGCAATACATAGTGGCGTGGTAAGTTTATCTTAACTATCATCCAAAAAAATAATTTTAGAATATTCTTCTTTTTGAGAATATGTATATCAAATCCAACTTATAGAAAATGTAAATGTACTACATATAAAATGCCACATCACTATAAAATTTCTAGGGGGTTCATGTCTTGAATATTGAGGGGCTTAATCTTTTTGTTTTTTTAATTTTTTGAAATTCTTTTTTCACCTCATGACATTAACTCATTTTATCATTTTTAGACATTTTTAAGAACTCTAACAACAAATTTATTTGTAAATACACTCATCTAGAGTGCCACAATAAATTTTGTGTTCCTTAGGGGAGAAATTCACACATATATTATACCTCTTTTGTACTTGTACTAAGTTATAAATTTCCATGGGAGTTGTGTAGTGCTTGAGTTTTTACATAACATCTTTGTAAAGTGAGTGTCTCTCCATGACGACAATGAATACTAGTTATTCTTGCCACATGTGTTTGTACCTTAGTTTTTTTACACCCCTTTTTGTGTTGTTTGTACATCATATTAGACCTGATGCTACTTCCAAATTCTCTATTGCATGTAGGATTTATTACCAAACTAGTTATATTGTATCATATCTAGGAGGATCCTATTCACACTAATCTTAAGCTCACTTGGGGGACATCTCACTTTTTGTCTTACCTCATGTGGAGTAATCAATTTTCTCAATACTTTTCCATGGAATCCTACACGTGTTTTACTTTTGGAGGGGTAGTTAGAGTTACACTCCTACTTTCTCACCTCCTTACCCTTGATTTTATTTGTAAGGATCTTTTGTAAATTTTACAAGTTGCATGTTGCTTATGTTCTTACAGGTGATATTGGCTACTCCAAAGACCCATGCCTCACAAGTACTACCAAGTGTATTTTTAGGCATGATTGATGAAAATAACTCCTAGGAAGTATAAGCCTCCTTTGCAATGTAATAATAAGAGGACTATAAAAATTATTGCATATTATCATGCCCTTATGTGAGGTATTAACGAAAAGTGGGGTTTTAATTTTTAGAGGATAGAAAAAAGGAAAAATAAGGGAGTCTAACAGAGGAATAAATTGGCTCAATAGAAGCTACAGGTTTTCTATTTTTGGCTCTAGGTAGAGCATTATAATATTGTTATGACTCAGGTTCATCCCAAATTTTTAATATTTGAAGAGTGAGTAATTAAATGAAGAATCAACCTTGACTAAGTCTCTCCTTGTGCATGGTGCATATTTTTGGATGTTTTCTAATTAGATAGCTAGCTAGAAGACTGTAAAATCTTCATGAAGATTTTGTGGAGTACATTTTTCAAAGAAATAAAAGTAACAAGTGTGGTTATGTTTAAGGATTACTATTTAAATTTTTTTAATATTCTATAAATAAATATTATCTTTCTAAATTTATGTGTAGAGGCTAGCCTAGCTTGCTTACGTATTCTAAAAATATAGTCTTTTGTGACTTATTGATTAAGGTGTCACCATTTTTTGTAGTTGTTGCATGTTTGTGTATGAATTCAATAAAAAAAATTCTAAAGTAGATATGGGAACCATTCTACTGTTGGACCCATCTCTTAAAAATCTCAACACAATCAATATAAGTCAATCATAAACATATTTAATTTTTGGTATAGGTATTTTAACTTACTACTATGTTTAAATGCATAAAAAACACCAGGGTATATATTTAAAGGCATTGTAAGTAGTTAGTACAAAATTTTATTTGCTAATTCGAGTTCTCAACCCAAAATTCTTCAAAATAACATAAAGTCATAAAATCAAAACTAAGATATGGGTGCACTATGTTGTGGGTATGGTTTATGTTAAGGTAGGTATTTAGTCTTTGATCCAAAGATGATTTTTAATCATAAGTGTAAGTGTGAATAAGTAAACAATAAGTAAATACACTTCTTAATGAAACATTGTATCAAAGATTTAATGAATAAACTAATCTAAAGCAAGAATCTACTGAAAGTGTCTCATTGTTTCCTATCTTTAAAGATTTATTAAGCTACAATGCTCTCAGATTTAGTAAAACACTATGACAATTAAAATGACAATCTAAAGAACGAAATGATGTTGAATGCAATAATGTGATGCTATATGATAATATTTAATGATAAAAGAAACTACTGTAATATGAATTGACATGAAAATTGATGAATGAAGCTACAGTGTGCAGTCGTGATATGAAATCTATTGTTGTTGCTATTGCTAAAATGCTTGATGCTTGATTGTTTTCCTGCATAGTAAGATTGCATAAACTTGGATATTTTGGATCCTTTTCCTGTTGAATGAAGTTGTATTTATAGATTTCTCGGCATCAGCTTTGCACAGGGGTAGCAAACAGAGGCTTGGATTCAATCTGGAGAATTGAATGGTGAGAGATGGAGGAGATTGAGAAGATTTTGGGAATTGTCCCTACCCATGAAAACACCAGGCAAGAAGATAGGAAGGATTGATGGAAGAGGATTGAGAGATGGATTTCCAATTTGTCTCCAAGTCTTCCTGTGAAGATTGAATCAATTAATTTTGACATAATTTTGACATAAGTTAGACATATGATATCTAATTTGGTTTTGAGGAAATAGAGGAAATAGATTTATGATTTATTTTAAATATTTTTGATTTATTTAAATTAGCAAAGAGGGGAATAAATAATTTAATAAAACAAACTATAGAAGTTGTTTATTAAATTAAAAATAGAAGAATATGGCAATTAAATAGTAAAGTATTTAACCTTTGTTTAATTTATTTAAATGATGTGATACAAATAAAATAGAAGAATTGATAGTTAAATCAAACAAAGTATTTATTTTTGCTTATTTAATTAAGATGAAATAATAGAAGAATTTAAATAAGAATTTAAACATGAACTATATAAATAAATATTTCTATTTATTTAATAGTAGAGGAATTTAGGATAATTAATCAAATAAATTGTATTTAACTAATCGGATTCTCTAGACCAATTTTAGGTGTATACAATAAGGTTGAAGGTTTTACCCTAATTTTGACACCCTTGACACTCAGGCAGAGGCTTATCTTTAAGGATTTAGGATTGATAATTTTGATCACCAATAATGTCAATCCTAAAAATTGCTACACATATCATTTCTTGGTTACACATATATTGTTTGACGATATTTATATCTTGTGGTTAACCACTCTATGGTACATCATGATGCTAGGCTAATTAATTAGAAACTAAGAAAGATGCATCCCCACATTTCTCTTTTTGTCAAAGAACTACATAAAATATTGGAGTTTGGCTTCATCATACCCATCAACGATCTTGAATGGATTTCAAAAATTGTCCTTGTAAGTAATAAATTGAATTCTACTTGCATGCATTATTTTAGAGATCGTAACAAGGATTTTTTGAAATACCTTTCCTACTATTGATATGATTGTTGATCTCATAGCAGGGTACACAATTCTATCCCTCTTGGACATTTTTTCTATCTATAATAATATACATATTGCTCTTGAATATTAACACAAAATAACATTTTGCACCTTCTACTACCAAGTTATGGTATTTGGATTGAAAAATTATTTTCCATCTACTAGAGAGTTACGATATTGATTGTCTATGACATGTTGCATGGCATCATGGAATATTATGTAGATGACCTCTTAGGAAAATAAAAATAAGGGAATAAGGCCAACACATCCTCCAATGAATCTTACAACGGATATGGAATTATAAGGTGTGTCAATCCAAAGAAGTGTGTCTTTGAAATAACATCAAGTAAATTATTAGGCTTCATTATCTTCATATGTAGTATAGAAGTGGTTATTTCTAAGGTTGCAATGATAAAAAAATTACTTCACTTAAAAAAAGAAACTCCATAACATCCATGGTAATATCCATGCCACTCGAAGTTTTATTTTATAATTAGTTGATAAATGCCAACCATTATCTCATTTAATCAAAAAAATACTAGCTTTTATTGGGATGAGTCTTGTCAATAAGCCTTCAATATCATCAACTAATATCTTATCACTTTGTTTGTGCTCATGAAACCCATAAAAAGAAACTATTTCTCCTTTATATCTCTTCTACACTACTCACCTCAGGGGCACTCCTAGCATGGCATGATGAACAAGTAATGCATTATATCAATCAAACCTTGGTTGAATATTAAATATACTACAAAAATATGGAAAGAGCATGCTTGGTCGTTGTCTTCACTTCAACAATATCCGAAACTATATGCTAAATCATCACACTAAACAAATTTCCAAAATACCCACTTAAGTACCTTCTATTCAAGGCTTCCTTAATAGTACACAAGGCTAAATGGGTCATGGTTCTTAATGAGTTCAACATCGAGTACATGAATCAAAAATAAGTTAAGGGATAGGTCATAGTTGATTAGCTATCAAATGAAGCATTAATCAATGCTCGCCCATTGATCCTAGAATTTATCAATGAGTCCATTATAAATCTCAAAGATTCCCCACTTGGGAACTCTACTTTGATAGTTCTTTCACCAGTAATGACTTGGAGATATATATCTATCACATCACAATGGATCTTTTTCCTAGATTTTAAATTCAATTTTCCATGCACCAAAAATATTGTAGAGTATGAGGCTTTACTTACAGGTCTTAAAATAATCATCTAATGGAGGATTTGGAAACTATAGTCTATGGGGATTCCTAGCTCATCATTAGATAGGTCAATAATTAACAATAAAATAACAATGATAAAATCATCCCATAAAAATAAATGGTTGACAATTTATAGTATCACTTCACCCACATCTAGTTTGAATAAGTTTTTTTCCTTAAAAATATAGCTATTATGCAATGAATATTATTGATTCCCTCCTAGAAATATTTCAAGATAGTCAATAGTGCAAATTCTTGGTTGGGAATAATTTGATACCTATGTATGATACCTTTGAGGTTGAATTGATATGTGAAATTTTTGGTCCTAAATCCTATAGTATCATGACATGCATTCTTATCTCCATGTGATCAAACCCTTTCACATAACCAACAAAATTCATTCATTCAATGCTCATCTCACTTCACCTTCATGGGTGATACCTTTTATTTAAGGGGTTTTATGGTACCTTACTACAATGTCTCAATTTGGAAGAGACTAGCCTCGCAATCAAGGAAATCCATGAAGGTATTTGTGAAGCTCACATTGTTGGTATGGTCCTTACTAAGTAGATCCTCAAAATAGGTTATTATTGGCATACCATGGAACAAGATGCATGCAAATACATCAAAAAATGTCTAGATTTTTAGCAACAAAGGGACTTCATTCATATCTCATCTCATCTCAATATAATTAGAAATATTAACCCATCCTCTTCTAGTGGTCATAAGTTCATCAGTACTGCTACTAAGTATTTCTCTAAGTGGGTAGAAGCCATTCCACTCACATCATTGGCCAATTTTTTTTTAAATTCATCCTCTACCATATCATATACTGCTCTGAAATCCCTTCTACCATTATCATTGATAATGGTAAATCTTTCATAATCATAAGGTCTATACCTAATGTGTGAAATTCTATATTAAACACCATTTTATTGATAATTTAATGGTTAATAAGAGGTATCTAATTAGACCTTGATTAAAATAATAAAAAATATTATCAATTATGTTGGATATGATTGGCATCTCCAACTCAACCCTACCCTCTAGGCCTACCATAATAGTATATGTATTCTCATAGGCACTACACTATACACCCTATTCTTTGGAGCTAAAGCTACCTATTTACATGAGCTCATGTATGATAAAACATATAGAGTTTCATGTCTACATGAGATTGAAATACTTTATGAGAGGCACCTAAACACCTTGAACCATCTCAAATCCTATCTAAACTAGTTCCATCATAGTTAAAATGATAATATAAAAGGTATACGTTTGAATATTATGACCTTGTACTTAAGGAAAAATAACAAAAAACTGACTAGGAGAATGAAAAGAAAGTAAATTTTAAACGCAACTTTTTGTTCCCTTATATCATCAACAACTAGTAGGGATTATAAACACATCAATTTGATAAGGAGGAGGAAAGGGGTAAAGATGGTAAGGGAATCATGACAAATGAAAGGCTTTTGGGATGTCAAGATTGGGGGGACAAGAATACATCTAAGAAATAATAACACAAGGATCAGCTAAAAAATTTACTCTAATTAGTTGTATAGATAAAATCCATGAAATTTCAAAATTTTGGGGTTGAATGAAAATGGGTACTTGAATAAGGAATGGTCAAAATTTCAACTTTGGAGGACTTAATTTTTTTTGGTGCAATAGATTAGGATTCAGGAAATGGAGATGTGATAAAATATATGCCAAGAGAAGCATGGATGGATGAGGAAGTCCAAAAGTATGATCCTTATACAAAGGAATTAATACTTTTATAGTCTATCATGTGTCTAGCACTATGAAAAACTCATACCACATGCTAAGAATGAAATTGGGGTATGGGAAAGTTCAAGACTCTCAAAATACTTTCAAAGGGACTTAAAGAATAAATTCAAACTTTCAAGAAAGGCATGCAAAGGATGAAGAGTTCGACAAGGACACAAGGACTTAAGACTTTGAAACATCAGAAGACAATAGTAAAATGAATTTTATAAGGGCACAAGTGGGTTTTCAAGATCAGTAGGGAGGACATGCAGGTATGGACGACCACAAAAGTTTGAAAGGTTAAAAGACACACCAAAAATTAAGGAAAAGCCTAGAAATAGCTCACACTTAATTTTTTTAAGGATTTTTTGCATTTTTCACACTTACGAGACCCATTTATGATATTTCATATTAGTTATAAATAATGGGTCAAATATGACTAAGACATACAAAATGGGAGGGACTCAAGCAAAAAGTGACATTATAGATTTAAGTCCTAACACCTATTAAGACTATACCACTATATTATATAGTCACATAGCTTAATGATATAGCATGATATTTATGTGAAACTCAAATACAACCTATCCTCTACACCCCAGGCATATTCAACCCCATATTCCATCCATGTGATGTCTACTACCATGAGCTCATCAATAGCCTACCTATATTAACTAATCTCTCTAAGGTTCCTTTGTTAACCACCCTACATAATCCTCCACTATAAACTATTGTTTGATTCGCTTATCACACTACTTACACCCCTTCAAGCTTGTAATGTGTTACCATAAACATATCTTTAAAAGTAGTTTGGATACCCTAATAATCTAACTATACTAATACAATATTAGGTGTAGATACCTATACAGGTGCATCGACACACATAGATCCCACACAAACAATGTCCCCATCTCCACCATATTTATAAACCCCACCATAAAGAGCATGATGTTCTTTTTAACTAGCAACATGCTATTGATAACTACCATCAATACTAAGAGTACCTTATGTACCCAAGCCACAAAATCCTCAACATAGCCTCTAATATCAAAGCTAAAAATTTGATGTCTTTGAGTATCATCACTTGTCTAGTACTATTATCTAGGTCTTATCTACCCTAATATTTAGCATTTATACCATGTAGCTCAACATCATCGCCTCTACCATTTCCCAATCATCCTCAATAAATATTTGCATCAAACCTAGTACTAAATATCACCTCTCCCAAGACATCATCATAGGAAATATCTACACACAAGCACACACACCCTCGCCAACTTATATTTACATCAAGAGACATCTTACAATGCCATTTTCTATGTTCAGAAAAAAAAACTCTACCTTAAATCAAGGAGAGTATTGACATCATCACCTTTAATTTTTTCTTAATATAAATCTTGATATTTGAAAATAATCTTGCTATTTAATATTTTTAATTTAAAAAAACTAATCTTGTTTCTTGATAGTTATTTACCAAAAAAAATGTTATTCTAACTGTCCCTATTTTGAAAATTCGTATCATAAAGGTGAATAAAGGTATCTTGGGGTGATCCGATAAATTTTGGAACGAATTTGTAACTGATATGAAAATTGTTTTTGAAGTGTTCTAATATTCAACTTCTTCTATTTGGCTTGCTCCTCTTGCTCTTGTGCATGTTAGTAGTGATAAGTTAGAAATCCTCTAATGATGTTGGCATAAAGTTAGTTTTTCATTTCCAAGATTCATAGTGCTTTGTTTCCTCACATCTATTAACTCTGGATGGTGAACACGGATATAAGGCGTACTACTACTATTTTTTTCTTGGCTATATTCGAACATGAAGAGATAATCTTAGCCAACGTAGAAGCTCAATCTCTACATTATGTATCTAAACAACAATATTTTATTATTGCATGTAATTTTGTTTCCTTCAAATCACCTTAGTTACCATGGAGCTCCATTCGCTCTACCTTTTTTTGAATTTTAACTCATGTATATGCTTTATGATTTCTAGGTATATATTGTTATCTCAGGGAAGCTAGACCCATGCATCTCGAATGATAAGTGGTATTCTACCTGCATGTTTAATAAAGCTTTAATTTTGAAGGTTTAAATTGTTTGTTTTATTTTCTATGTCTTTCATAGAGCACCCATTGGGTAAGCGGGAGGTCTTGAGTTCAACTCTCAATCAAATCAATCCATTTATCCTCGCTCTCATTCGTGCTTCTGCATT
The DNA here is from genome assembly GCA_007115665.2 of Sequoiadendron giganteum. Taxonomy (NCBI): domain Eukaryota; kingdom Viridiplantae; phylum Streptophyta; class Pinopsida; order Cupressales; family Cupressaceae; genus Sequoiadendron; species Sequoiadendron giganteum. The sequence goes on along the minus strand of CM021108.1, from coordinate 415,580,686 downwards.
TTTCATGTATGACTATTTGGGCACTTGCATTCTTTATGCTTTAAATGTTTCCATTTATTTAGGTGTAGGCATGAGGGGTCAAGAAAATTGGTAGAATTTGGTTGTACACATGACAAATGCTTTTGCTCAAAATTTTATAAACCTTTTCTATGTCGCAATAGCATCATTACCTTGTTGTGTTTGAGTCTTCACGTTCTTGCCATTTCTAGACAATGTTAGAAAAAAATGGCTCCCCTATTCATCTGATAACGGTGTGATATATTTTGATAGTTTTGTGTATGCTTTTATCAGTTTGATATTTCTATTGTGGGTTACTTGGAAATGTCAGTAGAGTTTTGCATGATTTTATATGTTTGAGGAAGTCTTTCTTGGGAAACTTTTAGTTGTACATGGAAAATTTCCAGTGCTACAGGGAGGTTGTGGACATCTAAAATTTTCATCCCCTATAGTATATGTTGTTTAAGGGATCCTGCAATGCCTGTCTCACATGGTAGGTTTATCCAGTGGTTAACCCAGTAAATATTTGATTCTTCGTGTTGTTGTTCTTCAAGTTGCATATGATTCCTTGAATTTGTGGCTAACAGAATGCATGTGAAGCTAATGAATGGGGTAGCATATCCTTTTCATTATGAACATCTAATCATTTTTTGAATATTTCATGCATATCAAAATAGAACCTTCATCTATGGCGCTGAATTTACTGACTTGGAATCGATCTACATCATCTATATCTTCATCCTCCAAAACTTATTTTGTTTCAATTCCAAAAGATGACTTGGATGACAGTAGCAAGTAACAATGTAGAGGACTTGTGCATGATTTTTGGAATCTGTGCATCAAATTTAGAGAGACTATATGCATGGGAGAAAAAACTCTACGATGAAGTCAAGGTACTAATTTGTACTATGTGCCTCTATTCATAGATTTTATTTTAAACCAATTATTCTAACATATCTTATAGATAAATCATAATAATAAGATTCATAATGACATTTTTTTATGGTTTTATTCATCTTTTAAACCATTAGAAGTGGAAAAAGGTGCTTGGTTATGGATTACAAATACCATAGTCTTTCAGTAAATAACAGTCTTAAAACATTATAGAGAAATCTTCATTCATTATTAGCAAATTTCATTGGTATGAGATTAGACAAGATTGGGTGTTTCATCCTCACTTTTGTTTGTGTACCAAAAGAAAGTTCAGGTTTGGGTTTAGTCAAAGTAAGAATGAAAGATAGTTTTATGATTGGGGAAATCTAATTATATATCGTTAAGATATGTTGATGGTTTCATGTGTTTTCAGTTTTCTTTGTGTCACTGTATTAATGTTTCAGTTGTTGTTGTGTCATTTTACAAAAATAGTTTGAATGTATTTGATCATGCATGTTATAAAGGTAGAGAGGAATATAGAGGTAGAGATGAATATAGATCAAGAGAGGAAGAGTAATACAAATAGATAGAGGTAGATATGAATATATAACAAGAGAGGAAGAGGGAGAAAAATAGATAGAGAGATAGAGAGAGATAGAGGGGGAAATAAAGATATAGAGAGATGGGAAGATAGAGAGGGATAGATAGAAAGGAACAGATAAACAAGAATAGGGGGAGAGATATATATGGTGAGATAGAGTGATATAAATATACATATATAAGGATATATATAGAGAGGGTGAGAGGGAGACAAAAAAAGAGAGAGAAAAAGAGATAAGTAGAGAAAGACAAATAGAGATGGAGAGGGAGATAGAAATAGGGGAGAGAGAGAGAGAGAGAGAGAGAGAGAGAGAGAGAGAGAGAGAGAGATAAATGGGAAGATAAATACATAGATATAGAGATATATGGAAGGTACATGGATAGAGAGGTTGAGATATAAAGATAGATAGGGGTATATGGAGGGAGCAAGAGATGGAGAGATGGGGAGATATAGAGAGAAAGGGAGAGAAAGGGAGAGAGATAGGTAGAGGAGGGAGAGAGAGAGAAGATGGGGAAGAGGGAGATATATGTAGAGGAGATAGAAGAAGAGGGGGAGGGGGAGAGAGGGAGAGGGAGAGGGACATAGAGAGATAGAGGTTGATATAGAGAGATAAACAAGGATGGGGAAAGAGATATGGAGATTTATGTAGAGAATGATTTGGATAGAAAGAGATAGAGAGATGAGTGAGAGGGAGAGAGAGAGAAATAAAGATAAATATATCAAGTAGAAGAGATGGAGAGAGAGATGGAGTGAATAAGATAGAGAGAGGGAGACATTTCTAGAGATAGGGAGAGAGATGGATGGGTAGAGAGAGGGAGAAATTTCTTGAGATGGAGGGGGAGAGAGGAATATAGAGTTAGAGATGAATTTAGAGCACAAGAGGAAGAGTGAGACAAATAGATAGATGTAGAGATGAATATAGAACAAGAGAGGAAAAGGGAGAAACATAAATAGAGATATAGAGAGATAGAGGGATAAATAAATATAGAGAGATAGGAAGATAGAGGGGGAGAGATAGAAAGTGATAGATGGGGAGGAAGAGATAAAGAGATAAGGTGGAAGAGGGAGAGATAGAGAGAGATATATGATGAGATAAAGTGATATAAAGATAGAGATATAAGGAGATATAGAGAAAGGGGGAGAGGGAGAGAGATAAAGAGAAAAAATAGAGACATAGAGAAAGACAAATAGATATGGGGAGGAAGATAGAAATAGGGAGAGAGAGAGAGAGAGAGAGAGAGAGAGAGAGAGAGGAGAGAGAGAAGAGGGAGATATATGTAAAGAGGGAGAGATAAGAAGAGGAGAGAGAGGGAGAGATATAAATAGAGGGTGATATATAGAGATAGAGAGGGATAGGAAAAGAGATAAAGAGATAGGGAGAGATAGGTATGGAGATATATGTAGAGAAGGATATGGATAGAAAGAGATAGATATGAGTGAGAGGGAGATTGAGTGAGAAATAAAGATGAAGATATAGAGTAGAAGAGATGGATGCAGCGATGGAGTGAATAATATGGAGAATGAAGAAGGGGGAGAGAGGAAAAGGATATATATGTATAGGGATAGAGATAGAGAAATAGATGTAGATAGATATAGATAGAAAGATATAGAGAGAGGAGTGAGAGATAGAGAGAGAAAGAGATAGAGGTAGATGTAATGGAGTATAGATAGAGAGGGGGAGGGATAGATAGGGAGATAGAGATAGAGGGGAAATAGTGAGAGAGAAAGAAGGTGATAGAGATAAGTAATAGAGAGGTTTACATAGGTGAAAACATCAAGAGATAGAGATAGAGGTAGAGAAGATGCAATAAAGTATAGATAGAGGGGGAGGGAGAGATAGGAAGATTGAGATAGAGGGGCAATAGTGAGAGATAAATAAGGTGATAGAGATAAGTAATAGAGAGGCATAGATAGGTGAAAAGATATCGAAAGGTTAAAAACCCACTTTATGCAAACCACTTCACATAATACAATGAATGAAGATGACACTCTTATTGTATATGATAATATAAAATAATGACAATACAGTGAATAATGATAACACTCTTATTGTATATGAACCAACTAAAAAAAATATTATTAAAAAAACACAAACAAAAATATTACTCTCATTTTAGAATCCTACAATCGATATCTCTCGAAATTTTTTATATAGACTATGAAAGAGGATAGATATGCTAGTTTAAACCCACCCACAAAAAACCCCATGGTTTCTACTAATCCCTAAGTGATCCCTATATTTACTAAGTACTTTTTTCACTACTTAGGAACTTTCACCACCCTTGGTTCCACTCTTAGGTGTGCTTGTGCCATCCTTAGGTTCACCTATGCCACTCCACTTTCCTATGACACATTATTGCACATGTGTCATTAGTACACTTGTTCCATGCATACACTATTAATACAACTACACCACACATGATTGCATGTGAATGCACCAAGGTAGCCCTAACACATGCATAATTGACCTATTTCCCCCTCATTAAATACCTTAAACCCCATAAAAATATAAAAAATAATTATTTAACCTAGAAGGTTGATCCATCACATGTCGCTTGTACTCTCGAACCAACTCGGTGTGATGTTAATCAACTAGCATGCCCTCCATTCTACTCAACTCCTCTCTCTAAAATGTATAGCTACTTTTCCTTAACCAACAAGGTAAAAATGTAAATTTTACCCCCAACCTCCTATTTATAGGATTTCCCTCCAATTTTTATACTTTTTCACATTAATGTTTCCCTTCAAGCCCTAATTTTGACCTCCTAATCCATATTCCTCTTGTCAAGAGCCTGTCTAGGCTTGATAAATGTACTTTACCTCTCAAGGGGCATCCCTACCTAATACATCTTCATCACTCCTCTATTTAGCACCTAGGGAATCCCTTTCAAAAGTTGCTATATTTTATTTTCTTTGAATTAACATTACATAACGACATCTCAAAGAGGGAAAAAATGTAGACACCTAAAATGAATTATTGTATTTCTATCATCATTACACTTGATCTATCTCATATATTGTCTTCTAAAATTAATTAAATATATTTATTTATTTAATTAATCAATTTGATCATTATTCTAATATCAATTAAATAAATATTGATTATTTAATTAATAAATCTACCATTCTTTTGACACTAATTAAATAAATAATGTTTAAATAATTAATTCAACCCCTAAAGTTATAGCCTTAATTGAAACTCACATTTATTTAATTAAACCAAGCACCCCCTCAACATTCCTCCATAAATTATATAAATACATAATATTTTATGTAGTTCATCCAAAATCCCCCCATCATCTATTGAATAAATAAATCGGGTTTAATCAACTAAATAATAATTTACACACTCCACCACTTTGTTTAAAATTAAAAAAAATCAACCTTACACAAGGCTCCAAAAAGACCCTTTTTCAATCATCACCCTCCATCAAAAAAATGGCAAAATATCCATCCTCCATCTCTTTTCCATATTTTTCCTAATCATGTTTACCAATCACAAGATGTCACTTGTAGGATTCTAATTCTCTCTTATAAATAGGTGAACTCCCTACCTCCATTGATCAAGGTCAAATCCTATCCATCCATCATCCTAAGCCCAATTTTATAAATCTGCCATTTCTCAAGCCATTTCAAAGGGTTGGAATTGGATGCAAATCAAGGTCATGTTGTTGGAATGAGAAATGGTATCAACTTTGAACAACATCAATCATCTTGGGCACATTTCATAGGCATCAAGGTTTATCTCCCTGATAATTTTATTTCCCTTTTCACCATTTGTGTGCGATCCTGAGCTTAACTAGAGTTGAAGGTGGTGTAGAATAGGAGATTTTCTTATGCATTGTTTGCTTATTTTATTTTATATTATAGCATACACAAAAGGTATTTTACAACTCAATATCATGTTGGGAGTAAATAATTTAGAATAAAAATACTAGAATATTATGACATAATTATTGATACACTCATTTGATCCTTGGGCTCACATAAATAAATTAGAGCTAGTAACTCTAAGACTCATATTGTCTTTGAATAGATTCATTATTACCTTAGTCAAATAATAAAATGTATGTAAAAATCCATGAGGTAATGATAAGAACCATTCAATAACATATGTTTTAAATTCATCAAAATAATTTAGCCAATAATCCATCCTCACATAAGAAATCAACACATGTTGTAGTTAGGATCATATGTATGTGTTGGACTCATGTTTTCCATTATACATATTAAAGTAAAGTTCCACAAAACTATGGGTAGAGGAATTTTAATCATCTCAAATGCAAGTGGTGTATGCCTAGCATATTTAAATTCATCATTGTATTGTTCGTTAGGCCTTGTATCCTATTTTTTCTCTATTAGATCTATCTTTTATATTAGTGAATCTAGGGTAGAGGAAGGGATATTCATGAGGGAAGGTTGGGAGCCACTAGGATGAGTATAGGAATGAGCCATGGAATAGGGACGAGTGTGATTGATATAAGGAATGAAAGTGGAAATGTGGGGAAATATGCACAAAGTAAAAAATGTAATGACTTATGTGCATGGGCATGGATAGAGGAATGGAATGAGAAATAATCATGGTAGAGAATAAACTAGTAGAAGTATTAATACACAATTGAAAGGGGTATTAGATATAGAAGGTTGAGTAGTGATGGATAAAATAGGTATAGAGGTTTAATACATCATGTAGGAGGTGGGTGTGATGTAATGACAATTCAAAGGTAGGCCATAAAGAGGAGTAAAGGTGGATGAAGGATTAACACCATGGGTGGTACAATAGTGGAAATAGGGATAATGCTATCAGATGGGACAATTATGGAAGTAGGTATAATAGGAGAGTAAGAGAAGGTTCACATGTTAAATAAAGAGGAAGATGAAATATTGTTAGCTCTAATGGTTTGTAAGATATCCAATCCATGCAGCTTATTGAAAATTATATTGTGAATAATATTTACTAATTATGTAAGAATCATTCTTATTTGCTAAACTGACAAGTTTATGTATAAAGTATTATTGATTTGTGAGGGATCATGGGTCAATGAGTTTGACTCGAAAACTACACAGTTGAATCCTGATAGCAATATCACAATTATGATCATACTATTGTTCATCATCAAAATGGTTCTCGACATGAACATCTAAAAATACTTCATTATAATTAGAATGGGTAGCAACAATAGGTTTAAGACAAGCACTCCTTGTCAAAGGAAGATTAGGATCTTGAGTAGCTCATGACATAAATTTTTTCTGATAAAAGGTAGGAAGATAAGACAATATAAATTACTCACGTATATAAAAAGCGGTGATATATTAGAGCAACATGGAGTGCAATGGAAGAGAAGGTAAGTATTCTCTTCCACTGACAAGGAAGATTGTTGTTGTCCCAAATACTGAAATTCTTTTTAAAAGAATAGAGAGGAAGTTAGGCTGAAAAGTGTGGCTATTTTTTGTGGCTCTTGATATTAATAGTCTGCCTACAAGAAAATACTTAGATGAGTGGATAAAGAACATTTGGTTTAAAAATTAGGTGTTTATGTCATATTTTGTAGAATGGTCCAAAAAGGATCGTTTATAATCTTCTTCAAAAATCAGGAAATGCAATCGAAATTTGTTACAAAAGAATACTAGAACATTGGGAAATCCATGTTTTGGGCTATTAAATGGGATCCAAATCTGATAAAAGAAGAAATAATAGCTTTATCAAACCCTATATGGGTAATAATAAAAGGCATTCCCCCTTTGTTATTGATATTTTTTCCCCAATTAGTCTCTCCTTTTGGCAAGGTCCTAAGATTAGAAGAAGCGAAGAGAACACTTATGCATATGGACACAAGGCTATTATTAGCCCTAACCCCTGGAAAATATTTTCCAGATTCAATAGAAGTAGAAACCCCAAAAGGATCAATGAATTGTGGGGTTGAAATATTGGGTGGTTTGAATGCTTGTTTTTTATGCAAGTTGGAGGGGCATGTTTGAGGAAACTGCCCAAAGATCACTAGAATTTCGATAAACATGAGAAAAAACTATGAGAAGATAAACCCTGGCTTAGATAAATTAACAAAAAAATATTTAATAACAAAATATTTTATAGAAAATAATGTAGATTCATTTAGGGAAATATAGATAAATCAAAAATTGAAGGCCTCGGGGGTTTATCCCTAACTCGAAATCAATATTGATAGAAAAACCAATGGAAAAATATTACTTGAGAAATATTTTAGAATCTAATAAGGCAACAGATAAATCAAATAATGAAGAAATATGGTGTGTAAACCCTAATGAAAACTTTAATGAAATGGTTACTAGATCAAAATCAACAAAAAAATGGGATTGATTCTGACATTATAGAGAAAGACTCCATAATGGACAAAACTACTCTCTCTGAAAATAAAGAGAAAAAGGGTTGTCTAAATTAATGACTACACTTCAAATGCATGTTAAGGAAGCTCATCATGTTGAACAAATTCCTAATTTGAAGGAATCTTCAAAACCAAAAACTAGGCATAAAAAAAATGCCTAGGAGCTTGCTCTAGAAAGAATAAGGAAAAAGATCTCTCAAGAGTACACTCATGAAAATAATACTCCAAATATTTATAATTACTATCTGAATGGCATAAAATAACCACACAATAAAAATGGGAAACATAAAAATATTAGGGAAGGAAGAGGCACTCAAACCTCCTAGGATCTAGATTCCAAAATTGAACCAAAGCAAAGGACTGGCAAGGTTACAGTTGAAAAATTAAAGAGCCCTAAACTTCTCCTATTGTCTAAGACCAATAATGAGTAGCTTACCTCTACTCAAAAATTGGCCTTAGACATGAATAATAAAGACTGAAATAATGATGATAATATCCCATCACGAAACTATTTGAAGACTCCGGTAAAAGATAGTAATGAAAGTCTCCTATTGTTGAAGACAAATATTGAGCAAGTAATCCCTTCTCAAGATTTTTCCTTAAGCAAGGAGACTAAAGGAATTTTAATATAATTTGAGCAAACAAATAAGGAAGAAGAGTAAATAAACATGAAGAAAGATGTGAATTGTTATTCTCTCCCACTTGATTGGAAGATGAGAGTAGGATACATGGAAATTAATGTAAATACAAATAATGTTGTAAAAAAGAAACAAAGTGTAAAAAACTATGGGAGTGATCGAGTAACTTGGATCCAAAGGGGGCTAATGTGAACAACCCAATCAAAGAAATTTCTAAGGGGAAGGGTATTCCTGTAGGGATAGAAACCCAATTTAAAGGAGATAATTGTGCTTCTAATGCTGACAATGAACTTTTTAGAGGAATCATGAAAAAAAAAGAAGAAAAAGAAGACAAAAAAGGAATATGCTAGATGATCGTTATTCAAAAAAGAAACCAGGAGAAGAGAAATTACCTAAATGTTTTGATAAATTCAAGAAATTTGAAGAGGAAATGCAACTAATGGATTCAAATGATATTCTTTAATTTCTTAAGTTGTAATGTAAGGGGAATTGAGTCCCTAGATAGAAAATATGTTGTTAGGATATTCTTAAACCAATGTTCAGACAAAGATGTTGTCTTCCTGCAAGAGGTTAATGCAGTTAACTTTTCCCTCGAAACTAATCTTAGATTTATTTGGAAAGAATGTACTCAATACTACTCCAAACATGAAAAATGAAAAGGTGGGTTTGTCATCCTCTTTTCAAACGAATGGAGGAAATTTGTGACTGATCATGGGATCTCACCTTGCAATAGAGCTATTTGGTTAATCGTAGAAAAATATTATAGGAAATTTGGAGTTTTCTCAGTTTATGCTCCAAATGAATCTTTAGAGAGAATGAAGCTTTGGAAGTGGATGCATAACCTTCAAGACCTTCCATGAATAATAGGCGAAGACTTCAACATGATTGAGAAAAATGAGACAAGTATGGTCCAAAATAGATATGGGTTGGAAAGGGGAGGAAAAATACTACTAGTATAAAATGAAAAATAGACTTAAATTTGTTCGACCCAATTGAAGGATTAAAAAATGAAAACAAAAACATGTGGTTTACATGGTGCGACTTCCAAAAATAAAAAGAAAGAATCTACTCTAGACTAGATAGATTTTATGCAAACAATTTTTTTCACCTTTGATATAACTGAAAATGGAGATAAAGTAAATGTGAATCCTTATACATTATCTAATCATCACCCAATAAAGGTGAGAATATTAATAGAAAAATAAATATTAGACCTCAATGAGGTCTTTTCTCACACAAAAAATGAATTAAGGAAATATCAATCATACAAAATATAGGGACAAAAGGTTAGGGCTAAGATGAGTTGGTTAAGTAGTGGAGATAGATGATAATAATTCTTCTTTAGATACCTAAAAGAGAAATATAATATGGAAATAATAGGATCAATTTGGATAGGAGATAGTTTAGTTGTTTATCAAGAAGGTATTTCTACTCATTTTTTGAGTTCTATAGAACCTTATTTAACTCTGAAAGAGAAAATGTTTAGATTAGAGATGCTAGAATTTTTTGCAAAAGCTTAATCCCCAAAAAAATATCCAAGAAGGATGTAGAAAGGTTGAGAAAAGGAATAACTATCATAAATAGAGAGAAATCCAAGTCTTCAAAAGTGATAAATCACTAGGAGAAAATGGGTTGTCAACTGAATTTTATAAGAAAAATTTAAAGTGGATCAATCATGACCTACTCCAAGTTCATAAGGAAGCTATAAAAAAGGGCTCTCTAGGAGAAGAAATTAACATTGGTATCATAAAATTGATTCCCGAGGGAGACAAAACACTAATAAAAAAACTAGAGACCAATCACCTTACTTAATGTTTCCTTTAAAATTCTTGCAAAAATATTAATTTTTAGACATTATCCCTTCAATTATTAATAATACCCAAATAGGATTCATCAAAGGAAAATTCATACTGGAGAACTTACTAACAAGGTAGGAAGCTATGGACTGGGCAAAAAGATCCAATCAAAACACATGTCTACTTTTGATAAACATTGAGAAGGCTTATGATAGAATTAAATGGCCTTTTGCATTATTAATTCTAGAGGCATTTGGCTTTCCTAGTGTATTCTGTCAGATGGTCCAAAATTTAATGAAGGATTTTGTAGCACAAGTAGATATAAATGGTTATCTATCAAAAAAGATCCATTTATAGAGATCTATAGGAAAAGGGTACCCTCTAGTCCCCTCACTCTTTGTGATAGCCTTGGAGGCTATGCACTATCTACTAAGAGAAGATATTGAAAGACCTATGATTAAAGGGGTAACATTGCCTAACAAAGAAGAACTATTAAATGTCAAATTTGCAAATGGCATTGCATGATTTGTTCATCTTCAAGAAAGTAAGTTTGAAAATTTAATGCATAAAATGAATATTTGTTGTGAAGCATCTGGAGAAAAAATCTCTAAGGAAAATCCATTATTCTTTGTTGGGAGATAACCCACTAGATTGGCTAGCTAACGTTGGGTTCCAATGGGGGGGGGAAACAATAAAGTGAGGTACTTGGGTATACCATTTTCCATCAATCTCTATTTACAGAAAATGTGGAATTGGGTTAAAGAAAAAATGATAAAAAATTAAACAATTGGAATAGGAATTAAATCTCCATGGCCAGGAGGATCCATGTCTACCAAAAAAATGATCTTACAATCTATACTACTCGTCTTTGCAGCTAATCAATAACTATCAACTTAATGATATCTAGAAAAGAATAAGGCAGTTTCTACGATTGGACGGGAAAGGTAAAAAGAAAAGGGCATCAGTGAAGTGGGACTATTGTTGTATGAACAAGTTTGATGGGGGTCTTGGCTTGGAAGATCTTAGAAGCATGTCTTAACACTTTCTATAAAGTGGTTCTTTAAAGGCCTACATGGAAAATAATCTTGGAAGGTCCTAGTAAGAAACAAAATCCAATTGGCCTCCCCAAAAAATGCTCAACCTTGGGATCACCTTCCCCTAAGTGATTTGTTGTTTGGGAACTTCTCAGTGACCCCAACTATATCCAATGTTTTCAAAAGCCATTGGAAGGCTTGGGAGCAAGGTAGACATTTGGTAAAAATTCAATGAGACAGTAGGGGAGTATGATTCAACATGGTGGAATCTAAACCATACAGAAAAATATCTTGCACTTTTGCAAGGCTACCTAGCTAAAGATTGGAATAGGAGAGGAATTAAACTTTTTAAATATATAATAATTAATAACCGGATAAAAAGTTGGGAAGACCTAAGGGAAAAAATAATTTTTCCTCAATCTCATTGGAGAATAGAGTTAAATAAAGTTAAAACTAAGAATGCTTATAAATCCTTAACTAATAACAAGGAAATAATAAACTACTTGAATAAAATGGACTACCCTTTTAAAGTGGATTTGGAATGAATATATGGAACCAAAAAAGACTTGCTTCAGATGGCTACTTTTGTTACATAAATTTCCAGGTATCTCTACTACTAATAGTCTAAAAATTTGTGAAATTTATAAAATGCCTGAATCTATTATGCACATTTTTTATGAATGTTTATTTGCAAAGGTAATTTCAATTATGTTTTTCTCATACTTAAATAGATGGGGGAAGTAGGGAAAGTAGGATGGGCTGAGATTTTAGTGGGATAAATTGAAAAATTAGATAAAGATACAAATATGTTTTGGTTACATTTTTCTACTAAAATTTTATGGGTAATTTGGAAAGCTGGAAATAAAGAGTGGTTCTAATATAAGAAGAGAATACTTATGAGGTCTTTAAGAAGACTCATATTCTTTAATGTTTCTATGTAAGTAGCAGATTCAATGAATAGATCTAGGAATAAAAGTGCCAAGAAGAGGAAAAGTGAAAGAGGAGAGAGGAACAAGAAAGTTGTGCAACATTCAAATCAGTGGCCTTTCTTCAAAGAGGGTAATAATTTGTTTATAGAAAATTACCTAGACTTTCAAAGGATCTGCAATATGAAGTTCAAAAAATAAGTGGCAAAAGAATTGGATCAACAAGAGATAACAAGACTGTGGCCAAACCAAGTAGAAAGATTCATAAGGGAAAAAGGACAAACCTAATTCATCCCAATGAGAGCAATAACTCTTAAAAAAACTATACTAGAATATATAAAAGACTCTAGTAATTGATATGTAGTAGATTACTACACTGCTAATCATGAAAAAATCTGTTTGACAAGAATTGTATATTTTTATAAACTATTTTCAATTAAAAAAAATTTGAGGCATCTAAAGGTGAGTAGGGTGGGTAAAGGTAATGTCACACAATGGATCACAAAACCTAAAATGAAAGATATAGAAATGAAGTAGAAATACATATGAAAAAAAACCTCTAATAAGATTTAAAAGATGATAAAGCAATTAGAAATTACATATCTAAAACCCTAGAAGAAATCATCCTATAACCCTAAGGTCAAATGGTATGGGTGTAATAGTTAAAAAGTTAGGAAAATAATGTAAGGGAATAAATACTCTTCTAGTAAATCTATTTTAATTAAATAAACACACACAAATTGAGTATAAATTAAACTAGATTAATTTTTAAATGAAGTTATAAATTATAAATTAAATTTCCATTTTAGAAATTAAATGTAAGAGAACTAGGCACTTAGCTCTTAGAATAATGATGTTGAATGATTGTTGATATTGCATGTAACTAATTCATGAATGTCTCGAATGTCTATAATTTGATGTGCTTGATGTTCCTATTATATATCAAAATTGGAATAGGTTAACACCTTCTATGGTTTGATCCTAAGTGGATTGGGCTCAATCCTAAGTTGTGTAATATGAACATCTTCAATGCATTCCTAATTTGGTAGTCTATGAACTTCAAGGATGGTCCAGTTCATTGTTATTTCTAATGCCTATTACACATAAGGACTAAATTTATTTAAAAATATATTAGGAAAGCTATTAGATTGCAAGGTTCATATTGATTTTGATGTAGATGTGTTATTTTTAGTGCTACAAATTCAAATTATCCTAGAAGGAATGATCTTTGTAGTGTAGATGATGTTAGGATTTCTTAAGGTTCCTTGATGATGTTTAAATGTATGCAGTAATGGATTTAAATAGAGACATATAACAAATGGTCACATAAAAAATTATGAAGTGAATTCTTAATGACTAGGGGAAAATGACAAGAATTGGCAATTTGAGTTTTTAAAATTGAAGTTGGGGTTAATCTTGAGCAATTTAGGATCAATACCAAGCACCATCAGATTGGCTCCATATTAGGAATGGATGCATGGAAGTCTAGAGTAACAATGGGGTGAATGCATAGAAATAGATGCAAATAAAACTAGAATAAGGTCAAATATATGAAAATGTGAATGGTGAGAGTGAAGGGGGGGATAAGGATCAAAGAAAGAGCCAAACTTAGCATAAGAGTGTACTATGTGTCATTATGTAATTGCAATAATTCATTCCTTCAAAATGAAACCCAAAATAATAGGAATTGGCATGTGTATTCAATTTTCAATATTACCCTATTGTAACTTTTTGATTTTATAAGTGTGAAAAGTATATTGAATCACTTTTCTCCATTCATTTTAGACTCACTTTTATCCTTTGTTCCTAAAATATTTATCTTTTTGTATTTAGTTCATTACTTTATTTCATTAAATGCACTTAGGATAAGATCAAATTACTTAGGTAGGTATCTACTAATGTAGGTTGTATGTGTAACTTGTACTTTCTTAGTTTGGTGGATACATATTACACATGTGATCCTATATTGGTTGTACTTTCACATCTCTTGGTGGTGTATCTTATATATATCCACAATTTTCTATTATATGAAAATGTCATCATATTGCATCCTTATAAATACATTTGTATCAATATTAGAATAACATAGATATTACATATATATGATCTTTGGTTGCACTTTTCTACTATGGCTCATATTTCATCAAATTTTGGGAGGTTCGTCCTATCGATGAATCTTACATGGTATCAAAATCATGTCATCTTGAATAATTCATTGTTCTTTTAGCCTTAAAGAGATATTAGTTTTTTAAGTCTTGCACATAAATAATTTATTGATACAACATGTAACTTTTAAAACTTCCCCATTGTCATGCCCAGATTTTTGCTAGGAAAAAAAAACGCAACTAGCAAATGTTTTTCACTATACACATATATACGTAACAATGGAACCCCAATTTCTAGTGTTTGGTTTAGAAACAACTCACACCACACGTTATGCGACCTATGATGTTATGTAAGCAAAACACCCTAATTGAAACCACACTTCTAAAATTAGAATCCCTAACATGTGGATTGTGGTTTCATAATGCTTATGTTATAATACATACATATTATTGTAGTTTGAGATAACACAAAGATAAAAGATAATTTAAAAGACTATAATATAATTACTAGTAATTAGTGTAAGTTGATATTTTATTTACTAGTACATCATTTTACTATGATAACAATACCTCACTTTTATTTATTCAATTTATTTATTTATTCTTTTAAAAGGAAAGATATTAATTATTATTTAAAGGCATCAACATAGTTCTCAGCTAATGAAATGGTTGAAAGGTCTCTTATACAAAAAGTAACATTTTTACATGTATAAACTACTAAGTGTCAAGCATGGTTGGGTTAATGAACAAAATTCTTTCTAACATTTCCTTAGAGCTATCTCTGTTTATTTTTATTTACATGATAGAATATCTAGATAACTTAGTAGGATGCATATGTTGAGCTTTATATATATTTTGAATGGACTATTGTGCACCTAAGTTGAATCATAATGACCATTTAACATTTTAAAATTAACTTCAATCGAATATTAAGTTGCATTATGATTTGATTAATTTGCTAAATCTTCACATTGGCCTAAATTCTACTTGTGGAACCGGTATAACTATTTTCAATTAAACGTCTGGATAAATGACACTCTTTTTTATTCAAGAGATTAGGGCATACACTTGAGTCAGAGTTTGTCTCTATCCTTATGAATATGATGATAATAAAAATTGGATAGTTATGTGTAATCATATTTTATAATCCTCATTAGAAAGTAAATAACTCATTATTATTAATGTAATTGAAATTATCAAACTCATACTTAATCTTCCATACCAAATGGATTTAAATGATCGTATTCACCTCCTCGATTGCTTCAAATATATATTCTTGTTATTAAATGTCATATATATAACCATAATTAAATTAAAATAAATATATATACACATATTATATTTTTAATTATCTTATTATTATAATAATCATAAATGTTATAAATCCTTGTACTATACCAACAAGCATATACTATTGATCCTTAGACAGAGGGAGCGTAGTGCTGGTCCACTTCAAATAATTCATATATATAGATTTTAAATAACCGGGCAATTGCAAGCGTAATAAAGATTAAATAAAGGATAATTTAAATCATAAGTTTTATATTATCTATTTCTATTAATTAATCTAATTTCCCAAATGCATGCCCTATTTTATTTTGTGCGATTAAAAAGAGGTTGCACAGGGAACAAGGGCCATATGGTAGGGGTTGATCAAGTCCCAGGCCGACTTATGGAATAGGGCCACGCCTATTTGCAAGAAGAGGGTCATGGTCCGTGGTGACCATGATAGCCCCACAAAGAGCCCTCTTTTTCATTCTATTTTTATCGTATTTATTTATTTTATTTTATAATTATCATTATAATATATAAATATTTTCTTTTTATTTCTAGACAGGTTAATCGAGTATTAAAATAGTCATTCAGGATTTTACGGTTGTATGTATTGTCGTAGACATTTTTCTTTTCTTTTCTCTTTTACACTAGCAAGTGTAACTATGTAACAAGTTAAGGGATCAGATAAGAAAGGAAATATACAAATCTAAACATGGATCCCCTTGAACTCTCCTCTCTATTAACTATTCATTTATTTAATAATAGAGGAGATATACTAATGAGAACTAACATTCCCTTGTCTCAACATATAGTTGCATTTACATAACTTTATGCACAGACATATTCATATAGGTTCATCAATCATGCATAAATGACCAGTAAGAAAACATAAAGATCATTTTAGTTATATTTCTATAATAACCAAACAAAATGGGAGGCCACACCATTTAAAAATATATATACATATATATCCACTTCTGACTTATTTTTCTTTATGGTTTCACAAACGAACAAGCAACAATGTAGTAGTGACCCTCTTATTCTTATATATATATATATATATATTCAAAGGGTTTAGATACAAGTCTCCCTATACAAACAAAAGATGTTTACATTTGTTTACAGTTAATGCAGTTTCATTAACAGTATTTATGAGGGCCTACTTCCATATTTAAGACAACTAGAGACAAATTTGTCTTATGAAATTTTAATGAAATATTTTAACAAACCCTCCATTATTTTATTTTGACCTATTTACTCCAACATGATAGAATGATCATATATCTAGCAATTTTCATTCTATTACATTTTGTCCTCTTTTTCTTTTTGTTTATTCTTTGCAGGACAAAGAGAACCTGACAATGTCTCATACTAAGGGAAAACATTTTTGACCAGCAGTCACAAACAACATGTTATTATTGTTATCATGAGTGAGATTTTATCAAATAAATTTTCTCCCCTTATGGAAGATCAATGTATCTCTTACTTCTCCCTCCTTTTTTTACTGTCATTATGTGCATTACTCAAGCAACCCATTATATTTAGGATGGAAAGAACCATGTGAGGAGATGCCTATACTATACTATGGTTTTCAAAATAAAGATCTATGCTTCTCCTTGAATCTTGTTGACAGTCCATTCCATCTTATGACAATCAAAAATGCTACCAGCAAAAAAATTTCCTCTAGTACCAAGCTTGCACAAATTTATTGGTTCATTTGATTATTGTGTGAGGGTGAGAAAGGACATTAGATTAATGATCCAAGAAGAACATGAAAGCAATCTAACAAATAAATCTATTCTACAGCCAAAATGCTTAAAATCTAAAATCTAAAAACTCCTACACATACAAAATTGAACTATTCTATTGCAAACACGATGAGGAACCTACTGATTACCAAATTGAAAACAAAAGATGACTTTTACCATCCCGTGGCGGAGTGTATTCGCTTGATGTTGGATTGCTCTTATCACAGCGAAGCCTCCAAATTTAATGTGTATGAATACTTGTTGTGTTTGGTTGATCAAAGACAATGGATGAAGCTCTCTCAAGGATAATCTTGACAGCACTTTGTTGCTCAATGTATGTTAATTCTCTAATCCCTTTTTGTGAGGAAAGGGGTTTGTTATATAAAAAATGAGATATGAAATGGACGATCAAGATTGTTTTGAAGAATATCCAGATCAACAATCAAAGTGTGTTGAGAGGATTTAGACATGAGAGAATTGTGCAAAGTCGATTGCACAATTTGTGTGATTGGGAAATAGATTGGCCAGTCAAGGATGTGATTGATCAATTAACATAATAGATTGACTAGTCAAGTTTGTGATGCCTTAGTTAGGAATGTGATGTTTTAGTTAACAAAATAGATTGATTAGTTAACAAATTAGATTGCTTAGTCAACAATCATAATTTGCTCAATCAGAAAGTGGGTGAGGAATATGAATTAATTGATTTAATTAATTAATTCATTTTTGGAGTTGAATGTGCAAATCAAGTTTGAATTTTGCAAACAAAGTTACATTAGTTTGATTTGATTTTTGATAATTGATTTGAATAGTTTGGTTTAATTATTCAAATTTTGGAGAAAAAATGTCGTAATTAAATTATTATTTAATAATTTAATCCACTTAGGGGAATATGGTGATTTAGCGACGTAATTAAATAATTGGTGTTATTTAATCAATCAGGACGAAATAAGGTGGGATTAGGACTTTATTAAATAAATGCGATTTATTTTATTGGTCAAAATGACGAAAATATGAATTAACCAAATAATAATGTTTTATTTAATTAATAGAGGAATTAGGGTTTTTGGGACTTTATTAAATAACTGAAATTTATTTAATTTGTCTGAAATGATGAAAAAGTGAATTAATTAAATAATGTTATATTATTCAATTAATAGAGGAATTAGGGTTTTTGATGTCATTTTGATGTGATGTGATGTGGTGTGATGTGGTGCGATGCAGGAATGTTGTGGTATGATTTCAAGATGATTAATTATGAGATGCTCCAAGGTGATTCCAAGATGTTCTGAGACATTACAGGATGATTCTGAGTTGTTCCGAGAGTTTTGGGATGATTCTGAGTCATTTCGAGATGTTTTGAGATGATTTCGAGTTGTTTCGAGATGCTTCAAGATTATTTTGAGTCATTCTAAGATTTTATGGGATGATTCTGAGTTGTTTTGAGATGTTTTGAGATAATTCTAAGTCATTTCAAGATGTTACAAGATGATTTTGAGTCATTATGAAGTGTTACGAGATGATTCTGAGGCATTCTGAAGTGTTACGAGATGATTCTGAGTCATTCTGATGTGTTACAGGATGATTTTGAGTCATTTCAAGGTGTTATGAGATAATTATGAGTCATTCTAAGATGTTACGAGATGATTATGAGTCATTCTAAGATGTTACGAGATGATTTCGAGTCATTCTGAGATGTTACGAGATGATTTTGAGTCATTATGAGATGTTACAAGATGATTTTGAGTCATTCTGAAGTGTTATGGGGTGATTGGAGATGATGTTCCATATCTTTTCATGTTGTTTGAGGTTGTTCGATGTTGTTTGATGTTGTTCAGTGTTGTTTGATGTTGTTTGATGTCGTTCAAGGTTGTTTAGTGTTGTTTGATGTTGTTTGATGTTGTTCAATATCATTTGATGTTGTTCGATGCCATTCAATGTTGTTTGATGTCATTTGATGTTGTTTGATGACGTTCGATGTCATTCGATTTCATTTGATGATGAATTATTTAAATGATGTTAAATCACTTAATTAATAGATGAATATGAGTGCCAAAATGCTAGTTCACAAGCTATGACATTTTTAGGTGTCTACAATAGTATACAAGTATTTATTTATTTTGGGTATTTTTATACCACACATTATTTCAAACCCGGATATATGGGCATACTCTAAATTCTAACAATCTACTAGTAAATAGCTATATTATAAATTCCTTTCATTGGAAGTGCCTTATTATTTTATGTTACAAATAAAATAGAAATATATACTTTAGCTTATGCTTCTTTTTAGATCCTCTAAACTACTGAACAAAGAAAAATAAGGTTAACTTCTAGCTGTAATTTGAGTACCTGTTATCCAACAGACAATGGGATAAAGAAATCCCTCCACCCAACCTTAATGGGTTTTTGAGCTATAAAGGCTCTCACCATACTCCGAGCCACGAGAACCATTAGAACCCTAACTCCCTTACACCCCAAAAGAAAGAGATGCACAACCATAAGCAATACACAACTCAAGGAAATATTGAAGCTATGGCATACTCAAAATAGAAACAAGGAAAACCAATAGAAAACATACTTCCCAATTCAACTCCTCATGAATCTTGCACCAAAATTTGTGCAACAGTCCAAGAATATAGATAGGAGGAATTACCTCCCCAAGTGAGCGTAGATCTTTTGAGAGAATTCAACCAACCTCCATTCTACATCCTTCTCCTTCTTTCCCCTCTAGAACCAATCAAGAAAAACCAAAAATGAATCAAAAAAAGGTCCCCCAAAAACAAACACTAAACACCTTCTAACCCTCTCCCCAAGTACCCTAACCATAAGTGCTTGGGTTGAGGCCTCAAAATTTCCCTAATAACACTTTTTCCTTCATGTTTGGCTCAAGAAAAATGGCTTATAAAATTCTATGCGGGTTTCACTTTGAACTACCTCTCAAGACACGTGAAGACTTGAAAGAACCACAAGAGGACAACCTTGGGCTTCCTACAAACACATCTATAGAACTATTAGGGTCTTAAATGTTCTCTTGTTCTCCATTGACTCTAGTATGTCTTTACCTACAACTTACTTTCATTGTCAATATCTCAAGATATAAATAATCAAAATAAAATATTCATAAGGATATAAATGACTTGATGATAAAGTGTTTTTTCATACCTTGAACGTGCTTGGTGTTTACTGCTTGAAGGATCATAACCGAGTCTTAAGCATTCAAATGCACAAATCTTGTCACTTAATGTTAGTAATTTAAAATTCATATTCTTAAAATTTGTAACCATTATATTTGCATTTTGATATAGTAATGATAATTCCAATTATTACTCCTTGGTTAGAAATATCATCACAATATTCATTATATCAATTTAAATCCCTTTCCAAATTGAATCCAGTCACAACAACTAGTTAATCAACTACACAAAACATTCAAACTTTAGCTATAACATCCACACGAGTATATGAACATTACATTGAGTATAAAAACTTTGATAAGTTCAAAGAATTTGTGCCACAATAACATATCAATGTCATAACAAGGTCAAATTTTCATTGTTAATATGGGAGGATCACATAATCCCTGGTACCTCAAGAAGAAATAACAATAAAAGGATTATCTTTCTTTCCAACCTCAACTACAAGGTAGTAATTCATAAATTATTTCTCTATGTCACATGCCATGCTTACTAATGACACCCTCCTATGTGCTTTAATAACATCACGTGCATATAAATACACCAAATAAGAGTACAAGGCTCATTAACCAACTTAAAAGACTTTTACTAATTCTAAAACCAACGAGGCAGGCACCAAAATAAACAAGCATCGAATCTTGAGCAATATTTTAGATGCCTAAAGCAGTAAAATAGTACATTTCCATTATCATTAA
This sequence comes from Sequoiadendron giganteum, assembly GCA_007115665.2. Classification (NCBI taxonomy): domain Eukaryota; kingdom Viridiplantae; phylum Streptophyta; class Pinopsida; order Cupressales; family Cupressaceae; genus Sequoiadendron; species Sequoiadendron giganteum. Next base: position 415,559,439 of record CM021108.1, on the reverse strand, counting down.
ATCATCAATTTCTCAATATGATCTTCAAACACAAGGAAAACACCTGTAACATCATTATGAATTGACATTTGTGCATATACATCATCAATCTTGTAGATAATATATCAATTCAATTCTAACGTTACTTGTTCCATGTTTCTTACAAGCAATGAGGTACAATTCATACAAGTAATAGTATGTTGTCATGATGATTTAGTCCATATGCATATGTAAGCAAATCAATATATGGAGTTAGAATTGTCAATCTTTTCGGTTCATACATAATTCGATAATCATAGAAATGCAAAGGTTTCATTATGAGAGTAAGCAAATATTAAATTAAGAAGGTACAACTCATGTATGTATCTATATGTACATATATTTTTACGTAAGTGCTTATACCTTTATATGAGTATATATTCTTATAATTGTAAGAATTTTCAACTAGGAGAGTGAGGGTTTCTATTTCTTCTCATGCAAGTATACCTACCAATAATTCTAGAAAGGAATAGGATGATAAACAAATTATAAATCAAGAGACAATATCCAAGGTAAATCTATATGGCCACCATGTATCTGTATCCAAGCACATTACTACTAGATAAGTTACCACTCATGATATTTTTACCTTCTTATCAATCTCCAATTGGTGTCATTCCAAATTAACCTAACTTGGTAGGGTATCATATGATATCTTATTATATTTTTAACTCATGGTCATTTAATATTGATACTTCATAATAGAATTAAATGCGATACCCATTTAATGCATTACTATATATATTCAAAATATGAATATATATAGTAAGGGATACATTCATTTGTATTGATATCAATATAATTGATAATTCCCTCTAAATACCACACCCTTAACAGAATCCAACGTGAAATATTCATGTGTATATTGTCATATCTAATAGAATCAGTACAATTTACCTTTTTCCTCAAATTATAATTATATATAGGATATATGAAATGGAATGTGGATAAGAGTTTAGTTAATAGAAACACAAGAATCTTATTCCAAGCCAACAAAACCTCTCATAGATGCAATCACACTGGTCTTTCAAATGTGCATCACAAAGCTTTTCTCGGTATTTACTATGCAACATGCATGAAAAATGTGGGAGACTTAGACAAGGCACTACAATGATATTAGATATTTATTTGTATTTCATCTTAATGTACTAATGAAAACAAATGAGTTTTCTAAACATAATTTATAAACTTTAATTCATTGGCTAGTGTAAAGCCAAATTCCACAAGCTTTCCATCATCCACTCTGCCATGCCAAAATGAGAGCTATGGAATGGGGTATGCATATCAATCAAAGCAAAAAGGATGCAAAATGTTGAAATATGGGTGAGCAAGAGTAATATAGTTGAAGGTTTACAACCTAGCGAGGGACTTGATATAGAGACATAAAATTAGTTAGATGAGTCAGTAAAGACTTCAAATGCCATAGGGGTTAAGGATCCTGATCATGGAATATCTGCAGTCTTTCAAGTATGTGGAGGAACAAGTTTTCCTACAACTGGAGCTTAAAATCAATCATATTTTGAGCTTATGAGGCTCTCTAACAAAAACATCCAACATTTGAATATTATTGATTGCAATGAAGCGGATGACCATGTATCCTAAAGAGTAATTTCCTCTTAAAATGATACTATCACAAGGCACACTAATTGTCTGTTGGATGAACAACAATGTCAGAATAGCCTGGAACTTTGATTTGACAACATGTCCAATGCTCGTACTAATGTTTCATGTTTATCCAAATGTGCTCACCATCTTCACCAATGGCTTTCAGAATCAAGGCATCACAAAAGTAAAGAAGCATCTCTTAAACTTGATGTTGCTTTATTGCAGCGAAGATGCTTTGATCAATAGGTAATGGTAGTCAAGGGAAAAATAGAGATTTTGAAACTGCTTGGCTCTAATAAGTTCTAATAGACCTCAAGTAAACACAAATACCCATGGCCTTCTTGAAGTTCATCATAGATGTAGCCTATACATGTTCAAATATACCCAGGCAACTTAAATGGACTCCGAGCATGTTCCTCCATAATAGTTTGCCAGACTTAAACACTTATTGTCCCAAGCATTCCCAAATCTATTCCTAAGAAACACTGCTCCGCTCAAGTCCAGTACAAAATTAGTCATATTTAGGTAAAGATCTTCATGATCAGACAGATGGTAAATTCCTTGCAGTACCAAATCACAAGCAATATCATTGATAAGAAGATCTAGGAATAACCCACTTCGAGACCTAGCAAGCATAGGAAATGCCTTCATAAACCTTCCCAAGAACGTCATTTAAACGATCTGAAATAAAACAAAATACCGACTCGAATAGAAGAAATCACAACAAATTTGAAGCTAATAATAGAATGACATCCAAATAAAATAATGTAGATTTTCTAAGATTATGAATGGAAATTATCCTATGTGGTTCTCATTGATTTTATTTTGAACCGAAACAAACAAATTGTTGAACCTTATTTTCCACTTAATATCATTGATAATAAGGACTATCAACTAATCCTGGGTTTCCTGTAGACACTATGAAAATTGCTTCACAATAAATTCAATAATATGAGAGCATTACCACTAACCTTGATATGATAGTTATAACTTGAATGTGAAATTAAGAACAAAAAACTTTTCAGCAACGTCCATACCTGTGACAAGATCTCGAGCCTTCTCTTTATCTGTGCATACATGACAATCTACCACTGGGTTGGTGATTGAATTCTACCTCAAATGACCTATATCTTCATGTAGCGTATATCATTTTTGCCTCTTCTCATCTTCTCCGACTCAGCTTTCATCTCAAACTCTAACTCTTTTTTTATCTTCACTTCCTTCCTTCTCCATGAACGAAGGAAAAATTGGAAGGAATGAGAGGAGGAGAGAAGGCACCGGTGTTGTAGGTTTCTTTTTGAAATTTCAAAGAGTCTGTAATGCCCCGCCAAGTAACCTTAAAGGAAGTTGCAATTAACATCATAAGCGAACCAATTTTTTTAATAAAGTGCATTTAACATACACATTCACTTACTAGTTCACAATAACCTCTAAGGCTACAAGGTTAGGATTACTTAAACCCACACATACATATTACATATAACCATAGCCTTATGAACTTTATGAAATAAACATCATACATCATAAGAATACCACATAACATAATAAGATAATCAACCAAGATACAATCTCATAAACATTAACTTAATCCAATAGTTACATCACTCATTCTCAGAATGAGACACTAGTACAAATGTATTACAATTACATAACTCCACCTCATAACAAAAGATGGGTAGATAACTTATACAAAATGAAATATTGCAATGCAAGATAATATAACAAGAACCGCGAGCTGTCCATCTGGATGTCTCGCCACCAAGTACTGAAGATAGATGGGGACCCAACGATTTTGGTGCATGTTCCACCCAACCAATGTGGTACCCGAAGGCCCACCCCCCATGCTAGGAGATAATAACAAAGTAACATGGACAAAGATTCTACTACCTCTAACCAAAGGTAGACTCAAACTGACTCATACTGTTATAACCAACCAAATGAATTAACAAGTACAACTCATTCACCATACAAGTACAAATCAAGTACAACTCAAGTACAATACAAGTACAAATCAAGTACAACTCCAACATCACTGACATAGGTCACATTGCTTCCAGACATAAAATAGATCAAGTATGTTCAAATAACCATACACATAAAACAATTAACAATAGTTGTCCTAGATAGAGTGTTATCGCAAGGTTTGTCATGAGATCTCCTCTAGGCATTCTTCATAGGCTCCGCACAAGTAATCCTGGTGGCCTCAACCGAATCCCAACACTCATACTCACTCATGCAGAATCAACTACCTCTCGCAAGAACAAGATAGTTGATCTTGCCATTCCAGGCCTTCTCACTCATCCCAAGTCTAAACAAGCCCTTGTGTCTATGAGTGAGGATTAAATTATCTTGATTAGTGAGAAGTTAGTCCTAATCTTCTAAGTACATTATTTTAATTATCACTTGTTTAAATCACTCTGAAGGTTATCCATTTACCTCTTTGGGCTTTGCCTAACAAGCCACTCTTCTATTCGACAACACACACCCAAACAATCCACCAAGGGAACCACAAGTGCATACCAACTAGGCATCATAATCCACTCCAACACAAGGAGGATACAAATAATAGAACTCACTCCAAACATCTTGGAGGCAACAAACACACAGTCCACTTCTTTCATAGGAGGCAACAAGATGAAACCACATAACAAGGTCACTCCATATAAGGAGACATGGATCTCATAATCCGCTCCTAAACCAAGGAGGTGCAAACATCCCCGTTCGTGAAAATCGGATAAAACTGAAAAGACACCATGCACTACCCAAGGGAAAACAACTGGATGGCATAAAAATTTCAACAACTCTTATCATCTAAGTTCTTCTGGAAGACTTATAATTTAGGACTAACACTAAATCCCGAAACCAACAATGCAACTTGACGACATAGCAACCAAAGCATTCAAGTCATTAATCAAATCTAATATTTGGATTTCCTAAATTCATACTTATTCAATAGGTAGTGTTGACAAAGTCAAAGATACGTTAACTAGATCATCTAAAAATAATCATAACCTCTATTTCCCTTTTCATTATTGGAAATCTAAAACAATTAAACTTACTTCCTTTTACTGAATACAGAGAATTAAATCCTTAAAGATAATCACGAGGAAGATACTACTTTTGGATATACTAAATCCATATCTCTTTCATAATCCAATCACAATGATTCAATTAATCTAAATAGAAATTAATTAAATAACATAATTGATTACCTCATCAATAAAACAACTTTTTAATTTACTTTTAAATTGACACAAATCCATGCAAGTAAACTCTTTCCATTTCTTAACCAAATCTTACATCTCATTCAATTTTCTATTTAAAACATTTAGTCACTTTAATATAATAACATATTGTTTCTCTATCCATTTTCCATATACACTAATCATTTTTTTTAGAACACTAATAATACCCAATTTGCAAACAACTGAATACAATATTATTTATTCTCTCAAATGGATATATACCTTCAATATATATATACTAAATATAAATTAATATATTTAATCATTAACATATCTTCTATTTTTTACAGAATATCAAATTGTTTAATTCAAAATAAAATATCCCTTATCATCAATTTTCCAAAATATATATATATATATATATATTTCAATTAAATCAAATTAACAATTGGACCTTTTACACATGAATTTAAATTCCACAATTAAATTTTAAATTATGGATTCTTTAAATCAAATATTTAACTCCTTCAATTAAATTTTAACATGCCATTTTAAAATAAATGATAATTTCTCATACATTTATAATTTTAATTCCACTAATCTAATATACAAATTTTATTTAAAATAATATAAATAAATATAATACTTTAATATTATATATTATAATATAAAATATTAATTTAATATTATAATAACAATACATAAAATATTAATATTTATAAATATCAATTTATTATTATTTTATTTTCAGAACAACCATGGGAAAATAACTTAACAGCAGTCTCATGTTTCAAGTATAACTCAAAAACTATGATCTGGGTATTTGCGATTTTTGGACAAGGGTAAGAAAATGTCAAAATGCAAAAACCCTTTAAATTTCCTGACAACCCAGTTTGTGAAAGTGAAGTTATAGGCGACGCAACCAGACCATTTTATCATAAAAAATATAACTATACTGCAGATTTTAAAATCCGTTTTTTAATAATCAACAGAAGGTTTCATTTTCCAAAAACATTCTAAATGTATTGTTCAATCTACAGGAAGAGATGAATTTCTGATGCAAGCCTCCTCCAAGGATTTCCTGAATTTTCTTCAATCCTCTAATGAATCCAATCCAAAATCCAACAAATGCAAACAATATTTCCTTCAATCAATTCTACAATCAAACTTTCTTCAAACCCTTATGCAAATTTTCTAAAATTTCTTCCCTACTGTAAAAATGAATTTTCCTTAAGACTTTTTATGCCCTAAAATTAAAACATGTATTCTTTATAAATCAACAATACCTAATACAACCCTAATTCACATTACATGCAAATTAGATATTTCAATTTCAATATTTACAACCCTAATTCACATTACATGCAAATTAGATATTTCCATTTCAATTTCAATTTCAATTTCAATTTCACTTTCAATTTAAAATGCAATTTCAAATAATAAATTAATTTCCAAAGTTGCAACCAATTTCCCAAATAAACATTTTATTACAATTTCTAATTTAATTCCCACACATTGGAATTAAATTCCAAAATTAATTCTAATTCTTTTATTTCCTTTCATTCTCTTGCATCACGTTTAATTAATTAATTTAATTATTTAATAATTAAACTCAACCCCCTTGGATTAAATTTAATTAATTAAATAATTTAAATATAATTAATTAATTTAAATATAAACTTTTATCCACATTGAATTATTTAAATTAAATAACCATCAACATGATTTAAATGCAATTATTCTAAATATCTATTTCTAAATCAAGAATTTTTCAGAATTAAATAACATCAAAGCAAAACAAACAATGACTCGACACATACAACTGACGACACACTAAGGCTAGGGTGTAAACTTGACATATGTTACCTAGCTACTATCTCTCGTTCAACTTAACCGTTGGATCGACACGCTCAAACCTGTGAAACCAGGTGGAGTCGATGTCATGTACCCGCAATCCTGCAACCAAGTAAACAACATCATACAATATATCCAGCATATAATACACACCATGAAGAAGAAATTACGGATTCGTAGGGCGCTCGCAAGCGAGTGATGCGAAATCGTCCTCTTCACCAATACACTCATCGAAACTGACACTTCCATCATAATCCAGTAATCTCATAGTAACATCTCATGTTAACTCTATAACATCATTAATCCATAATGCATATGAAACAATAATCAAATAACTACATCCCACAATAATAGTTGTCACTCAATAGTACGATCAAAACATCATAACAAAATGTATCCAGTATCAAAGTGACTGCAACCAAACATAGTATAAAGCAACTTGAACAAGAAGCAAAATGGAGGGGTATTACAAAGTCAAAAGAGGAATAGTAAATGGAGCCCTCGGTAGTGCATTTTTTAAGATATAAAGGAGTTTTCAGTTACCCTAAAATAAGAAAAAGAAAAAGAAAATAGGAAAGAGCAATCAATGTTTCCATCATGGCCTTCGAGGCCTTTTGAAGAATAGCAAACCCCCATTTTCTTATCATTAAATAACAATCAATAACCTTCATTCATCTTGCATGTTACGTCTTTCATTAATTCAATTTTTTCATGCATCTAACCAAAGATAGTAGTTGCCATGCATTTCTATTTGTATTTTATATGCAACTCACGAAATGAATTTCTTAACATGTATATTTCTTGTTCATACATAATATCTAGTTTTTATAGATATATTCAAAATATAAGAATAATTTTCATAAACAATTCCCACACATGGTTTTTCAATGATTTCAAATATCTTCAGTTAAGCATTTTCAATAAAAATTATTTATTTATTCATTTATTTACTTATTACACAATTTTTTTTATTCAAGAAAATGAGATATGACATCCTTCCCCCCTTGGAAGAGACATCATCCTGATGTCTTATTATACTTGTTGGTGTTTTATTTTTTCGGCTAAACTTTGAAACTCTCTAAGAGGTAGCCAACCTCCATATTCAAGAACCACAAAAGGCTAGTGGCCAACTAACAAGATTCAGTCAAAGACTGACATCTCCTACACTTCTAGCTCTACAAAACCAAGGTGGGTAAACCTATACAATGCCAAAAACTTTAAATGCAACTATATACTGGCATTTCTTTTTATAACACATAATTCCCAATTCAATTAAACCACAGAGAGCACTGACAACTTCAAACTTGGCTAAACTCTTAGTAGATCAATACTCACTTAGCAATTGAAAGGCATAACACAACATTAAACCTTAACCAAACTACAGGGATTTAAAATGATTTTGCATTTATATTTGTTTCTAAGATGCATAAAACTAAATAATAGATCAGTGCCAATTCTAGGCCATGGAGTCAAACACATAAAATGAATTCATCAACAAATAGACTTCAAACAGTGGATTTAAATTGCTAATGCTTTTGGTCTTACAATGTTGACAAGGTGAATGTGAAACGTTTACATTGCAAGTAATGGGGTGACAATGTGCCTATTGTTTCAGTTTGAGTGGTGCAGCCAATGGGTGTGTTGGCTTGGGGAGGAATCTGCACAGCAATTGGGGGAACCCACAAAATATGGCCATTGTTTTAGGAGAGCTCAAAGATTAAAGAGCATGAATTAGTCGATAATGAGATTGGTTGCATTCCACCCTCCTCTGCAATACCAAATTGAAATAACAGGGCGAGTTGATAGTGATATGAAGGGTTTGGCGCAGCCATTCATGAGAGGGAGATCTGCATTACCAGTTGCATGAGAGAACTCATGACTTGCAGATAAAATGTATCAAAATTGTTTGAGGGAATTCTATGTTCGATGTTGTGGTGAAGCACGCAAGGAGAGGAGGGGCTTCCAGATCGATTTGGCTTCATTCAATGTCATGATTGTGATGTTTACATAGTGGTTTTTGTTGAAAAGACCTTTGAAACCTTCAAACAAGTGCAGATTGAGGGATCCAAAGGGCTCGATCTGTGGGATAAAGTCACAACACTATTTAATCTTGCTAGGTTGTTTGAACAACATGTGATGCACTGCACAAGTTAGAAACTTCAAAACAAATGCCACTAGGAGAATATGGGTGCAGGCTTGGACCCAAAAAGTATGGAGGATAGCAAGCTATATGGAAGCACAAGCAAGGCATGCACTTGGCTCTAATGAAAATGTAACTATTGAAAATGCCTAAGTAAGTTTTAAGGGAATGTAATTGGCGCGGCCAGTGATGTGATGGAATGCCATTGCAGGCTACGCATAGTATGGATTGTTGAAATGTTGCAGAAGCTTTCAGAGTGTAAATGGTGCAGTGATTGGAGAAAGAGTGAGTGCAATCTCTGGGACACCATGATTGTTGGGTACGCACAAAATGCAAACTACAAATGCAGAGGGGTCACAAGTTTGGGAGAAACTCTTGATGGAGACTCAAGCATAGTACTAGGGTATTGACATTGAAGGAGGAGGTGATTCAATGCTACAGAGAAAACTTCCTTGGCGACCATGGTCAAGAGCAATGAACAAGAGGATTTAGGGCAAATGAAGAGGAGATAGAAGTAGATCAACGACAAAGAAAAGAGATGCAAATGCAACACAATCTGAACCATTTCTCACGAGCCTCGCACAATAAAGGTGATGTCATGAAATAACCCATGAGGTACGCGAACTTGAGGAATGTGTGGGCCCGTAAACAATGAAGCACGAGAAGAGTAAGGCACAAAATATTTTGCCTAATATTTTTCTAAAATATTTAAACCTTTGCTCATGAAAGGCTTAAATTTTTTTTGGCCGAGATTTTAAGGGCTTGGTGGGCCCTTGGGAGATTTTGAAGACAAAAATATGCAAATATTAAAAGGAAAGGTGCCCGATAAATGTATATGGTTTTCATATGCATGCAAAGTACTGGATGAGTTAAATGTTGCTCTAGGCAACATTTAAATGTTTTCATTTTAAAGGAAAAGATTTTGAACTTAAATGTGAGGTAAAAAGGCATAGGGGAGGATGAGAATATTTTAATATTTTCACTTAGAGAGGGAAAATTGAAAAAATTTCATGAGAAGTTGAATGCTTTTATGGCTGGGCATTTTTTTTTTTTAAAAATGATAATTATAATGTAAATATGAGCTTTTCACGGGCAAATGTCTTCATTGGTGCCCAAAGTGAAATAAAATCCTTCACCGGAAAAGGTGCACATGAAGTGAGATAGGGAATGGTTTATAAGGTGAATGAATATTCACTGTCTTGAAGATTTTATTTACTAAAAGTGAATAAAATAAAGTGCATCCACAACAATTAAAATGCACCAAAGAACAAAGAGAGCTGAAACATAATTTTCACGGGCAACATATTTTTCACACAGCAGGTAAAATGGTGAGAATATTCTCCACATGGGCAGGTTTCCAATTGCTTAACAAATTGGTAAAAAGGCGGGAATGGGGGGAAAAGTTTGTTATTGAAGAGATATGAGAGATGCTCTACATTTTGTTGATCAACGGGAATGGAACTGCCATGTGTCTGCAACGGATCGGTTCTAGGGTTGCTTCCATTTTTCTATTTCTTATCTTTTTCTCTCATTGTAAAGGTTTATGAGGTTGAGTTCTAAAAATTTGTATGGGGCTAGGTAGATAGAGAATTGTAAATTCTAAGTCATTTCTTGAGTCTGTAAGCTGTAATTTTTTGATTTCATGAGTAAATACAGCCAGTTTATGCAAATAAAATCATGAAGGTGTTTGCACATTCATGAATATATTCATATTGTCTCCATATTTGTACACATTTAGTCATATAAATTCAATAATAAAAAATTTATTTGAGTTTATCATCTCAAATTTAATGAGATTGTTTTGTCTGTTCATTGTTCTGTTTCAAAGAAATGGTTAAAATGCTTTGAGTAGGTGATTGTGATTTCAGGTTTGCAGATGGGATTTGACAAGGAGAATTTGATTGATAATAAGAGAGGGATTTTTGGTGCAAGACACTAACAGTTGATGCAAAGCATTAGAAATTTAAATCCACTGGTTGAAGTCTGTTTGTTGAGGAATTCATTTAATGTGTTTGACTTTGTGGCCCAGAATTGGCACTGATCTATTATTCAATTTTATGCATCTCAGAAATAAATTTAAATGCAAAATCATTTTAAATCCCTATTGTTTGGTTGAGGTTTAATGTTGTGTTATGCCTCTTAATTGCTGAGTGAGTGTTGATCTATTGAGAGTTTAGCCAGGTTTGAAGTTGTCAGCTCTTTGTGGTTTAATTGAATTGGGAATTATCTGCTATAAAAAGCAATGTCAATGTATATGGTTGAATTAAGTTTTAGACATTATGTAGGTTGACCCACCTTGGTCCTGCAGAGCCAGAAGTGTAGGATATTTCAGTCTTTCATTGAATCTTGTCAGTTGGCCACTAACTTTGAGAATTCTTAAACATAGAGGTTGGCTACCTCTTAGAGAGTTTCAAAGTTTAGCTGGAAAAATAAAACACCAACAATACTTACACTAAAATGATTAGATTTTAACAATATTCCAAACACAAGCTTCCCAATTCCTCTATCTTTCCAAGATGTGGCAATATTAAAGCATAATTATTAGTCATCTTTAACATTTAAACATACACAAAACATATATTCATAAAATTTACTAGGTCAAATGCTTAAGGTAATGCAAACACACTCTAGATTAACAAGCACACAAGTTTGACAAAATAATCATGCAACCAAGTTCTGAGTGAGTGTGTATTCCATTACTACCATTCAATTTTACAAATCTAGGTTACCTCTCTCCAACAATGTTCTCCCCCTCTCGATGGTGATGATCTTCATGTTATACTCATAGAAACAATTGTGCACTTTAGTACATGTTAGTATCGATAATTGAAATTGAATTCAAAAATTATTTGAAATGTTTCTTCTTATCCAGTTAGAATTTAGTCATCTCAATGCTTGAGTAATAGAAACAATTTTGTGCATTTGCACAACTTCAAAATCATATTCAATCACATGTATACCTGCACTTACCATATGCTTGTAGTTTAATAAGTTGACTAGGTTTCCTGTTAATCCTCTTCAATGTTTTTGTCTTTTCTTATACACTCTTGTGCTATTTCTAGCTCATTCAAATGTTAGTATCTCTTGGAAGATCAAATATTGTAAAGAAAAAGACTACTACTCTAAAATATGAATAGTTTTAAACTAGATCACAACTTGATCGTATGTCTGTAGAAATATATAAAATTCATCCACATACCCCCTTTCACAAGCAATACTCATGTGCGTCTATAGATCATCCACACATATTCTCAAATTATCAGAAAGTAAATTGTCCTTATAAAATTATGCTCTTATAGAGACTCATTTACGATCAAAGATTGTCAATGTTCATGAGTCAAAGGTAACAATAATCGATCTAATAGAGATAATCACAAGGTGAGAAATAACTACATACGTGTTACATCCTCACATGTGCAAGTGCATAATTCAAATATTAACATGATTACAAAAGCACAACACTTATACATTGATAGTTCACATCATACGAGTAGTGATTATAGAAATGGTATGTAAAACATAATCTATGAAGTCTCTAACTACCATCAATCCACACATGGCTAGTCAAAGTTGAAAACATGATTTAGGTGCTTTTCCACCCAATCATGATGTTTATACTTCTATGGTGTTCTTCCTACCCAAAGATCTATCGACCCTGCAAGTGCCTAGCTACCTCAATTTATTTCGGGGCAGGGGGAATTTGGTGCATGCCTATAACATCTACATGCTTAAATATATATAACAGAGCAATGTCTATTCATAGGATGTGACAAAGAATTATATTAAATAAAGTTTGCTAGGCTAACCATCTTTTTCAATTGTTTGGGCTTTGGACAAAGCGCTTGAAAATATTGGAATCTTCTCAAAAAGAGGAAGTCCTTATTTTTTGTTCCACATTCGGCACCCATCTTGGAAAGTAAAACCACATTCACTCATACTCAAGCATATCAGAAAATTCATTCTTAAATAAGATAATCTTTCCTTGATTTAGTACATTGTGCATGAATGGAAATAATATTTTAATATCAATCACATAGAGCCATTTAGATCTTCTCATGGTCATTCACACCATGCATATCATACCATTCATCATTCGTAGCAACATGCATGCCACTCATCACAAGTTGTAAGAAAAAATTCAAACATTATATTGATTCAAGATCGGTACGTTCTCCACAATTTACTCCCTCGAGCATTCTATTTTTGTTCATGGTGAACTTGATAGGTTACAACACTTAAAACAATATAGTACCAACAATGTCAAACATTTGGAATAGTCACCGGGAGATTTGAAAACAAAATTCAAAGAGAGAAGAATCAGAAAATTCAACACTAAGTTAGAAAATGTCGATAATTCCAACAATAAATTAGGTATCACCAAGGGTTGCGAAATCGATCATCAAAAGAGTTGGTGACTAATCTAATCATAAGAAAAATCAAAAAACAAATTTTGGTCCTTATAACACAAGAAATATTTTCATCAATGAATCAAAATAAATCATCAATTCAGAACACTTCACATAACTAAGTGGCCACATTAGTCACACAAAGGGAGAAAATGGCTACATGACATCTTTCATCCAAGGTGTGCTAGAGAACATACCAAATCATGTTGACAGATCAAGTCATTTTAGTTTCACATTCATGCAATAATTTAGATATCATTACATGCTTCCATGCATTTTCTATACTCAAATATTTTCATTTTGATGCAATGCAAAAAGACATATGAAAGAGGAATTCTCACATTATATGTGAGAGTTAGATTCACTCCGTACATTCATTCACTTGGAATCTCAAGACTTTTTGCATATGATCACTTTGATTATATGTTCAAAATACAGGCCATGCAATGTAACTAATTTTTTCCAAACAAGAAAATATTATCTTGTGCAAAAGATGGCATTTCATTTAGTCATGCAAGAACTACCCACTTAAGGGTCTACACATTCTACATCTCAAGTCACCATCACAATCCTAATACAATGACATCCACATACTTATGAATGTCAACATATCAAAGTCATTAGACTCGATGATCTTCAATTTATGTTATAACTTAGTTGCCCCTGCTATGCAAGATAGGGTCATTTCAACATCATGATCCACATTAGAAGGTTACACATGAGGTAGGATCCTTTCTACCACACAATATATCATTAAGAGAGATAGGTTAACCAACTATGGCCACAGATGCAAAATTTAACAAACACATTGGACCTGTATACTTCCTCAAGATGCTACAAGGCATTATCTACATAGGTCTCTTTTTTTGCTTAATTATTATAGATAGTGCATTCTAGGGACATAAGTCTTCATTCCCAATGATATACTAGGTCAAATTCTCACATGTTTAAACTTTATTTCATACATTCAATGGTGCATTATTTTAAGAGAGAGGTACCATAAACTTCAAGCAATTACAACATTATTAATATATCATGCACACGAGTCCTTCTAAATGCTTTACTATCATCATGCAACACATAGCTCTTGTCATCTAGTTTTCCTTCAATAAATGATCATGCACACCATGTAAAAGTTTGGGTCAACTCTTAAAATTCAATGCATAGTTAGCATGACATGCATATGCTCCTTAATCTAACTCTTTTCTTTTCATGCAAATGATATCTTTAGGATGCCTACATGCATTCATTTCCTTCTTATGATATCACACATACATGAGCTCATTTCTTGTTACAAAAATAAATGACTTTAAAAGGCACTATGAAAACTTTCAATGCAAAGCAAGTTTTCCCTTCATGCAATAGTTCTACTTAAACATAGCCTTGAGGACCAAACTATTGGCTTTAATTTTCTTTAGTTTCAATATGTAATTTTCACATAGTTTTCAATATGCCTCTTAGTTAAAAGGGAAATATCACAATGTCAGAATATATTTAGATTTCTTATGATGTGTTCAAATACTATATTAAGAAAAATCTTAGAAAGATTTCAAGTAATCATGCAAGGGATGTTCCACCTTATTTCTTCTTAATTTACATCCCTATCTCACAATGTATTACTACTTATATTCATAAATCTCATAAATTTATAAGAAGGTAGGCTTTTCATTCATTGACCCTTCTACTACTCATCTTAGAATACCATCCTATTAACTATCTCATCATCAATTGCATCTTTGTTCCAACCTAATAATCATGAAATGAATATAACTTCAAGAATCTTAATAATTTTCATGTTATTCTCGATAAATTCAAGACATCATTCATGATACTTTCTCTTATAGGTTATTTCTTTCGGGTAAGTGCACCAATCTGTGACACGATTTTGAAAAATCTGATTTGCACGAGAAAATGAAGATAGTTATGCTCAAAATTTCAAGATGCGGAAACAACAAAATTTGAAGTGCTCCGAGTCTAGTTTCTAAGCTAATATTGTTTTTTGAAATTAATGAATATTAAGGGTCTCAAAAAGGGGGGGCCAAAATAGGTCTTGTTTTTATCAAAAAAAATAGCATAGTGCCTGAGGGATCCCCCATTTTTGATTGCCTCTTTTTTAGAATTTCAAAAATCCCAATGGTGATAAATTAGCTAATGCCATGTAGTTTATCCTCATTCTTTTGGATATTTTTTTTAATAAATATATAATATTTTATGAATTTTCAAAGTGGACACATCTTGAAAAGTTGAAATTTGAGCGTGCTCCCCCCTAATTTTTTTGCAAACTAATCGAAAATTGATTCTTTTTTTTTCATCATGTGTAGAATGGAGTCTAGTTTCAAAAAATGTAATTTGTTTCACGTTTCGATGAACGGGTAAAAATCTATCCTAAAACTAGCACATGTTGGTTTTTGACCAAAAACTGAGGCATTTACAATAGAAGTTGTGGATCAAAACCTTAACTAAATCAAAATGAAAAAAGAATTATATATTTAGATAGATAAGAGAGAGGTTAACGCTATCATGATTTTTTTATAAACTTTCATTAAAAGATGTGCAAATGAGACAGGAAGCACAGACGAAAATATGAGAAAATTTGGCAAATCCTGTTAATTAACACATCTAAAGTAGGCCATTGGCTGGCCTGCTTTACACAGAACTAGAATTTACCCTCTTTGTTGAACAACTTTGATAATGCTTAGAGTGCACAATTTATGATCGTAGATGGATAGTCAAGGTTTTACCTTTCATACCTTCTCTAACTTGTTACCGTAATTGGATAACTCTTTATCCCTCTGAAGTCTCTATCTCTCAGGTCTCACTCCCTCCCACGTGACCTAGACTACTCTCTCGGTCTAATCCCCTCTCTCAGGTCTCTTTTCCTCCCACATAGGTACCTAAATAAATCTATCTCACTCACACCCCCTTTCTCACTCTCCCTCTCTCTATCTCCCTCTTTAATTTTTTTGTCTCTCTCACTCCATCTCCCTCTCTTAGGTTGTTATCTTTCTCTCTTTGTATCTCTCTCTCAAGTCTCTCCCTCCTACCCCCTCTCCCTCTCTTAGGTTTTTCACTCACTCACTGCCTCTATCTCTCTCCCATTCCCTCTCTCTCACTCACTCTATCTTTCTCCCTCCCTCTCTCACTCTCTCTCTCGGGTATCTCCATCCCCCACCTCTCTCTCTCTCTCACACACACACACTCCCTCTCTCT
>CM021108.1:415496912-415541644 GCA_007115665.2 Sequoiadendron giganteum | reverse complement strand
GGTTGAGGGATTAGGATATAAGGGTTGAGGGTTGAGGGTTGAGGTATTAAGAGGGTATAGGGGTTGAGGGATTAGGGTTTAAGGGTTGAGGGTTAAGGGTTGAGGGATTAAGATTGTAGAGGGGTTGACGGATTAGGGTTTAAGGGTTGAGAGTTGAGGGGTTGAGGGATTAAGAGGGTATAGGGGTTGAGGGATTAGGGTTTAAGGGTTGAGGTTTGAGGTATTAAGAGGGTATAGGGGTTGAGGGATTAGGGTTTAAGGGTTGAGGGTTGAGGGTTGAGGGTTGAGGGATTAAGATGGAGGATTGAGGGTTGAGGGATTAAGAGGGTATAGGGGTTGAGGGATTAGGGTTTAAGGGTTGAGGGTTGAGGGATTATGAGGGTTTAGGGGTTGAGGGATTATGGTTTAAGGGTTGAGGGTTGATGGATTAAGAGGGTGTGGGGGTTGAGGGTTGAGGGATTAAGAGGGTATAAGGTTTGAGGGTTAGGGTTTAAAGGTTGAGGTTTGAGGGTCAAGGGATAAAGAGGGTATGGGGGTTGAGGGATTAGGGTTTAAGGGTTGAGGGTTGAGGGTTGAGGGTTAAGGGTTGAGGGATTAATATTGTAGAGGGGTTGAGGGATTAGGGTTTAAGGGTTGAGGGATTAAGAGGGTATGGGGATTGATGGATTAGGGTTTAAGGGTTAATGGTATAGGGTTTACGGTTTAAGGGTCCCACTCCCTCTCTTAGGTCTTCCCCCCCACCATAACTAAATAAATTCTTTCCCTCTCAAGTCTGTCTCTCCTGGGTCTCACTCCCTCCCACGCTACCTACACCAATCCGTGTCACTCCAATGCCCTCTCTCACAATCCCTCTCTATCAGGCCTCACTTACCTCCCACCCTACTTTCTTAGGTCTCTCCTTCCCACCCCTTCTCTCCCACTTTGAATCCCTCTCCTTCTCTCTTAGGTATCTCCCTCCCACCCTCTCTCCCTCTCTCTCTCTTAGGTTTCTCCCTCCCACGCCCTCTCCCTCCCTCTCTCTCTCTCTCAAGTATCTCCCTCCTACCCCCCCTCTCTCTCTCCCACTCCCTCTCTCTCACTCCCTCTATCTCTCTCCCACTTTGTCTCTCTCCCTCTCTCTCAGGTCTCTCCTTTTCAAAACAACATATTTGGCGCTCACCAAATTGTGTTCTACCTTGAAACGGTAAAATAAGGGTTGACCCCGTGATTCAAGCCCACATTCTCCTGTATTTTTTTGGTTCAGCGCTTTATCTAAGTTAGTAACGCCTTTTTTTATGCAGTTGACTTCATATTGTACCAATCTATGCTTGATCCATCACCTTTTCACCACCAATTTGCATGGTAGACAATGTAGAAGAAGACATTTTGAAGTTTCTACATCATTTTACATTATCTGAGGTAATATATTCATTTTGGTAATATTGAAATGTTTATATTTAGTATATTTGTTTGTTTTTGACAATATAAACTAAATTTCCTTAATGATTTTATTAATCATAACAATTGGACATAGAATTCAACATTGAATTAGATGGGATTTGCATAAAAAAGTTCAATTTTTATGAGTTTGAAGAACAAAAAAATTAAAAGCATGACATTTACTTAACATAAATTTAATTATGAATTATTTGCATTGCTTATAGTAGTCCATTTCTAGCATGGCTAGTGGAATTCACTGTATTTCATTCTTTCTTCAACTAATTTGGAAAACTTTTATTTTCATCTAATTTGGAAAACCTAATAGCTTTCATCAATGTTAATGCAAGTGTCCATTAATTTTTTTGTTCCATAAAAATTCACCTTCATCACATGTTCTTAGATAAATTCAAGTGATTTTACATAGTTGTTAATGCAAGTTTCCATTCATTCATACCATTTACCTTTCTAATAAATAAAAAAATGGGAAATTTTGTGCAATTGAGAATGCTTATTGTCTTTCTAAGCTACCTCATTTCCAAAGAAATAGTGAATAATTATAAGATATAGCATCACAAACCCTTCTTTGAATTCATATTCTTCATGACTTCGTTGATAATCAAAATTTTGGTCTTGAGAAAAATAAACACAAGATTCTCTAGTTTTCATTTAGGTGGCAACAACTTATACCCTAGGTTTGTGATGCAGAGCAGGGAGACAAAACCTTCAACAATCATAATTAGATCAGTTTTAAACAATCTTCAATCTCAAAAACCTCAATTCAATGTTGAACTAACCAATTCACATTCACTTCCTTGTAGCATTCACAACAGAGAAAATTGTTCATATCTTAGTCACTGGAACCCTCTCTAATGCATCTAAACACTAAACCCTTGCTTTAGGCATTTCAATAAAACCACTCTACATGCATGGCTAAGTCTTACACGAATAAATACATCTCCATGCCGTAAAACTCAAAATGTCCAAAATAACATCACATGACTACACAACGTGCATGGCCCACGTTTTACATCTAAAACAAAACAAAGATCATCCATAAATAACAAGCTATGCTTTTCAAGAAGACTACCATTCTAAACCTCTAAAAGATTTTAACAAAACCCACCATATGTAAGTCTATTGCTTGAAATATTGTATTCATACAACAATCACTCCTAACAGAATGAAATAAAATCAATATTACTAGAAACTCTAATCTGTGAATTGTTCATCATAACCTTTATAAAGTTCAAGTTCAATAATTCTAGTCAAAAGACACAACTTCAATGCCAATAAAATTTGTTTAAAATTCTAATATTTAATATAATCCTGCTTATAACCAAGAAAAATATTACCCCCTTTCCTTAATTTGAAAGAAACTATATATAAAGGATAGAAAAACCTTTAGATTCGGCAAAGCAGGGATACAAAACCTTCAACAATCATAATTAGATTAGTTTCAAACAATCTTCAATCTCAAAAACCTCAATTCAATGCTGAACTAACCAATTCACATTCACTTCCTTGTAGCATTCACAACAGAGAAAATTGTTCATATCTTAGTCACTAGAACCCTCTCTAATGCATCTAAACACTAAACCCTTGCTTTAGGCCTTTCTATTCTTGAAACAAGGAGGGTTTATTCAAAATCAACGTTTCAGGCCTCTAGTGCAAGAGCACCTTGTAAGCTCAATTTTGTCAAAAATATCATCTTTAGTGAGCATGATCAAATGATAGGATTTTAGTTAATGTTGAGTATATTGTGTTCATTAAGGTAAATTAGACCATTTTATAATGTATTTGGAGCTAAGGGAGTTCAGTTGTGTCATAGCTTGCAATTTGGCTAAATGTGGTCAAAAAAGTTGCTAAAAGATGCAAAAGTTGCAGAGTTCGAGGGAGTTGGAATGAAATCAAAATATGTATAATAACCTTCAATTCCTCGAAGGAGAGGTTGTTGGTTTATTTGTACCCCATTTTTTTTATCAAGAAGAATGTTATTTTCTAGAAATTTGTTGGTTTCTCTCACTTTTCTTGTTGTTGTACGACCTGTACGGACTCTAAGATGATATGAAACCAATTTTATGTTGTAGATTAATTAATTAGCTTTCATTTTCATCTATTTAGAGGTTCTAACTCTTTGTATAGTGAAATTTATATTGTTTTTACTGTTGCTACCTACTTTCACAGTGTTCTTGGATTGAAGGGTTTCATTATGTAATTCGACCCATTACACTTTTTCTGCCTACTTTAACTTGTGGAATGGGTCCTCTAAATTTTAAAATACATTCCTAACCTATTTAGAATGTTGTGGGGTCAAGGTTGGGTGTTTGGGATGATGTTCTACGACTGTAGCAGGGTCTTTTTATTATAAAAATTAGGGCTTCAAGTGGTGTTTTGATCAAATTTGGGAAGGACTATCCATGTAATGTATTATTCACCATGTACAGGGTCTGGTAAGTGTGTTTGGTGCTTTGTATGGGTCTGGCAGGTTCGGGAGATAGGATTTTCATTAAAACCCCAAGTATTTTGCTTGAAATTGAGGGTTTGGTGTATTAGGGGTCTAAAGGTCTTGGACATGGAAACAAATCAGGAAATTGGAGGTTTTGACACATAAAATACTACTATTTGAGGATTTTGAGTGAAGATGTAGTGTTTAAAAGGTACTCCCTTTGTAAATTAGGCCAATTGAATAGCCTTTTCCAAGGTGGGTCTATTGGAAGTCAATGTTGGTCCAAAGGAGTTGATGTTGGGGTTTACCTATGTTTTATAACTTGAAAATAGGTATCTTAATCATCCTTGATTTTGTCAAGTGTTTTGGAAAATCTTGGTGAAAAGGCCCTTGAACCGGGTTACCTATGCTACAAGGGAAAGCTTGGTAGAAGTTGGGATTTTCAGTTGAACATCTGATTTTGCTTTGGAATCTGATTAATTCTCATTGATTTGTTGTATTGAATGGTTTACACCCCTCTCTGCATCAAAAATGGTGTTTCTTGGTAAGTTAAGTGATCAAGTTGTGTGTAAGTCTATTAAGAGCCTTCCTCTAAATCTTTGAACAAGTTTATTGTGGATCCCTACATGTACTGCATCAGCCTCTAGGTACTTTGCCAACTCTTCAAACACACTCAAAATCCCTACTCTAATATCTAAGCCTACAAACATCTAACTCCATCATGTATGAAAAATATTGTCTAGCATAGACAGGTTTGATAATTCCAAACAGCTAGTTGCCTTCTTTCATAACATGCTTTGGTGTGTTCCATATTTAATGCAATGTAATCAGCGGTATCAATATTTTCGTAAAATGCATTACTTAATTTTTTTCTATGTGTGTTTGTGAACATGTAGCATTCAAGGTCATGTCGAGGAAATGACCAAAGCCTCTAACACTAGAAGAACGTGCAGTTAAAAATGCAAGGATGAGAGAATCAAAAAATGTAGCTTGTGAAGCAAAGGAATTGCAGCCCATACAACCAAAAATTCTCGTGCAATCTAAGAGAGATGTCAAATTGGCAAAATAAAGGGCACGGATGAGGAAATTTCATGGAAGGACAGGATGGATACCAAATTTGGGGGCACATCATCAACCATAGGTGAAGCTCAAAGCACATCTCCAGTTGAAGACACATTGACAACATGTGGTTTTCCAGGTACATCGGAAATCACATCTCCAATTAAAGACACACCATCAAAAACATTTCATTTTGAAAGTACATTAGCAAACACATCTCTATTTGAAGGCACTCCACAAACAACATCTCAAGTTGGAGGTACAACATTGTTTACATGTCAATCTCAAGGTATGTCATCAATTGCACTGCCAATTGAAGGTACACGATCTATGCCCAATATTGACACAAATTTACATTTGAAAACTCCTCCTAGAGTTTTGCATAGAAAACCTACATTTTAATTGATATTGATTCCAATGTTTGGAAATGGATGCCTAATAAGATTCCAAAACATGCATGTCAAAGATATGCACAAAGGATATGGAGTTTGTTTTTTGTGAAGCTAAGTGAGGGTGGAAGATGCCAACTATTTATTGAAATGATGAGGCAACTCAAATTTAGGCCCATCATGAAGGCTCTTGGGCTAAGATTTTTGAATGACTCAAGTGAAAATTCCATTGTAAAGAACTTGATGAGCCCATATGAGAGTGTGGGTTCCACCTCACGCACGAAGGATAGTTGTGCCACACAACGTGTGATGATAACAACACTATTAAGAATTCAAACAAGGAACAAGGTGAACCTTACAAAGGCAAGTAAGTCTTTGAAAATAAGTAGATCATCTCTAATGAGAGCCAAAGGAAGGCATGAAAGAGTGGAGGATCCAAATAGCAATGAGTTATGGGCATTTTCTGGTAGAGTGCCACGGAAAGACACAAGAATTCCTCAAGGCTTGAGATCTTTAATTGTGAATTATTGGAAGGATAACACAAGGACCTCTCCTAATCAAAGAGATGTTGTAAGAAGGAGAATTGGTAGTAAAAACCATGAGCCACATCCAATGCATTATTTGGACACCACTCAAACCCAATTTTTTGTTGATTTTGTACAGAAGTTTCCTGAAATTAAAATATGTCAAAGGTATTTTGAAATGCTAAAGCATTTTTATTTCAAAATAAATCACACACGCACTACTTATTATTATAGGTTTCATATTGAGTTTTCTAACCATTATGATATTATCGACGTATATGTGTAGATATGCATACTGACAATGTTTTACAGGAATGTAACATAATGCCTCCACCTAAATCATCAAGGAAATTTTTGTCTTCCATTTTATGTGAAAGAGAGGATGCTAAATTTTTTTACAAAAAATCATGTTTGGATGGCACATGTGATCATTGTGGTGGCATGCAACATTTGCCAATTTTCCAACACATGCCTAGTACACACACAGTTGGGGACAAAATTGTGGAATTTGGCAAATATAAGACAATGGCATACAATCTAAAAGATGGGAAAGAAGCAAAGAAGTTTGAATTGGTCAGTGATAAGATTCCACTATATCAGTTTATGGGCATTTTTTGTGATCAATTGGTCTATGATTATGCAAGGCATACACACAAAGCACAATGGTTGGACTCACAATTCAAGTTATGAAAGGACACATTTCCACTTTGTCATATCATTTCAGTTGTCGACTTCATTGAGAAATACACACTACAACCATAGAATGAGGTGCAATCACAGTACTACAACTCCATGCAAGTTGCTATATTTTTGCATATAACATTCATTCATGCAAATGATAGTACAAAGGAAAATAGGAAAGTATTGAGGGAGTATCACTTTTACATCAATGATGATCGCACACATTCTCTAGAGTTTGTGCAAGGTTGCTTTCATATGTTCTATGTTGATGTGGCTAGTAGGGGCATATCATTTAGTCACATATCATATGGTCAGATATTTGTACATCACAATTCAAGAATGCCAAAATGTTTTACTGGTTGACCAGGATGAATACGATTAGTGGTGTTCAGCATATGTGGAACTTCTCAGAGGCCAGGCATGGAAAGGGGGAGCATGATGGAGCAGGTGCATGTATCAAAAGAGCCCTAGCATGAGAAGAGTTAATGTACACAAATAGTGTAAAGTTGATAGATGCAAGATCAATTGTCCAGTGGTGCAATGGTGCAATGGGTCCAGGTAGTGAAGGTAATTCTTTAGTTCATAGATTTTTTCATTTAGTAGATGATACTAACATTGAAAAATATGAGGATTGTTGTATACTAACAGGATCGAGCAAGTTACACTCTTTTAGAAGCTCCAATGTAGGTACATGGACTATCCATACAAAGAAGATAGCATGCTTTTGTTATGCATGTACACTTCAATCATGGAATGATTGCGAGTCAACAAAGTGGGTTGACAAATGGTCTGTAAGAAGTCTAACCCCACTTGACACTTATCATCTCCCAACGGCTCTACAAATCACGGAGATGCAATCATCCATTGACTTTGATCATGTATCAGACCTACTAGAACCAGGTAATATATCTTACTTACAAGTTTTATTATGTTGCTCAGTAAATACATCTAACAAGATGAGCATATCAATGCAGGGAATGTTTATGCGGTGATTGTAGATGAAGACAATGAAGAGGGTACAGATTATTACTTGTGTCGTTGTATCGAGGCCAAAAAGAAATTGGAGTCCCCAGTTATAGACAAAGAAAACATAGAATATCCTACAAGTTCGGTGGTTGTTACTGGAACATGGCTTCGAAGGTATCCATTTAAGAATGTTAAAGTTTGGTTGTTTGAGGACTTCGACATGCATCGGAAAATTCTTCACTACTCGAACCTTGTCATCGCCACCAATGTTCATTTGATCAAATATAATGCCAGACCTGTGAACAAGAACTTTTGGTAAGTGCATGAGTTTGATCACGAGGCAATACTCGACACAATAAAGAGTAGAGCAGACCTAGATGGTTCCCTGGATTGATTTGTAAGTATGCACATTGAATTTGTAAAGTCATGTTATTGATAACTCTTTTGGACCAACACCTTGCAATAAGGAATTTTCACCATTAGTGTTTGATGTCATATGCATTTACAACTATCATTGATCCTTTTCTAATTATGACTATAGGTAATATTGAAGTTTGTCAAAGTATATAAGAAAAGAACAACATCGATTGGTGGTGCAAGTGTTCAGTGGTATGAGAAACATCGGTTGTTGGTGCATTTTCTGGTTGACAATCTTCTCTTTCTTTTCCATCTCCTAGATTTGTCAGATTCTTATATGCTACATGTTTTATGTTAAACCTCTCAGTGATATATTTGAAATTTATGCCTAGGGTCATTGAGAGATGATAAAGTAGTGAAGGGGCACATCACCATTGTAGGACCTTCAATCGACCTCCTTATCTAGCATGCATGAAGGTGATAGTAGGTCTCGTCAGTTGTATGAATGACATTATTTATTTATTTCTCTTTTAATGATTTTTATGTGAGTCTATGTCTAAAATTGAGAGGCTTTTGTAGGTTTTTTGTGGACCAAATTCCTATGATATGATACTACACAACCATAGAGGGGCTACTACCCATGTGTTTCATAGGGAGCAGGGGATGTACATGTTTTGAACCATTTTAGAATGTAAATAATTGGGCCAGCTGAGGTGAAATGGAGAAACGAAACTAGGCAGCAACTCCTTTTGTTTCTTCTCGAGTATAATATATTCCATGATCTATGCTGCAAATGGGAGGATTATTTCCCTGCATGTATTGATACAAGTATTGAAAAAAGGGAAGATTTTCGACATTTTCTTCCATCACTATTGTAATATTTGTCATTGACTTAGTGTATTTTTTATATAAAAAAATTATGAGAAATTAATACAAGCAAATGTGTATATTCCTTAATATATGCCTCAATCAAATGTGTATATTACATTTAAAATTAGTTGTAATGCTTCATGGTTTACATTTAAAGTTGTCTTCAAAGAAAAATATGTGGATTTATGAGTAAGAATTAAATAATGTCTAATATAATTGTAGAAAAGTGTATTTTATTACCCCTACTGATGCAGAGATGGTGGTAACCCAAGACACAAATTGACACAACTTCTCTCAAATATGCCAAGCAAGACATCAAATTTCAATTTACTCAACCTTGTAAAATAGCATCAAACTCAACAAGGACCCTATAGAGGTTGTCAACATCCAAGCAATGATAATTAAATCAACTTTGCATAATCCCCAAGGCAGATTCATTGAATTCCTCAAAACTCACCTTTTGTCAATCCTACTAAATTGGCAAGCTAGTGAGCTCACTGGCTTGCCAAATCCGTAGGGTTGACAAGGTAGGGGCAGTGTATGCCTCCTAAAAATCTATGCAACCTAGGTTATCTCTAGCATACCTTAGGGTATGACATTCAACCAAACAACTATTATGGACCAATCTACAATGCCACAAGGGGACCTAATGAGGTTGTTCCAAACAAGAACCATGATGCAGAGTGGATCAACCAAATAGGAGAGATGACACAACTTCTCTCAAATATGCCCACTTGGACATCAATTCACCAAACTCACAATAGGGTAACCTTGCCACTTGACATGGAATTTTGGCCAATCAAATTGAGACAGAGGTTTAGACCAGATTTGTTACCCCAAAACATGTTTCTCCTGACCACTCTAGGACATAACACCATAAATTGCACCTAAGGAATTCCATTTTCTCATCACTCTAGCCTTTAGGCCTCTTTTACCCTTAACCCTTGTAGCACTGTCTGGTAGGACAACCAAGACAAAAACCACATACAAGCCTGTACCAGGCCCAAACCACTGAATTTGGATCAAAAATGGATGCCTCTACAAAGTCTCAAAGCCTCCCTTCTTGACGACCAAAGGTAAAATCACAACAAGCCAAAAGGTAACATGCAGTGGGTGGAAGGCTGAATATTGCATTTTAATGCACTCAAAACCCTTAAAACAGGGTATATAGTCTGACCCTCAGTAATTGGCTTCTAAAATGCACAAAATCACTTGAAATCCAACAAAACTAAAAATAAAACAGAGTTAAGTCTGTTGCCCACCTAATTCCATCGAAAAGAGAGCACAATCACTTTGAGATAAGTTCAACTGACTCGATCCCTTAAGGGTCCAAAGTGCAAAAGGGAAACAATATTTGACAGGGTATTACTTGTAAACCGTGGTGATTACGAAATCTCTTTCTAAATCTGTGAGATCATGTTGGGCCCCTCTAGAATAACTTTTCTCAGTTTTTGCTATCTCGGAGGCATTTTCCTGTGGTGGCGAATTTTCACTCGGAGAAAAAGTTGTCAAATGCAAGTAGTTGAAAGTTGCAAAGTGGTGCAACTTTTCTTATGCATCTCGTGTGACCAAATGGATTGTTCCAACGCATTTGGGTGGGTACATTTATGCTATGCATGGTCCTCTTTCGCACCCAAACACACGAAATTGCTTTGAGCTATGTTCAACCAGATCGATCCCTTAAGGGTCCAAAGTGCAAAATGGTTGCAAACTTCAGCATTCTAGTATCCAAACACCGTAATACTTAGAAAATTTTCATTTGAGCCTATGGGATCATGTTGGACCCTTCTAAAATAACCTCTCTCAATTTTTTCTATCTGGGAGGCATTTTCCTATGGTGGCAAATTTTCACTCAGGGAAAAAGTTATCAAATGCAAGTAGTTGAAAGTTGCAAAGTGGTGCAACTTTTGTTCTATAGCTTATGTAACCAAATGAACTATTCCAACGCATTCAAATAGGTATGTTTACACTAGTCATGGTCCTCTTTCACACCCAAACACGGGGAATCACTTTGAGCTATGTTCAACCGGATCGATCCTTTATGGGTCCAAAGTGCAAAATGGTTGCAAACTTCAGTATGCTATTACTCAGACACCATGACTCTTACAAAATTCTTGTCTAATCCTATGAGATCATGTTGGGCCCCTCTACAATAATCTCTCTCAGTTTTTGCTATCTCAGAGGAATTTTGTTGTGGTGGCGAATTTTCACTTGGAGAAAAAGTTGTCAAATGCAAGTAGTTGAAAGTTGCAAAGTGCTCTCCCCACTCCTGCATGGCTCCAAACTTATAACTGGAAGTGGATTGGGCAGGGAGAAATCTTTCGATTTCTAGGCATCCCCTTCGCCTTTCAGGCTTCCCCTCGGGAGCTTTGGCAAGCCGTGCTCTCTAGGATTGGGCAGAAGCTACCCTATTGGATTACTGAGCCTCTTTCGCTGGCTGGCAAATTCCAGGTGTGCTCTAAAATTTTGGCTGCCACCCATGTCTACTATTCTTCCTGTTGGGCTCCTTCTAAAGCTACCTACAATAGGCTTGAAAAGTTGCTCCGCGATTTTTTATGGGCCTCTTATGAAACCCACAAGGGTTTTCATCAGGTCGCTTAGGAATTCTGTTGTCTCCCCAAGGACTTGGGAGGGCTTGGATTGTTCTCCACTCAACGACAATGGATTGCTCTCTATGTCAAATGGATTATCTAAGCTCTCACCGGGGATGAAGCCTGGAAGATTCTCCTCAAGCATTGTATTCAATCTGGCTTTCCTGTTCACAGGCCCGCCTGGAAAGGAATCGGTCTCCAAACCCTCTGGTTATGAGGGAGCCAGTTCAAATTGTGGGCTCCTTTGTGGCCAAGAGCATTTGGCGCTCTTGGAAAACTGTTAAGCCTTGGTTCCATTGGATCGGGGCTAGATTTCATGATGGGCTCTCCATCAACCAGCATAACCTTTGGTGGTCTTCCCTTTTGGCTCAGAATGTTCAACCCCTGGCCAAGTCGCCTTGGCTCAAGGCCCTCAAATTTCATAAGAAGGGCATTCATACACTGCATCAGCTCTTTCACTGGCCTACCATGTGTCTCTTGTAGTGGGATGCTTTTAAAGCCCAGTACAGTCTTCAAAACCAGGACCGTCTTACTTTTGACAGGCTGGTGAGCACCATTCCGACGGAAATGCTTCACAAAGTTGGCATTCTTGGGCACAAAACTTGGTGGAAAGACTGGAAATAGTTTTTAGATACTCCTCTCTAGAGCTACAAGTTGAGGCTTTGTTATAGGTGCCTTTCACCCCATTTTCCTATGATCAACTCTTTGAACCAGAGGTGGCTTCTTAATTCGTCGGCCCCTACTTGGTGTAGGAAGTTTGATGCCACTTGGTTTGCAATTGTTAATCCGAAGCTGGCCCACTTTGCTTGGTGTATTCTTTTCCAAGGTTTGCCTATGGGTTCTCAGCTTGTTAATTTGGGGGTTCCTGACCCTCGCTACCCTTTTTGTGGGAAGTCTGAAAGTTTTAAGCACCTTTTTTGGTTTTGTCCCAGAGCTCAGCAGCTTTGGACTTGGATTCATGACTTCTTTTGGTCTTTTAGGCCGGAACCCTTTCTGTGGCATATGGTTCTGCTGGGGGACCCGCCTGGAACCCCAGCTTTGGCACACTTTCAGGGTGGAAATCCTCTTCAATATCTGGAAAGACAAAAAAAATTGTATATTTGCTCATTCTCATTTAGATGTTAATGTGTCTTTTTATGCTAAAGCATTTATATGTTCTAATGTTCTCTTACATATTCAAGTGCAAGCCAACAAGGTTGCACTGGAAGTGGCTCACCTGTAGGTTCTCCTAGACCACAAGGGCAATGCCCCTTGTACTATGGCTCGAATGCCTGATTCGCCCTCCTCCTCCCATGGTCGGTCGCCTTCTCAGGGCCAGAAGCAGAGTGATTATGTGCGATCTCGCTCCCAGCCTCTTGCCCGACATGATTCTCAGCCTCCCAGGCAAGCTCGTTCTCCTTTGCCGCGTCCTGGTTAGGGTTGGCACTCTAGTGGTGCTCCGGGGAGTGGTGGTGGTAGTTCTAGGTGGCCCTCTAATACTCCACCTTCTTCTGGCTCTGGTTGGTCCTCTAGTGGCAAACGTTTTCCATGGCTGGCTCTTGCAATCTCGTCTCAACGCGAGGAAAAAGAAAAAGATGAAGATAAAGTTGATGATGGTTGGGGTGCTCCTCCTGACGTCACTCCAAACCCCGTTGATGTATGGGGGAAAAATCTGGATGACAGGGACCCCCCAGGATCTACTGGCACTGCCTTGGTTGCTTAATTTTTCTTTATGTTATTAGACTTATGGGCTAGGCCCATGTGATATTTTGGCTTTTCTGGGCTGGGCCCATGTGATATTTTTTCTTTTCTGGGCTCTGCCCATGTGACATTTGGGGTGTGCCTTTTTAACACCCACCCCTTTTTTGTGAATTTGTAATTATATCTTTATATTAATATAGATATCTGCCTTTTCATCAAAAAAAGTTGCAAATCTTTTGTGTGTGGTGTACGTTTATGCTATAAGCTACGTTCAAAAAGTCTGGTTAGGCGTGGTGGGCATGGTCTCTTTTGCACCATTCTAAACACGCCAAAATCCTCTAATGCTCAACTGGATCGATCCCTTAAGGGTCCAAAGTGCAAAATGGCTGTGAACTTCAACATGCTAGTATTCGGACACCATGATGCTTAGAAACTTTTCATCTAAGCCTATGGGATCACATTGGGCCCCTCTACAATAACCTCTCTCATTTTTTGCTATCTCAGAGGCATTTTTCTTGGTGGTGAATTTTCACTCGAGAAAAAAGTTGTCAAATGCAAGTAGTTGAACGTTGCAAAGTGGTGCAACTTTCGTTCTACAGCTCGTGTGACCAAATAGATTGTTCCAATCTGTCTAGGTGGGTATGTTTATGCTAAGAATAGTCCTCTTTCTCAACCAAACATGTGGAATCACTCTGAGCTACGCTCAACTGGATTGATCCTTTAAGAGTCCAAAGTGCAAAATGGCTACGAACTTCAACATGCTATTACTCAGACACCGTGATGCTTAGAAACTTCTCGTCTGATCCTAAGAGATCATATTAGGCCCCTCTACAATAACCTCTCTTAATTTTTTCTATCTCAGATTAATTTTCCTATGGTGGCGAATTTTCACTTGGGGAAAAGGTTATCGAATGCAAGTAGTTGAAAGTTGCAAAGTGGTGCAACTTTCATTCTGCAACTCGTGTGACCAAACAGATTATTCCAAAACATCTGGGTGGGTAGGTTTACGCTAGGCATGGTCCTCTTTTGTACCCAAACACGCGAAATCGCTTTGAGCTACGTTCAACCAGATCGATCTCTTAAGGGTTCAAAGTATAAAATGGCTACAAACTTTAGCATGCTAGTATTCGGACACCATGATGCTTAGAAACTTTTTGTATAATTCTACAAAATTGTGTTGGGCCCATCTTAAATAACCTCTCTCGGTTTTCGCTATCTCAGAGGCATTTTCCTGTGGTGGCAAATTTTCACTTGGGGAAAAAGTTGTCAAATGCAAGTAGTTGAAAGTTACAAAGTGGTGCAACTTTCGTTATGCAACTCGTGTGACCAAACGAACTATTCCAACACATCCAAATAGGTATTTTTATACTAGGCATGGTCCTCTTTCACACCCAAACATGCGGAATCGCTTTGAGCTACATTCAACCAGATCGATCCCTTAAGGGTCCAAAGTCCAAAATGGTTGTGAACTTCATCATGCTATTATTCAGACACTGTGACACTTAGAAACTTCTAGTTTGATCCTATGATATCAGGTTGGGCCCCTCTACAATAACCTCTCTTGGTCTTTTCTATCTCGGAGGCCTTTTCCCGTGGT
This sequence comes from Sequoiadendron giganteum, assembly GCA_007115665.2. NCBI lineage: Eukaryota > Viridiplantae > Streptophyta > Pinopsida > Cupressales > Cupressaceae > Sequoiadendron > Sequoiadendron giganteum. Next base: position 415,527,065 of record CM021108.1, on the reverse strand, counting down.
GGCGAATTTTCACTTGGGAAAAAAGTTGTCAAATGCAAGTAGTTGAAAGTTGCAAAGTGGTGCAACTTTTGTTCTGCAGCTCGTGTGACCAAACGAACTGTTCCAACGCATCCGAATAGGTATTTTTACGCTATGAATGGTCCTCTTTTGCACCCAACCATGTGGAATCACTTTAAGCTACGTTCAACCGGATCGATCTCTTAAGGGTCCAAAATGCAAAATGGCTACAAACTTCAACATGCTATTACTCGGACATCGTGATGCTTAGAAACTTCTTGCCTGATCCTACAAGATAGTGTTGGGCCCATCTACAATAACCTCTCTTGGGTTTCGCTGTCTCAGAGGCATTTTCTTGTGGTGGCAAATTTTCACTTGGGAAAAAAATTGTCAAATGCTAGTTGAGAGTTGCAAAGTGGTGCAACTTTTGTTATGCAGCTCATGTGACCAAATGAACTATTCCAACGCATCCAAATAGGTATGTTTATGCTAGAAATGGTCCTCTTTCACACCCAAACATTCAGAATCACTCTGAGCTACATTCAACCAGATCGATCCCTTAAGGGTCCAAAGTGCAAAATGGCTACAAACTTCAACATGCTATTACTCGGACACCGTGATGCTTAGAAACTTTTAGTTCAATCCTACAAGATCACGTTGGGCCCTTCTACAATAACCTCTCTTGGTTTTTGCTATCACGGAGGCTTATTCTCATAGTGGCGAATTTTCATTTGGAGAAAAAGTTGTCAAATACAAGTAGTTGAAAGTTGCAAAGTGGTGCAACTTTCGTTCTGCAGTTTGTGTGACCAAATGAACTATTCCAACATGTCTGAATATGAGTTTTTACACTAGGTATGGTCCTCTTTCGTACCCAAACACACAAAATCACTCCAAGCTACGTTCAACTAGATCGATCCCTAAAGGGTCCAAAGTGCAAAATGGCTGTGAACTTCAACATGCTTGTATTCGGACACCATGATGCCTAGAAACTTCTCATCTGAGCCTATAGGATCATGTTGGGCCCCTCTACAATAACCTCTCTCAATATTTTCTATCTTGGAGGCCTTTTCCCATGGTGGCGATTTCTCGCTTGGGAAAAAAATTGTCAAATGCAAGTAGTTGAGTGTGTAAAACTGACTTTATAGGCATTCCGTCACCATGAGACCACATTTATTTGAGGCATATTTTGAACTACTTCACTGCCTTGTCTATGGCTTGTCATGGCATTCCATCACCACATTTATTTGATGCATTTTTTCAAATAGTTCACTGCCTTGTCTATGTTATTGCTTACTATTATGTTTTTGATATATTTTTTCGAAGCATCCATAGCTTGTTCAAAATCACTTGTTCTAGGCTTTTAGCCATAGCAACAAGGTAGTGAATTGTTTGACAAGATGCTTTGGTAGACATGTATGAAAAATGTGGTAACATAGACAAGGCAAAGAACTATTTGAAAAAATACCTCAAAGAAATTTGGTCTCATAGAATGCCATGATAAGAAAATGCAATTGGCAACTGCTCCCAGTTATTAGTTATGCAATGTGAAGAAATTGCATAACTACTTAGGTTGACTTTGTACAAACTATATTGTAATTGAGATTTGGTCATCTATCGGCATCTACTTATTAGTTATGCAAAGTGAAGTAATGCTTTGACTTTGAAAGATGTGCAATGCAATGTAATCAACGATATGAATATAAACTACAAAAATCCATTTTTTACAATTCATTAGTTAAAATATTTATTTTATTTTATCTCTATATCTCTATATGCTATGGAAATACCTTTCAATTTTTAAAAAAAAAAATTATCTTTTGTTGTACAATTTTTCCTATTTTTTCCACAAAGTATTATACTTTTGGTTTGTCTATTTTTTTCCCAAAAGCTTTTTGCTACTATGCATTGGAAGCATGAAGCATATATGTGAATACACACAATATAGGTGAAGTATACATGTGAATAAGTGAAACATACATGTAAATAAGTGAGGCACAAGTAATTGAAGCATTCCAAAGGATACAAACCACCACGAATGAAACTTATTTATACAATACGCTTTAGATGGGGCTTATTGAGAATTCGATAGTAATTAATTAAGCATTAGATGCAAACAAAATCCATACCTACAACATTCAAGCATACAACTTACACGATACGCATGATAACATCATTCAAGAATGGCAGTAGCAAAATAAGAGTTTCTTTAATCAAAAATCTGAAAGGCTATACAATGACATATATTGATAAAAGTATATACAATATATCCAAAAAACCATATAGGCTTAGTACAAAGGAGCCATATGGACATAAAATATCACGTATATATCGATAGTACAAAACATATGTTCCAAAATGCCACATAGACATACAACAAACAACACTAATAATAGTCATTTCCCTCTAGGGGAAGGAAATAGATCTCGTGTTGCCTTCAAAATTTGACTAGATGGAGTGACTGTTGTTTCTCTTGTCTTTCGAACATGCTCACTAGTCCTCCTCTCTTCACTCTAGACCTTCAATTGATACAATTCAAAGTAAAGATGTTAAAACATATAAATTGAATTATGGAATGGCATATAACAAAATATATAATCACTTACCATATACATATAGTCATCATGCACATTTACAGCATCACCATGTCCATGATCTAGAGTGACAACCACCTGTAGCAACCAAGAAGATAGAAATTAAACTACATAAAAGTATCATGAAAATTTTCTATAATAGACCATAAAAGAGCAAATATAATGTCAAATCAACTAATCTATTCCATACCTCTCTCAATGGATCAGAACTGGCTATTGATGCAGCAACTCCATGGTCCATCATGCCACCAACATCACTAGGGCTATCTCTTGTGAACATCTAAAAATGAAACAATATCTCAGATATCATGTTGATATAAAGACCAAGAGGGGATAATGGAACATAAGGTGAAATAAGAGAGGGTAATGGGATGGGAATAGAAAGGTGATGTAGAGAGGGGGCTCAAACTCATTCACAGTAAAAAATTGCATTCAAGAGACATCTAACAAGATTAAAATGGCCTATTAGAGTTATCCAAACAATCCTCAAATCTTGACAACAATCGGGAGACTAACTTCTCACTTTCACCCATGTAACCTAAAAGTAGTGCAAACTCAGTTTTTGGCCTTTAACTCCCATTTCTTTCCAAAACACTTGATAATCAGAAGGTGGATTCAAATACCCATTTCAGATTTATACAACATATCTCTTAACCAGATACAAGTCTTTTGGATCAATCCCTTGAAATTAGACCCTCAACATTGTCTTAGGCCATGAATTAGGCCAGATTTGCAAAGCAACATACCTTTAAACTTAACACAGATCCTTGAAACCTTAGGGCTGCATTTTCTATTCCCTCAAACCTTTAAAATCACAATCAAAACCCAAGGTTGACTCCTCCAACATAGCAAACTCCAAAACCCTCAATTTCATGCCAAGTCAAGAGGGTTTATTCAAAGTCCCACATGCACAACCTCCCAGACCATGCCACCAACTCAAACATGTATATTTTGACCCCAATATGCTCAAAAGTTGGAAAAAACTTCACACTCTCATTGACTTCTAGAAACCTTAGACCCAAGGTTGCATCTTCATGTGTTTTTCTTCATAAAACTCATAAAGACAACAGGTTTATCTACTTAGTTCCTTATCCACAACTCTAATAATGCAACCTACAACCTACTTAGACTTCCTAAAACCCATTACACTAGTTACAGTAGGTACAATTGGTGTAAGGGACCTTAAATCATGATTTTGGTTACAAAACCCTCAAACAGTGTGTCTTCAGCCTGTCATAGGAAAACAAAGATATTTACCACAAATCACAATGGATCTCCCTCAAAATTGTTCCAAAAGATTTTTAACACCTTCCACCACAAATTAAAATGATTTATATGGCACAATGAATCTGTACGGGCTCGTACAAGCCTGCAAATGACAAGAAAACTCAGAAATTTGATGAAAAATGTAGATATTCTTATTGCCAATGCTTCAAACTTCAAGCCAACGTTACAAAATGAGTTGTAATACCTTTTTAAAGGATTCTCCTCATCAAACCAATTCCCAACTACCTTACAACTAATTTTTAAACCTCTCATGACCGTTGCATTACAAATTTATTGCATTTGTGCAACTCGCAAATTTAGCACTTTCAAGTTTTGACTCTTTATATTTTCCTAGACCCTCTTAAACACCTAAAATATTAAAAATATTCTAATGAGACCTTATTCAACTAAGAAATCATGACTTACTCAAGAAAACATCATCCTATCTACCTTGACACCCCTTGTCAACTTTGAGAATTCCTTCCACATGATTTGCAAACCTTACAAGATGAATACAAAAGCCCCTCAAAGTTGATCAATTACAATAGAATGGTAACATTGGACCTTATTAAGACTCGAGGACTCAACTCAAACATCCTAAAACAACTTTCCTATCTGATGCAGAGTGGCAAGGAAGGTAAACACACAACTATGATGGCAAAGACAATCCAATTCAATGCTTCTCTCAAATACTCTTACAAGGAGTCATAAACCACATTATTCTTTAAATGATCAGACCCCACACACCTAGGGTTCACAACTCAGGCCACCCACAAAACTTGAAAGCATTTGGATCATGTCACACTAGGACAAAACAAGGTTCAACAACCCTCTAATGCTTAGGTTTCAACAAACAACTATCACTATGGTGATTTAGACCTCACTCCCTCTTAATGTTATAGGCATATACTTTCCATCCCACTAGGATTTAGCAACTCTACAATGTGTGGATGGAAGAAACACCCATAATTCACTCAAAATCCTGATTTTGAGGGTTTTCAGACCACCTAGGAGTAAAATTAAGATATCTCCCTTGATACTCAATGGAATCTCATCACTCCAACTCCAAAATAAATCTTATTCAATTACCTATCCAACCATTAAAATCTTGGAGCATGAAATAACACGTACAAACCGTACCAAGTACGGGATCAACAATTTCTTCAAGAAAACACAAAAATCAACAAACTCTTTATTGAAAACTTCTTCCAAAATTTCAAGAACAGTCTTGCCTCAATCAAGAGAGGCATATATGAGTTTAGTATACTTTCCCTTTGGAAGTATCTCCTTCAAGTGAGCCATCACCAAATCTCCAACCTTGTATTGAACATCCCTCTTCTTCAAATCTTCTTTTTCTTTGTACTTCTCAACAATCTTTTGTAGAGTTTCCTTCACTTGTTGATAGATATCTTTGATTGTAATAGAAAAGTACTCTCCTTGAGAACTTCTCCTATCAACTCCTTCTAGATATCTTAACTCATAGACCCCTCTAGGGTGCATGCCATAGACTACTTCAAAATGGCTCCTACCAATGCTCCTATTCATGGAGTCATTGTATGCAAATTCAACCTGACGTAAAATCAAATCCCAAGCTTGTCCATGCTCCTTGGTAAGTCATCTCAAGAGATTTCCCAATGATCTATTCACCACTTCAGTTTGTCCATCCATTTTTGGATGGTATGTAGAGCTAAAGGACAGGTTTGTGCCAAGTTTCTTCCACAAGGTCCTCCAAAAGTGACCTATGAACTTAGAATCCCTATCAGAAACAATGCTTAAGGGAAATCCATGTATTCTAACAACCTCCTTAAAGAAGAGACATGCTATACTAGATGCATCATTTATGCATTTACAAGGAAGAAAATGAGCCATCTTACTAAACCTATCAACCACCACAAAAACACTATCAAAACCTATTTGGGTTCTAGTCAACCCCAATAAAAAATCCATACTTACACTCTCCCAAGGCCTATTGGGAATGGGAAGTGGTTTATAGAGCCTTGAACTTGATGAAGTTCCCTTTGCTCTTTGGTAGATTGTGCATCCTTCCATAAACTTTCTCACATCCACTTGCAGCCTTGGCCAATAGTAGTACCTCCTCACTTGTTCTAAAGTCTTATCAAGGCCAAAATGACCTCTGAGACTCCCACTGTGTTTCTCATTTATAATATTCTCCCTCATTGAGCATCTAGGCACACACAATTGGCTTCCTTTGAAGAGAAAACCATTCTGCAACAAAAAATCAGAGTATTCACCATGAGAAGTATTCAAATGTTGATCATAAACGTTGTATACCTCCGTAAAATCTGCATCTTCATGATACATGTCTTTCAATGCATCAACCCCCATGCTTTGGAGTTGGATCTCTTGCACTAAAAGTGCCCTTCTACTGAGAGCATCTGCCACCTTATTTGCTTGGCACTTCTTATGCTTTATTGTGAATGTATAGGCTTGTAAAGACTTCACCCACTTCATGTGCCTATCATTGAGTTTATCTTGTGCATTCAAGAAACTCAAAGCATGATTATCAGTATAGACAACAAATTATTTAGGTAACAAGTAGTGTCTCCACTTTTTGAGGGCTTGAACCATAGCATACAATTCCAAATCATAGGAATAATACTTCCTCTTTTCTTCATTCAACCTCTCACTGAAAAATGCAACTGGTTTGCCTTCTTGGCTCAAGACAACCCCTATTGCTTGGTTACTAGCATCACATTCAATTATAAAAACATTATCAAAATCAAGGAGCACAAGTATAGGTTGTCGTGCTACTCTTTTTTTCAGATATTCAAACCCGTTATCAGCCTCATTGGTCCAATAAAACTTACCCTTGTTACCTCCTTTGATGGTGTCCAAGATGGGTGCACAAATTTGACTAAAGTTCTTGATGAACTTTCTATAAAAGCTTGCAAGTCCATGAAATCTTCTCACATTTCCATGTTGATTAGCAACTTCTCCTCTTGTAACCTCATTAATATCATGTCTCTTAATGGCTCTTAATGGCTCTTAATGGCTCATGAATCAATGAAAATCCTCCAATTCCCATCCTTCCTTGGTTCTAGGATAGTAGGAACAACACATGAGCTCAAACTCTTTCTCACTAGCCCCTTATCCAACAAATATTGCACTTGTCTTGCAATCTCCTCATTCTGAGTAGGTGTCATCTTATATGCAGCCTTATTGGGTAATGTAGACCCTGGAATTAGATCAATATGGTGGCTTATATCCCTAATGGGAGGTAGGGAACTAGGTAGCTCATTTACCGTTATTTCCTTGTAGCTTTCCAACAACTCTTGGACCTCTCTAGGTGCATCTTCCTTCTTCTTTGTGGCCAAATCTGCTTCACTCTTTGGCTTCATAATCATGAAGAATCCTCTTCCTCCTCCTTCCTTAAAGGTCTTCATGAAATCCTTCTCACCCACCATCAAAACACTAGGCCCTTCATGCTTTGCCTTGTCTTCTTCTATGAGAGGTGTGAGATTGTAAGCCACCCCATCCTTCACAATGGAGTATGTATTCTTCTCCCCATCATGGTTGGCCTTCCTATAAAACTACCAACACCTCCCAAGAAGCAAGTGGCACACATCCATACGGATGATGTCACATAGGATCTTGTCCTTTTATGATCCAATGTTGAATTCTACCCATACTTGCTTATTCACCAAGACCTGTTGTCCTTTACTAAGCCATGAAACTTTGTATGGGTTAGGGTGAGAAATCCTTTTCAAATTCAATTTTTCTACCATCTCAATTGAAGCAATATTATCAATTGATCCTCAGTCCACTACTATCTTACACACCTTACCTTGTACCTTGAAATTGATTCTAAAGAGTGCCTTCCTTTGTGGGGGTTCTTCAGGGATTGGTGCCTTGAGCAGTGCTCTCCTAATCATCAAGTTCTCTCCAACTTTTGATGTGAGGTTTATTGCAGGTGAGGTCACACTTTCTACATCTTCATGTACAAATTGATTCCTCCTCTCTCCACCATGAGATCTTGATCCTTTCTTTTCAGGGCATTTGAAGTATGGATGCCCAGGCTAGTTGTAAGTGTAACATCTCCCTGAAAACTAATTGGAACTTCTCCCTCCATTAAATTTGCCTCTACCATTAGGTCTCCTACCCCTGAATCCCCCTCTATTTCTTGATTCTCCACTTGATTCATTAGGGTTAGACTCATCTTGATGTTTTTGGGACTGATTTTTTCCCCCAAAGTTGCCTCTACCTCTGAAATTCTTGCCTCTTCCTTTGTTTTGCTGCTCTTGTTTTCTTCTTATCTTCTCTTCAGCCTTATGTGCAATTTGTATGCAATCCTCCATGGTTTTGGGGACAACCAAACTGATCTCATCTTCTATTTTGAGCCTTAGTCCATTGATATACCTAGCCACTCTTTCATTCTCACTTTCTACATGATCACATCTCATACTCAACTTGAAGAATTGTTCAGTGTAGGATGAAACATCCATGTCTTTTTGCTTCAGATTCTACCTCTTTTTGAACTCTTGCACCTCATGATCAACAAGAAGGAATTGTTCCTTCAACCTATGCACCATCCTATCCCATGAGTTTATCATAGACTTACCCATCTTCACCCTTTCTCCTTGGATGAAATTCCACCATGTCAAGGCGGATCCCTTCAACTTTGTTTCCGAAAACTTCACCTTCTTGCTCTCTGCCATTTCTTTATATTCAAAATAGTTATTCAATGCCTCTACCCATTCCAACACTTCTTCCACATTCATCTTTCCACTATACACCGGTAAGTCAATCTTCACTTCAAAGGACTCTCCTCTTGATCCTTGCAATGCTTTAAGGATTCTTCTCTCATGAGGGGGTATCTCTTCCCCCTGAGCGGTATCTCCACCTTCTGCAGGTCCTTCACCCTCTGGCTCTTCTTCAAAGGAACTCTCTTCCTCCATGGCCACTCCTCTTCTTTTGTTCATTGCCTTTAAGGCCTCTACCTCTTATATCAAGGCCTTCAACTCCTTTGCAACCACTGGTTCAGGTTGTTTTGGAGGCATGATGTCTTCCCTTCAAAAATTACCTGCAATCAGAATTTCATACTACTATGATGTAGAGTGGCAGGGAAGGTAAACACACAACTACGATGGAAAAGACAATCCAATTCAATGCTTCTCTCAAATACTCTTACAAGGAGTCATAAACTCCATTATTCTTTAAGTGATCAGCCCCCACACACCTAGGGTTCACAACTCAGTCCACCCACAAAGCTTGAAATCATTTGCATCATGTCACATTAGGACAAAACAAGTTTCAAAAACTCTCTAGCACTTAGGTTTCAACAAACAACTATCACTATGGTGATTTAGACCTCACTCCCTCTTAAGGCTTGTAGCACTTACCCAGTAGGACAGTTAGAATAAAAACCACATGGAGGACTATCAAGAAATCAAACCCATAGATTCAGACACCCACATGGACCCCTACAAAGTTCTAAAACCTTTCCTCTTGACTGTCAAGGCATAACTCACAATGACCTTTTCTACCGTTGCTCGAAGAGGCCTAAATCACATACCTACACTTGGTTCTTGACTATCTTGGCTCTCCCCTTCACCCCAAAGCCCAAAAAAAACTCCTACAGGTTTTACACACTTGTTACCATCATTCCTAAGTTCCCCCCAAACAGATTTTCTAGAAACCAAGCAAAACTCACTTTTTTGCTTGTTAATTAGGCTTGCCACATAGAGATGTCAAGCCAAGAATCTCACAACACTTCCTCCAATGAGCCTTCCATTCTCCAAGACATTGAGGAAATAATATTATAGGCATATACCTTCCATCCCACTAGGATTTAGCAACTCTACAACTTGGGGATGGAAGAAACACCCATAATTCACTCATAACCTTGATTTTGAGGGTTTTCAGACCACCCGAGAGTAAAATTAAGATATCTCCCTCGATATTCCATGGAATCTCACCAATCCAATGCAAAAAGAAATCTTATTCAATTACCTATCTAACCATTGTAGTCTTGGATCATGAAACAACATGTATAGACCATACCAAGTACGGGATCAACAATTTCTTCAAGAAAATACAGAAATCAACAAACTCTTTATTGAAAAATTCTTACAAACTTCAAGAACAGCCTTGCCTTGACCAAGAGAGGCATATATGAAGCCTTCCAACCTCCTCCAACTTCCTCCAACTTAAATTTGAATCAGTTGGCCATTGGAAACACAAAAAGACTTCATTTTTTACTCTTTAATGTCTAATTAAGGCAATTTAGCCAATTTTCACCAACCCGAATACAAAGATACCTCCAAATTGTGTGAAAGGCATCCAAAACTCCTCAAAATGAAAAATATGACTCCCCTCAGGTTTCTAGATACATCAAGGCATCCTTTTTTCTTAATTTTCCAAAATGCACTAGACTTACAAAGGAGGATGGAGACCTTGTTTGTACAAAAAGTTGGTCATCAAGACCAAAACTCCACCAAATCCCTAGGAGACCTATTACAAAGAAATTAAATGGTCCATGAGACCTTATTCCAACATTAAAAAAATAAACAAAACATAACAAATGATTCTAGGTCCCTAGACCCATGGGTGCTCCTGCACCACTATCAGACACTTAATGAAGAAACATAGAAAAGAGTGGTGCCCCTGCACCAAAGGGATTAATGGAACATATTATGGACTAGTATAGATTGATGGGATGGTTTAGGATGGGATAACAAAATATAGGGTGGAAAATTTGAGGTTAATGGGATGCAATTATTAGGGAATAATGCAACATAGGGTGAATTAGGAGGTGTCTAGGGTTTGACTATAGTACACGGAGTACGAACTTGACCTATGTGTAACAATAATAGAGAAGAGTTATCTAGGATGAAACATGGATAAATATGGTATAAAATAGGATGATATAAAGGAACATAGGGTGGAACATAGGGTATCATGGAACATCTAGGGTGATATAATAATGGGTACAATAAGATGGGAGTAGGACATAATGACATATAGCATGGACTAGAAGATATTAGTGGGATGGGCTAGGAGGGGATCATGGAAAATAGGGTGAACTATTAAATGTTAATGGTAAGGGATTAGGAAGGAATAAAGCAGAAAAAGTGAATTAGGAGAACATAATGTGACACGATCAAGGAATACTTGAATTCAATGTTTGTGTTTCTCATCAATTTTTTAGATTTGTATATACACAAAATCACGAAAAAACTAGCTAACATAGATTTACAAAAAAATTAATGAATAAAGGTTGCCTGAGTGTACATTGTTTGAGGATATTAATCGCGAGGTGTGGAGGAAGAAGGTGCACTAGGAAACTGTTTGAAATTTGAAGCATGTTATGAGACAAAACATTCAAATATAACATTCAACTGTTCAAATGCAATAATAATATCTTTAATACTAGTTACATACCTATGGACTCATTGTCGAGAATGTATAAGGGTCTGTAGGAAGAGAGAATCCCTCATGAACAGTGTGACCTTGAAATTTCATCATATCAAAATTCTACTAATTTAGTTATTCTTAAATTTCAAAATATATTTTAATAAACAGCATTAAAATAACTTGCTAAATTTTACCTAAGTGTCAATGTCGAATGTATCATTTAGAATATCATTTGTGAAAGCCATCACCTCTGCAACTGACGTAGGCTATGTAGCTACATCACGATCACCCTGATAATCATGCATGCAAACAACACGCCAAACGCCACAATGGTGGGGTGTAGCTCGAGGCCTACACGTCTCCTCCACACTAGGATCTACTAGAGGACTCACCCACTGTAAAATGGTCTGGGTGAGTGATCCAATCAACTTCATCATGTCCACCTCTACATTGTCCTTACCTATGGAAGGAACAACGACATGCTCCACCATGGGTTTGCCCAAAGCTCTCGGTGCCAACTGTGGATTACGTCGTGCAACAGGTCTATCATGTGTGGAGCCCCCACCTCTACCCTGAAAGTCTAAGATGTCAAAATATTTTGGAATTTTATTGAGGACAAACTCACAATAGAGTTTCCTCAAAAAGTATTGCGGCACCTCATGGTTATTGCATGGAGGTTGGTCAAATACCATCCACCACCGCTCCCAAAATTTGTTTTTAATTAACTCATGGTGGCACCAATGGATGGGGAACCTCCTACATGCATGGGACAAAGGTTCATTGCTTTTTGGGTCTATAAATAGGGCACACAAGTCGGCTTTGCTAATTTTTAGTTTTTTTACATCTGCATATGACAAACCACTAGCATAAAATTATCTCATCTCATGCCTCTTATTTGACCAAAAATTCATTTGCTTGCTCATTTCTCCTACATTAGTTACAATTGGCTTCAATGATTCAGCAATCCCTCTCCTATAAGGGTGGGTTTCGACATGCTCGGTTAATCTTGCAATTAATTGTTGAATGTCTCTTTTATTGTTTTCAATTTGATTTGGAATATTTTTTTGTGTTCCTTGAGGATGCCTATGAATTGATGGAGGGGTTTCTGGTTGTTCTTGTGTAGGAGGATCTTCATGAGGGGGTGATTGTGAATTCTCAATGTTTCAAGGTGGAGATTCATTCCCTGAGAATTAGAACAAAGTTTTATTATAAAAATCTATTTAAATTTGCATTCTAAATCAAATTCAAAATAAATAGAATAAAAATACATACCTCTTTGCAATCTTCGACCTCTTTGATGTGTTGGCAACATCCTCATGGAAAATGGCAAGCTAAGGATGCAAACAATGGAAGAGATTTGGCGAGCACGAGTTGCAGACCTGAAATCCTCTTCCTCAAGCCACGGGTTGAAGACAAAATGAGGGTTTGAAATCCGATTTTTGGCTTATTTCGAGTTTTTTTTTAATGTTTTTTCAATTTGGCACCTAAATTGTGTCACAAATTGGTGCACTTACCCTTCCAGAAAGGACCAAAACTTGCAACTAACAGAGCTTATCTATAGAAATTATCAGATATGAGTCAAAAACTACCAAACAAACATGTAAAGGAATAAGGACAAAGCATCAAACATCCAAGCCCAATGTATGAATAAGGTACACAATTATTTATCGAAATTGCTCAAGAAATTTTAGGATGTTTCCAGCTCAAACATTGATCAAAATTGATCTTCTAATGACAATTCTATGTGCTAAAGGCACTACCCTGAGAGTGATTAATTTCGCTTCTAAGAACTCTCAGTCAAGGAACATCGTCCCCTTCCTGTCATATATAATCAAGATCTATAAGAATATTTAATACATGAATGTATTCATCAAGAATTACTTACACATCATGTACAAGCACTTTTAGGAGGTTCATGCGATCAAGTATAGCAACTAAGCAAGGTGAACTCAAGGCCCTAGTAATGAGCCTTAAGTTCTGATACCAAATGTAATGACCCTCATAAATATGATTAACAAATATCACAAATTACACATCATCATGCATATAAAAATGACACGTGTCCATTGCACAAGAAATAGACAAGGTTTGTATTAGATAGAAACTTTGAAGTACAAACACCAACATTATGGCGTACATAAAGGAATGCATTCCTTATATAAGACCACATGGTCAAGTACAAAATTAAATAGATAAAACATAACATGGAACTTTCTAACAATTTCTTTTATGTTTGAACTCCTTTGTCTACTTCACGGGCGACAATATTGATCGAACGCTTTTCCACCCTACCATGAAGTGATTTGCTTCCCATAATTCTTCATGAAGGAAGAATACCTAACCCAGCATGAGGGAGACTAGCAAAGAAAAATTGATTGGACTAATGGAATTTTGAAGCATGATAAAACCATCTCTATTTATATCATGATAAACATATCAAGTAAGGCACCAAAATAAACAAGCATCAAATCTTGAGCAAGATTTAAGATGCCTAAAGTAGTACTACAATACATTTTGATTATCATTAAATTATCGATTTCTCAATATGATCTTCAAACACAAGGAAAACACTTGTAACATCATTATGAATTGAAATTTGTGCATATACATAATCAATCTTGTAGACAATATATCAGTTCAATTCTAATGTTACATGGTCCATATTTCTTACAATCAATAAGGTACAATCCATACAAGTAATAGTATGTTGTCATGATAATTTAGTCCATATGCATACAATTGAATCAATATATGGAGTTAGAATTGTCAATCTTTTCAATTCATACATAATTCGATAATCATAGAAATTAAAAGGTTTCATTATGAGAATAAGAAAATATTAAATTAAGAAGGCATAGCTCGTGTATGTATCTATATATACATATATTTTTACATAAGTTCTTATACCTTTATATGAGTATACGTTCTTATAATTTAATGAGTTTGACTAGGAGAGTGAGGGTTTCTATTTCTTCTCAAGTAATTATACCTATCAATAATTCTAGAAAGGAACGGGATGATAAACAAATTATAAATCAAGAGACAATATCCAAGGTAAATCTATTTGGTCATAGTGTATCTGTATCCAAGCACATTACTACTAGATAAGTTACCACTCACAATATTTTTACCCTCTTATCAATCTCCAACTAGTGTCATTCCAATTTAACCTAACTTGGTAGGGTATCATATGATATCTTATTAGGTTTTCAACTCATGGTCATTTAATATTGATAGTTCATAATAGAATTAAATGTGATACCCATTTAATGCATTACTATATATATTCAAAATATGAAAACATATATATATATAGTAAGGGTTACATTCATTTGTATTTCTATCAATATAATTGGTAATTCCCTCTAAATACCACACCCTTAACATAATCCAACGTGAAATATTCATGTGTATATTATCATATCTAAGAGAATTACTACAATTTACCTTTTTCCTCAAATTATAATTATATATAGGATATATGAAATGGAATATGGATAATAGGTTAGTTAATAGAAACACTAGAAATTCTTCTTCCAAGCCAACAAAACCTCTCATACATGCAATCACACTGGTCTTTCAAATGTGCATCACAAATATTTTCTCGGTATTTATTGTGTTTACTATGCAACATGCATGCAAAATGTGGGAGACTTAGACAAGGCACTGCAATGATACTAGATATTTATCTTTATTTCATCTTAATGTATCGATGAACACAAATGAGTTTTCTAAAAAGGCTTTATAAAATTTAATGCATTGGCTGGTGTATAAGCCAAATTCCACAAGATTTCCAGCATCCACTCCACCATGCCAAAATGAGAGCTATGGAACGGGTATGTGTATCAATTAAAGCAAAAATGATGCAAAATTTTGAAATATGGGTGAGCAAGAGCAATGTAGTTGAAGGTTTAGAACCTAGCGAGGGACTTGATATAGAGACATTTAATTGGCTAGATGAGTCATTGAAGACTTCAATCGCCATAGGGGTTAAGGATCCTAATCATGGAATATTTGCAAAGTATTTCAAGTCTATGGAGGAAAAAAAATTCCTACAACTGGAGGTTAGAAGAAATCATATTGTGAGCTTAGGAGGCTCTCTAACAGAAAAATCCAACATTTTAATATATTGAATGCAAAGAAGCAAATGACCATGTATCATGAAGAGTAATTTCCTCTTAAAATGATACTCACAAGACACATTAATTGTTTGTTGGATGAGCAACGAGGTCAGAATAGCCTAGAACTTGTATTTGACAACATGTCCAATGCTCATACTAAGGTTTCACATTTATCCAATTTTGCTCACCATCTTCACCAATGGCTTCCAGAATCAAGGCATCACGAAAATAAAGAATCATCTCTTAAACTTGATGGTACTTTGTTATAGCCAATGTTCCACGAAGTTTTGGGGACGGGGACAGGGGGACAACAGGGGATGCATTTTGGGGATGGGAGACGGGGGGTCTAAGTTTGGGGATGGCAGGGGGGCGATGGGGGGGCGGTGCCAAAATACATATAGTACTTGAAATATTAGTTATAAAAAGATGTATAACAATATAATTATATAACTATAGAAGCCTAAGGAATACTTAAAGTTAACACATAAAAGAAAAACTTAAAACTTAAAAGTTTAAACACATTGAAATGATTTATCATTTCATTGAACTAGTGAACCACTGAACATTGAAAATCAAAATCAAAATATAGACATTGGAAAATGGAACGAGAACTAGATGTTTCATAATTTAAATTTCATAATCATGATTCATGAATCATAATTACAATCAAGTATCATTGTATCATCAATGTTCAAACTTCAAACTTCAAAAACATAATAAAAAATAGTAAATGGATCCAAGCTAATGGCCTAGTGCCTCTAATGGTCTAATCATCTCCAAGCTCCATGCCAATCTCCTCATCATTGGAGCTGTTGGACTCCACATGCTCAAGCTCATCTAAACCAATACCAACCAGCCCTTTTTGTGTAGTATCATTATCTATCTGTGTTGGATCTTCTGGCTCTACATCCCATCTGGTTGTTGGACTCTCCTTGTATGTAGTTGTGTTGTGGTCAATAAGATGCAAGGCACTATGTATAGCCACAAGCTTCTTTGCCCTCCTAGAAGTAAGCATGTTCCTCTTAACAAAGTGGATGAAGCTATAAGTAGACCAGTTCCTCTCAGTAGCATAAGAACTAAAAACCTGGGACAACAAATGAATGGCTACAATAGTAATCAAAGATCTAGGCCCATACATATTCCACCACAACTTGGGGTCCTCCTCTGACATAGTCTCCAAATCTACCTTGGTTGCCTCTGAATATCCCCAAAGAGTGGAAAATTTTGTCCACTCAGTACGAATCAAGCTGGCGTCTATAGGATCATACATTTTGTCCACTCAGTACAAACCCTTCCTTCACCTCAACATCCTCTATAGGTGTCATTCTATCGGGATGTGGTACATACCACTTTGGGTTCAATGCATAGGTAGACATGTGTAAGGGAGTGTTGAGCTTCTCCCATCTACGTTGAATGATTGGATGAATATGCTCAGTGTAGAATTGTATTGTGGGGTCCTCTCGTAGTTTGGCCTTCATTTGATCAAGTATGGAATTAATCCACTTGTATACCTCTCCAAGGGAAGGTACATTAGAATCTCCAAATCTAATAACTTTGAAGATTGGATCAATGATGGAGACAATATATTTGGCATCAACCCAAAATACATCATTCTTCACCACCTCCTTAACCCTCAACCCCTGTTGTGTCTTCAACTCATGCCATCGGTTCCACTATGTTGTCATTACTATTAGTTGCAATGCCTCTTGCAACTCAAGCATACTCTCCAAGAGAATAAAGTATGATGCATACTGAGTCTCTATAGGTCTTAGGAATTCCTTCTTGGAGAAGGTCCTGAAAAGTGCATGTGAAGTATGGTGGTTGCAGATAAACATATGCACATCTCTAGCATCACTCACAATTGATTTGATCCAGCTGATTTTACCCATGTTCTTAAGTGAATTATTTATAGCATGCACACAACAAGGAGTCCACCAAATGTGTCTATAGGCTACCTCAATCAACTTCCCTACAACTCTACACACATGGAATGCATGTGTCACTACTTGCACCATATTTTGTGGCCCAACCTCCTCTATGACATCCTTGAGGATCTAGAACTGATAATGAGCATCCTTGCTATGCCCTAAATAATCAATAGCCCTAAGGAAATAATTTCCAACTGTATGTGTGACCATGATGTTGATGAGTGGGCGATGCCTAATGTTTCTCCACCCATCCATGACTATGTTGCATCCACTTGTGACCCAAGTTCTCTTCATCTTCTCCATCAAAATATTAATCTTGGAATAGTTATGATCCAAGATTGTTGTCCTCAATCTAGTCTCCCCTGGTGGAACATATGACGGTCCTGCCCTTATTATCTTTGACACAACTTCCTTATAATAAGGAGAGTGAGCCACATGGAATGGAATGCCATTGGCAAAGAAGAATTTTCCAATAGCATCATTTGCCTCATCCTTTTCTTGTACATTGAATAAATTTGCTAATGGTTGTGAACTTGAAGGTGTCACTTTACATTTCCCCTTAGGCTCTCTTACACTTGAACTGAATGGATTTGGTGGTCTTTTACTCTACAAAGTAGAAGTAAAAACTGCTGAAATCTGATCACCCTATGTGCCAATGTAGCAGTCATAGGTGCTTCTTCCTCATTAGAAGCCCATAATTTTAAAATTTCAACTCTATACTTCACGTTCTTTTCCACCTTTTTACAAATATCTACATCTTTTCCTTGAATAAGAATAAAGTGAGCATTAGTTCTAGTAATGCTCCATTTCCAGTCAAGATGACAAAGGTGGCACTTCCACTTTCTGGTGCCCCCATGTGTCCTAGGTTTTGTCGGCATCTATGACAAAGGTGGCACTTCCACTTTCTGGTGCCCCCATGTGTCCTAGGTTTTGTCGGCATCTTAGATGCAAATTGTTTTAATGGTGATTTTGGATCAAAGGGGCCCTTGGCATATCTTTGGAGGATTTTTGAAGGGCATCTATCATTTCTACTCCCAATAGAACTTGTTTCAGTTTGAGACTGAGTATTTGAGTTATGTTCACCGCCTTCAATTTGAAAATACAAATCATCAGATGATTCATTTTTACTTCCAATTTCTACTTCAACCTCTTTACCCTCAATCTCATTGTCACTTCTATTGATCGAAGTCAATAATGTCAAATGACGCTACAAAAAATGTTTTAATAGACCTTTATAATTTATAATTTATTGCAAAAAATGAAAAAACAGTATCAAAAATTTTGAAATCGGATTATCAAAAATTAAAATTCTAAAAATTTCTAAATTTTTGATAATCTGATTTGGGATTTCAAAGTTTTAAATTGGCAGCATGCCTCAAAGAGATTTCATCTCATGGAATGTAATGATTGGAGGATATGCACGAAATGAATTTTCTAAAGAGGCCTTAGAAACTTTCAGGAAAAATGAAAATGCAACTAGCAGGTGTAAAGCCAAATTCCACAACCTTTTCCTGTGAACTTTTTGACAATATCTAAGTATAGACGAATTTTGTCAGATGTTATAGTTGCAACTACCCTGGTAGACATGTATGCAAAATTCCAAAATGTGGAAGCATAGACAAGGCATGTGAAATTTTTGACAGTATGCCTCAAAGAGATGTCTTCTCATGGAATGTAATGATTGCAGGATATGCACAGAATGAATGTGTTGAAAACTTGAAGTTGAAATTGACAACGCTTTAGGAACTTTCAAGCAAATGCAAATAGCAAGTGTAAACTGTAAAATGTAAAATTTACATTTTATGATTTAAAAAAAATAAAATTAAAAAAAATTAATAATTATTATTATTAATTAATTAATTAATGCTCCTCGTATGTATGCAAAATGTGGAAGAGTTGGCAATGTTGGCGTGAGTTTTAAATTTTTTTGACTGAATGCCTTAAAGAGATGTCGGCTCATGGAATACAATGATCACGGGGTTTGCAGAAGCCCACGATGCCAACATTGCCAGTGCTTCCACATTTTGCATACATACGGGGTAACGGGAGCCAAAGTGGAGAGCAGAGTGTTGGGGTTACCGTACGAGAACATTTCAGATTTAAAGTCTAAAACCAGTAGTGCCTCAGTGACTTTCATTTCTAAATCACTCCAGAAGCACTAACAACTATGCCATAAAGTGGAAACAGGCACAATAGTTCTCCCCCATTGATCCTTTTGAGAAAAGCACATGCAAACTTAAACCAGATTCAACACCATGAACAAACAAACAAATGAACACACAGATTTACGTAGGGAAAACGCTTTCGGGTAAAAAAACCCACACTCCAAAAGATAGAGCCATTGTATTATTCAACAACTAAATGGTTACAATACAATATCAGGCTCATAGCCATTACAAAAGTTACATTTTGTTCATCTAGAGAAATACAAGAAACAACATAGATCTGCAACGTTGCACTATTACAATGTCTTCACAAGACATATAGTGAAGGTTCCCTTCAGCTCTTCAGCCCATTTGCATAGCCAACCTTTCAGCCGGCACAGCCTAACGGCCACCTCAGGTTCACATCTACCCAGGTTCTGAGTGTCTCAGTGTTCGTGGTTACAATGCTTTCCGCATACTGCTCGAACAGACACTCTTCGATCTTTGACCAAGCTCACCAATCATGGATCTATCAATTCGTCGATCATTCAATCTTTCGATCTGATCTCTATCAACTTGCTCTGCTTTCAACTTCAACTTCTCAGCTTTGTCTTACTATCGATCCACATTCAGTCTCACCTTTCGGTTCAACATCAATCGACATTCCATTAGCCTCAGGCCAACCTCTCAGCTTTCGATCAAAATCACATACTCACCAAATGGCCATCAGGGTCTCATAATACCCCACCAACAAGCTTCACCATCTCAAGTTGTGTGCACCACCCTAGCAGCTGACATCAAGCCACCCTGTAATCAATTTGCACTCAAATCAAACCCTCAAGACACACACACAAGCTTTTGGTCACTAGCCGTTGATTTTGCAACAACGATGCAAAATCAACCAATGATATTTTGCCGTGTGTCACACTGCCATTTGTCTGTCACTTGCAGATTAGTTGCCCTGAGCTCCATCACTAACCATTCTAGGGTGGCAATCAACTGCTATCATTAAAACACTGATTGCTAGCTTTATCGGGTCCCACAAGCCACATGACCGCCGCTCAAGGAAGTTCTAGGGCACCTAGGAGGGAATCTCCAAGATTCCCTTGAGCCCGCCCAGAACCGGCTTCTGAAGCTGCCACGTGTCCACCACTTCCGCTCTTCGCTTAGAGCACACTTGGGTCCCACCAAGCCATGTGTAAGCCGTTGGAGCTCCTTTGGGGAATCTCAAGTGGCATCTGTTATATTCCCCAAGGAACTCTCGAGATGCTAACAAGTGTCCATGGCCCGCCAACACAACATAAATGCTCGGGACCCACCATCCTTCTATTGTGCACACCACTTAACTCACTGCCATACGTCGAACACACAAGCAATTCCACTCAGCCAAAAATTTATCAACGGTACTTGCATCAGGATGGCACAGAACACTATCAACACCGTCAGATCAAAGCCTCCACAGTCATTGATCAGGTTCTTCGCCGCTTGGTCCAACTTCAATTGCTCAATGCATATTGGTGGGACATGAAATGTCACCCGCCAATATGAGATCGCCTCACCACATCGGCCCATCGGTGGAACAACATAAAGACTCTCACCAATAGCGATCACTAGCCAATAAGAAATGCCGCCAAGCTAGACCCGTCAGGCCATTTTTGGAACACCACCAGGAGTCTCGCTGACCGGACAGAGTCTCGATGACAAGGAAAAGGTTGAACACGTGAAGTCCCCCGAACCAAAGCGGTACAAGCCATCGAGATTGAGTTACATATTTCCAACAATCTCCCACTTGACGAAGACTTGTTGGCTTCCTCCAGAACCCAAACACAAAGAATCTCTCCACCATGCTTCCGCGCTCCAAACAAGACACCTACAACGAGATCCAAGATGTCCACCAACACAGGCAACAATTCCAACCATCCTTCACAAGAAAAAGGAACAAGCCAAGGCGAAATTGCACCAGTCTCTGGAACATAAGCATCAGATCCTTCAGATGCCAAAGGGATCAGACTTCCACCACTCCACTATGCTCACCAACCATACAGAAGCAACAATGCAACAACTTTAAAGTTCCTTGATCATGAACACAAACGTGAAGTCATTCTCCATAACAAGATAAACCACTAGCTAGAACAATAACCAGAAAAATGACTGCCCCCATCCAACTATTCAAAACCCATGCGACTAAAAATAGCACACACATCTTGTGTTAATCCATCCAATCACCCATACCTCCAAGGTATGCACATCAGTAAACTCATGCCATCACATATCCACCCATCAACTACATAATACAAGCATCATGTGCCAACCAATAAAGAAGACCAAACACATCCAGGAGCTCCCACTGCATGGGCAATGTCCAGATGAATGCAAATAACTGGAATGAGTGCATTCAACATGTCTCTTCACTAGCATCCCAGCAAACAAGGCACCATCACAAGTGATCTAGGCATACCAAGTCCACCAATCATGACACATAGAAGAGCAAAACCATGTAGTACTAAGGAACATCCAAAATGATATGCAAACCTGCAAACCAAACATGCCCTTCTACACACACTTCTAAATGATATATTTCTCCAGTATGACCTCCTTCACATCCCAAAGGGAATCCTCTCAAAGAAGATCAAACCAAACCATATTCTTATCTCCTACCAATTCTCAAAAGCACCAGGAGATAAACTATGTTATCCACCTTTCACTATGGATCCTCTAGAAACTTAAATAGAAAATCAAGATCCATATCATGAAAGCAAGGATAAAAAACACATCTAAAAGATATAATGGGAAAATACCTCTCAAAAGAACTTCACTGCCGAGAAGACCAAAGGGAAAAATATTCTCCTCTAGGATATAACAGTCGTCGTGACTTATCCAAGAACAATCTCCTTATCGATCTATGTTGAACTCGCGTTCAACCAAGGTGCAGGCTACTCAGACTTTCAACTATAAATAGTAACAACAACCTCACCTATTTCTCCATCTATCCATGAGCACCAGCAACCGATCATCTCATGCTAAACTCCAATCTACATTACTGCAGCGAACATGAAGTTCTCAAGCACATGACCAATGCACTCAAAACATAGAGAAACACCAGACCACTGTCAAAGCTCCAAACCTAGGAATCGAGAAATTATCATGACATCATGATCTTACCATCCCCCTTAGGAGATCCCATGCTCTAGGCGAACATACCAAGGTCTCAAGAGCAATGCATCATGCCAAAACTCTAATGTGGAAACAAGAGTATACCATGACATAAAGCAAACAAACTCTAAACCGACATCACCTGTCAAGCACCACCAACACCTCAACCAAAGACTCACAAGAGTCCTCCATGGCTCCAGGATGTTGCACATCCTGAAATAGTGCCCATGCAAATGCGAAAGAGATCTTCTACAGCAACATGGTCTAAAAGCTCTTCTAGAAACATCTAGAACACCAAAGAAGATCATTCACCACCAAGTGATGAATACACAGTCACTGCTAAAGCTCCCACTGAATGTGGCACCGAGATTTCCAAGCACCATGACCAACCATCTATTGATCCAAAAACCTCCAGGTACAAATGACAACATGTCCATCTGACAACAACGTCGAGCAGTACCAAGGTCTCTGAACCACACAAACTGCATTATCACTGTCAAAATCTTACACTAACCA
This sequence comes from Sequoiadendron giganteum, assembly GCA_007115665.2. Classification (NCBI taxonomy): domain Eukaryota; kingdom Viridiplantae; phylum Streptophyta; class Pinopsida; order Cupressales; family Cupressaceae; genus Sequoiadendron; species Sequoiadendron giganteum. Next base: position 415,503,975 of record CM021108.1, on the reverse strand, counting down.
ATGTATCAAGCTTTCCATGACATCGTGATACACATGCTACAGGTCCCCATAACCGACTATCCAAGTACCCAAATGCCATTCCTCCTCACATCTCAAAATAGCTACACCAATGCAAAAGTGGCCACAGACAAGGCCAACTAATAGATTTGCACCACCACTGAAGCAACCTTGTGGATATTGACAGTCCACTTCTGATTTAACTCACAAAAAACATGTAGGTAAAGACAACCCACAACATTACAGAACTTGTAGATGCAACCAGTGAAAAACCTTGCAAATCTATCATCGCAATGGAAATTGCACAATTGAGATCTCAAAGAGAAAACCCATGTAGACAACATGACTCAAACACCAGATCAAGCTCAGATCTGATTCGCCAATCACATCCACAACCCAAGCACCATAGTCTAGGAAACCAACAAGAAAACACCACAAGAATGTTGAATGAAAAACACATACCAACACTCCCATGCAGAGAAGACATCACACCTCCTCAAACATGTCGAACTGCAACTATCTCATCCAGTCACACCCCAAAATCTAGGGTCTAGAAAATAGTTTAACAACAGCTCCACAAACCACAAGTTTTACTTGAACGTGCAAAACCACCATGTTTCCAAAACACTCATGCACATCCATATCCACTGCACATTTCGATGACTCAAGAGTCTACACACAACCTTCACGACTAACCAGAACAGTGAACGCACATGAATATGCATCACAGACTTTTTAGGAAAATATACAAAAAACCCTTCAAAACCAAAGACATGAATCTAAAACATGTGAGTACAAGGTACAGGTAAACAAGAACTCCAGGCCTACTCTAGATCAATTCCAAAAACCACAGCCATGCACATGCATGCGAGACAAACATGCTATTCAAAAGTTTTAGACCACCCAAATCAACTTCATAGCCTTCATGCAATCAGGGCACTAGGAGAAAACACCTTCAATGCTAAGTTAGAACACCCCACACAAGCACAATACTCCATGGCAGAACAATAGCCCGAGAAACTCCATACCGTCAGGGAACCTTTAACACAGACACCCAATATGAACCACACTCTGCTGCAACACAACCATAAGCATAAACTCACACCCCTTGCATCAGGATCATTTTTTGCCTAATAGGAGCCTCAGACCACATCGCCACAATATGATCAAATCCAAAACCTCATATGTCTTTCATGTTGTGTGTTGAATCAAAATAGCAGGAACTCTTACTCATCGAAAAGATCAAGCATCAGTCAATTCCTCTAGATTTCCTCAAGCTTGCCAGGCTCAGAAATCCTCACAGGAGAAATGCCTAGAACCAACATCCAAAAGAAGGCTTTGATACCACTTGTTGGTGTCATGAACAAACCTTGACCTCCCTTAACCAACTCTGATACCACTTGTTGAGGTTACTATACGAGAACGTTTCAGATTTAAAGTCTAAAACCAATAGTGTCTCAGTGACTTTCATTTCTAAATCACTCCAAAAGCACTAACAACTATGCCATAAAGCGGAAACATGCACAATTTTTCTCCCCCATTGATCCTTCTAAGAAAATCACATGCAAACTTAAACCAGATTTAACACCATGAATAGAAAAAAAAATGAACACACAGATTTACGTGGGGAAAACCCTTTCGGGTAAAAAACACCACTCCAAAAGATAGAGCCATTGTATCATTCAGCAACTAAATGGTTACAATACAATATTAGGCTCATAGCCATTATAGGAGTTACATCTTGTTCATCTAGAGAAATACAACCAACAACATAGATCTACAACCTTGCACTGTTACAATGTCTTCACAAGACATATAGTGAAGGTTCCCTTCAGCTCTTCAACCCATTTGCACAGCCAACCTTTTAGCCGGCACAACCTAGCAGCCACCTCAGGTTCACATCTGCCTAGGTTTCGAGTGTCTTAGTGTTTGTGGTTACAATGCTTTGTGCATACCACTTGAACACACACTCTCTGATCTCATACCAAGCTCACCGATCATGGATATGCCAAATTGTCAATCATTCAATCTTTCGATCTAATCTCTATCGGCTTACTCTACTTTCAGCTTTGGCTTACTATCGATATGCATCCGGTCTTGCCTTCTGGCTCAGCATCAATCAACATTCCATCAACCTCAGTTCGACCTCTCAGCTTCTGATCAAAATCGCATACTCACCAAACGGCCATCATGGTCTCATAATACCCCACCGATAAGCTTCACCATCTTGAGTTATGTGCACCACCCTAGCAACTGACATCGAGCCACCCTGCAATCAATTTGCACTCAGATCAAACCCTTGAGATGTACGCACAATCTTTTGGTCACTAGTCATTGATTTTGCAACAACAATGCAAAATCAACCAATGAGATTTTTCCATGTGTCACACTGTCATTCATTGCTTGCAGATCAGTCGCCCTGAGCTCCATTGCTAACCATTCTAGGGCAGCAATCAACCGCTATCATTAAAACACCGACCACCAGCTTTATCGGGTCCCACAAGCCACGTGACCGCCACTCAAGGAAGTTTCGGGGCACCCAGGAGGGAATCTCCAAGATTCCCTTGAGCCTACCCAGAACCTACTTTTGAAGCTGCCACGTGTCCACCGCTTCCTCTCTCCACTTAGAGCACACTCGGGTCCCACTGAGCCACATGTAATCCGTTGGAGCTCCTTCGGGGAATCTCAAGCGGCATCCGCTATATTCCCCAAGGAACTCCCAAGACGCTAAAAAGTGTCCATGGCCCGCCAACACAACATAAATGCTCGGGACCCACCATCCTTCCGTTGCGCACACCGCTTAACTCACCGCCACACGTCAAACACACAAGAAATTATGCTCGACCAAAAATTTCTCAACGGTACTTGCATTAGGATGGCACAAAACACTACGGACACCATCGAATCAAATCCTCCATAGCCGTCGATCAGGTTCTTCGCCGTTTGGTCCAACTTCAATCGCTCAATGCATATCGGCATATCGGTGGGACATGAAATGTCACTCGCTGATATGAGATTGCCTCGCCGTATCGGCCCATCGGTGGAGCAACACAAAGACTCTCGCCGATAGCGATCAACAACCGATAATAAATGTTGCCAAGCCAGACCCATCGGGTCATCATCGAAACACCACCAGGAGTTCGCTGACTAGACAGAGTCTCAGTGACAAGGAAAAGGTTGAACACATGAAGTCCCCTGGACCAAAGTGGCACAAGCCAGTGAGATTGAGGCACATATATCCAACACAGAGGGAAAAGCATAGCTAGAGAAAATAAATAAAAAATAAAATATATAAAGTTAACCTAAAACTACATACCTCAATCCTACAGTCACCTTGAGTCCAAGGCACCAGTCAAAAAACCCTAGTGTAAGTTTCAATCTCCAATTCCCCAGTGTTGAGTGTTCACTACTTAGTGAAAGCTCCCTTAGTTGCACGGCTTAAGACTCAAAATTCAAAACAAATAATAGTAAAAAATATCATCAAATCATTTAACTAAAACTTTACGTTTTGTGTTTTTTAACAAAATATATTATTATATTGCTTTTTTGAGGGGACGTATGCAAGTCTCCTAGGAATTTCCTTGGTGTCCCCCTACCATAAATGAGAAGGATGTTGGATTTTGTGGTCATGTTGCTGATATGTGGTTGTCATTGATTTCAACACTATTAGCATGATGATTCTGAAGGCTGTATATGTCAAGGATATTGAGAAAATTAAAATAAATATGTTGAAGGCAGTATGTGAAGTTGTGAAGTACTGTGAAGCTCAGAGTGGTGGAAAGATCATTGCATTGCTATCCAGGTGTTGTGCTTTAAAGGGTTTGTTGTTGAGCCTATCTAGTTTATACTCCGAAAGTTTCAGGGGTGCGCATCAAGATTTGTGTGAGTTGTGAGTTTCTATGTTCCTATAGTTATTTTGTTACTGTAGCTGATGTTTCTGGAAGAAGAGAACGTGATTCTAGTAATTTCAGTTGTTGTGTATGCTTGTGCGATGTTTTTTGATGTTTCTAGATTGTTCTCTATCCTTGTTGAGCGTTTGTGTTGATTGGCGTGATTGTGATCAAGGATTTTTCCTTTGTGTGTTCAATTTTTCATGTTCTTGGCCGACATGGTGGTTGTAGCGTGTTGTGGATCCTTGTGGATTAATTTTTGAATGCTTGGTGCATTCGAGGATGTTGATTTAGGTCTTCATTATGTTGTGTCCGACTTAGGTTGGTACGCATTCAGATTTGTTCATGAATTGGGTCGATAGTTTGTATTCATATATTATTCTTTTTTGGTCGACAAAATTGTTGATGTAATTTCATGAAGCGGATATATAAGAGCGATTGTTTTCTTCATTTGGTATGAATGTATGCAAAGTATGTGCGAGATATGTGTGAATAAAGATCAAATCATTTGATTACAGAGAAGAGTGTGAAGGAGTTTGAGCGAAGTGTGAAGAAGTGTTTTTGTGCCTAATCGAAACTATCATCAGGCTTTTGAAGAAGCTAATTTCTTAGTTCAACCTCATCAAATGGATTTAATCTAAAGTTTTTATGTAAGGTAGTGAGCCTTCCCTTCTAATCAATGAGCTCTAAGCAGTGTGCCTGAATGCATGTGCATTCCTTATTCATTCTCATTATAATTTTAACAGGGTATAAATTTTGGACTAACCTCCACCGTGGTTTTTCCTATAATAGGGTTTCCACACAAAAATATTGGTGTTATGTGTGTTTTTGATGTGTTGTTGATTCATGCTTTCACTGTTAATTATCAGATCTGAGATTAAAGGTTGATAAAGTAAGATAAGTTTTAAATTTTGTAAAAACTGATTCACCCCCCCTCTTAGTTGTCTATTCTTGTTTTGTCAACAATTGGTATCAGATAAATTTCCTCTTGAAGAAGTTTAATAGCTTGAGGTGATCTGAGATGGCATCATACAAGAAGTATAGTCCTAGATTCGATAGTACAAACCTGACAATTCTAGATTTCAAAAGAAATGTTATTATGCTAAATAAAATGGAAATGAAGATGGATGGGTATTCATTGCTATCAAGGAAAATAGTCTGGTGTCCATTGAATCTACTAATAATCATAATATTGAGAAAGCTCTTGTAGCTAGAATTGATGAAAAGGATGAGTGGGTGATTGACAGTGGATGCTCACATCATATGAGTGGTGACAAAATTAAGTTTCTAAGCTTGGAGAAATATCACGGTGGTGTTGTAAGATTTGGAGATAACAATGCTAGTGTGATTTGTGGCAGAGGCACTATTTCTCTTGGTGGTAAATATAATACTGATGATATCCTTTATGTTGAAGGATTGAAGCATAACTTGTTGAGTGTTGGACAGATGGTAGACAAGGGATACAATCTTCAGTTCAAAGATGGTAAGTGCTGGATATTGGGAAGTTCTATAAATGTAATTGCTTCAGGTACAAAGACAAGAGGTAATATTTTTCACCTAAGTGTTGCTAGTGAAAGTTGTTTAATTGCTCAAGTTGATGTAAGTTCTTTATGGCATAGGAGGTTGTGTCATGTGAATTTTGATAACATTGTCAAAGTAAGCTCCACTCAAGCAGTTAGAGATCTTCCTAAGTTACTGAAGCCTACTAACACTATATTCAAGGAATGTCAGATGGGAAATCAGACAATAATTTCTTTCCAGAGCAAACAACATTATTCTAATGGAGTACTGGAGCTTGTGCATACTGATCTATGTGGTCCCTCCAGAATCAGAAGTCTATAAGGAGAAAGGTACTTTATGTTTCTTATTGATGATTACTATAGAATGATATGGGTTACTTTCTTGAGAGAAAAGCATGAAGCATTAGAAAAGTTCAAAACCTTCAAAGCTATGGTAGAGAATGAGACAGGTTTGAATATTAAATGCTTAAGATCAGACAGAGGTGGTGATTTCACTTCCTGGGACTTCAATTCTTTCTGTGAAGAACATGGAATCAAAAGATAGTTATCTGCTCCCCGGACTCCTCAATAGAATGAAGTTGTTGAGAGAAAGAATAGAACAATTCTAGATGTTGCCAGAACTATGATGTTGGAAGGTAATGTTCCTCATATCTATTGGAGAGAAGTTGTAAGCACTATTGTATATACTATTAACCAGGTAAATGTTAATGGTAGTTTTGGTAAGACTCCTTTTGAGATGTGGTTTGGTTATAAGCCTACTATTAAATATTTCAAAATATTTGGAAGTAGATGTTATATCAAGAGATATGAAGATAGTGGCAAGTTTGATGCTAGAAGTGATGAAGGAATCTTTTTGGGTTACTCTACTAAGAGCAAGGCCTACCGGTGCTATAATAGAAGATTAAAGAAAATGATTGAAAGTGCAAATGTCAGAGTTGATGAGGATATTGGTAGATCATCCAGATATTGTGGATATGATTCAGATGACCGACATGATAGCACTGAGAAAGGAAAGACTACTCAGACACAAAATCAAGTTCAAATTGTTCTAGTGAATCAAGAGAATCATGAAGGAGAAGCTAGCGGAAGTGCAAAAGAGAGAACACAAGAACCAAAAGTTTGAGAGAATCCCAAATTCCCAAGGTATGTAAAGCTAAATCACTCTAAAAATCAAATTATAGGAGACAAGAACAAAGGTGTGTAGACTAGAAGAAGAATTGCAAAAGAGTATTGTCTGATTTTCAAGACTGGGCCTAACAATGTCAATGAAGCATGTAAAGATTAATATTGGATGGAAGAAATGAAGGAAGAACTGGTGCAGATAGATAAAAATGATACACGGATTCTTGTTCCCAGACCTATGGATAAAAATGTGATTGGAACCAAATGGGTCTTTCGGAATAAGTTGAATGAACAAGGTGAAGTGGTTAGAAACAAAGCAAGACTGGTATGTAAAGGGTACTCATAGATGGAAGGTATTGATTTTGAAGAAACCTTTGCCCCTGTTGCTAGAATCGAAGTTGTAATATTATTTCTTGATTATGCTACTTTTAAGAACTACAAAGTCTATCAAATGGATGTAAAGTCAACATTTTTGAATGGTGAGCTAGAAGAAGTATATGTTGAGAAGTCGGATGGATTTCAACTAAATGATAA
>CM021108.1:415279865-415496812 GCA_007115665.2 Sequoiadendron giganteum | reverse complement strand
GAGGTTGTGGTGGCTGCTACTCAGGGGGAGTAGTCAGATGATTCAAATATGTGGTTCAGAGCATGTGCACATTTGCCATTGATGTCAAAGAGGGAGAAGAGTAATGTGAAAAACCTATGTAGAATAAAGGGGGAGAAGAGTAATGTGAAAAACCTATGTAGAATAAAGGGGGAGAAGAGCAATAAGTACTAAGAGGGAGAAGATAGAGGAGTAATGTAAGGAGAAGAAGAACAGTTTCAGAAGAGTTAGTTGTGTTGATGGTATTTTTCACATCATGTGTTGCCATCAATGCCAAAGGGGGAGATTTTTGGATGTTGTGGTTGTGTTGCCAATATGTGGTTTTCATTGATGTCAACACTATTAGCATGATGATTCTGAAGGCTGTATATGTCGAGGATATTGAGAAAATTAAAATAAATATGTTGAAGACAATTTGTGAAGCTGTGAAGTACTGTGAATCTCAGAGTGGTGGAAAGTTCATTACATTTCTATTCAGGTGTTTCACTTTAAAGGGTTTGTTACTGAGCCTATCTAGTTTATACTCTGAAAGTTTCAGGGGTGCGCATCAAGATTTGTGCAAGTTGTGAGTTTTTGTGTTCCTACAATTATTCTATTACTGTAGATGATGTTTCTAGAAGAAGAGAACGTGATTCTGGTAATTTCAGTTGTTGTGTATGCTCATGTGATGCTATTTGATGTTTCTAGATTGTGCTCTATCATTGTTGCATGTCCACATTGATTGGTGTGATCATGACCAAATATTTTTCCTTTGTGTGTTTGAGTTTTCATGTTCTTGGCCGACATGGTGGTTGTAGCGTGTTGTGGATCCTTGTGGATTAATTTTTGAATGCTTGGAGCATTTGAGGATGTTGATTTAGGTCTTTATTATGTTGTGACCAACTTAGGTTGGTACGCATTGAGATTTTTTCATGAATTGGGCCAAGAGTTTGTATTCATATATTATTCATTTTTGGCCAACAGAGTTGTTGATGTAATTTCATGAAGCAGATATATAAGAGTGATTGCTTTCTTAATTTGGTATGAATGTATGTGAAGTATGTGCAAGATATGTGTGAATAAAGATCAGATCATTTGATTACAAAGCAAAGTGTGAAGGAGTTTGAGTGAAGTGTGAAGAAGTGTTTATGTGCCTAACTGGAACTGTCATCAGGCTTTTGAAGAAGCTAATTTCTCAATTCAACCTCATCAGATGGATTTAATCTGAAGTTTTTATGTAAGGCAGTGAGCCTTCCCTTTTGAGTAGTAAGCTCTAGGCAGTGTGCCTAAATGCATGTGCATTCCTTATTCATTCTCACTATACTTTTAACAGGGTATAAATTATGGACTAACCTCCACTGTGGTTTTTCCCCTAACAGGGTTTCCACATAAAAATCTTGGTGTTATGTGTGTTTCTGATGTGTCGTTGATTCATGATTTCATTGTTAATTATCAGATCTGAGATTAAAAGTTGATATTAGGGTAAGATAAGTTTTAAATTTTGTAACAATTGATTCACCCCCCTCTCAGTTGTCTATTATTTTTTTGCCAACAAAGGAAACGTCCCCCTGAAGGCAGAAACATTTTGGAAATGGCAAGAGTAATTGGAGATGGAGAAGGGACGTTTCCCAAGCATCCCCCCATCTCAGAAAAATCCTCGTCTTGGGTGCAAGTGGTTTTTTTGGGGGGGACGCATCCTTGTGGAACACTGGTTGTAGCCTAGACACTTTGATCGACAGGTAATGGTAGGCAAGGGTAAAACAGAGAATTTGAAATTGCTTGGCTCTAATAAGTTCTAATATAACTCAAGTAAACACAAATACCCTTGGCCTTGTTGAAGTTCATCATAGATGCGACCTACACATGTTCAAATATACCCAAGAAAATTAAATGGACTCTGAGCATGTTCCTCCACAATAGTTTGGAAGACTTAAACACTTATTGTTCCAAGCATTCCCAAATATATTCCTAAGAAAAACCACTCTGCTCAGGTGCAATACAAAATTAGTCATATTTAGGTAAAGGTCTTCAAGATCAGACAGAGGGTAAATTCCTTGCAGTACCAAATCACAAGCAAGATAATTGCTAAGAAGACCTAGGAATAACCCACATCGAGACTTAGCAATCATAGGAAATAACTTCATAAACCTTCCCAAGAATGCCATTTAAACAATCTGAAATAAAATAGAATACTAGCTCGAATAGAAGAAATCACAACAAATTTGAAGTTAATAATAGAATGACATCTAAATAAAATAGTAAAGATTTTCTAAGATTATGAATGGAAATTATTTTATGTGTTTCTCATCGATTTTATTTTAAATAGAAAAAATAAATGCTTGACCCTTATGTTCCACTTAGTATCATTGAAATAAGGACTATCAACTAAGCCTGGATTTCCTATATATGCTATGAAAATGAATCACAACAAATTCAATAATATGAGAGCATTACCGCTAACCTTAATAGGATATTTATCTTTAATGTGAAATAAAGAACATAAAAATCTTCAGCAACGTCCATACTTGTGACAAGATCTCAAGCCTTCTCTTCATCCATGCATGCATGACAATCTACCATTGGGTTGGTAATTGAATTCTACCTCAAATGACCTCTATCTTCGTGTAGCGTATATCCTTTTTGCCTCTTCTCGCATCCTCTGTCTCAACTTTCATGTCAAACTCTGACTCTTTTTTATCTTCACTTCCTTCTCCACGAACGAAGGTGAAATTGTAAGGAACGAGAGGAGGAGAGAGGAAACTGGTGTTACAGGTTTCTTTTTGAAAATTTGAAGAGCCAAAAGAGGAATATTAAGTGGAGCCCCCGATGATGCATTTTTTAAGATATAAAGGAGTTTTCAGTTATCCTAAAATAAGAAAATGAAAAGGAAAATAGAAAAGAGCAATCAATGTTTCCATCGTGGCCTTCAAGGCCTTTTGAAGAATAGAAAACCCCCATTTTCTTATTATTAAATGACAATCAATAGCCTTCATTCATCTTGGATGTAACGTCTTTCATTAATTCAATTTTTTATGCATGTAACCCCCATTTTGTCGAGTAGTTTCTCGATTGGGTGCCACACCAAATAATTTCATCTTCCTCCGTAGAGAGTCGTATTCTCCTTTTCCATAGTGCTTCTTTAATTCTCCGATTTACCTCATTAGGGATGTGTAGGTTGATCAAGAGAATCCATTCTGATCCTTTTTCTGAACATGGGTGGATGTAGTCCGCAACCCTCCAACCATGCAGGTAAATCAATGTGCAGACCCAGTCACCATCGTGCACCTTCTCAACCAATGTAATATTTCTATTCTAGGAGTCACACCAAAAATTTGCTTTCAAACCATTTCCAATTTTCCATGATAAGTGCTTTGGTATTATCGACCTACATTCCTAGATGAACCTCCAAATTGTTGATCCCCCTTTAGATTCTTCCTATGTTAGAATCCTGTTTGGATCTCCCTCATCAAGGTATTTTTTTGAAGGATGCGACGCCACAATTGATCGAGTTCTTTTTCCATCCTCCAGCACAACTTTGCACCTAAAGCCCAATTTACTAACTCCAATTTTCTTAGGCCTGCACCACCGACCCCATGTTGGAGATAGGTTGTCTCCCAACTAAGTAATGGGATACGTTTGTCCTCTTTGGCTCCCTCCCAGAGGAACCATTTAAGAAAGCTTTCCAGACTTGAGATGACTTTATCGGGGAGTTGAAGCATGACATAGCATAAATGGGCAAAGCGGATAATACAAACTTTAACATTTGTATTCTTCCAGTGAGAGATCCATTTCAACTTTCAGGCCTCAGCCTTCTTACGACATTGATCAAGAAAAACCCACCATAACTTCATTCTGCAAGAGCCAATAAAAAGAGAGACCCCAAGGTGTTTCACCGGCATACACGAGATCTTAAATTTCAATAGCGGAACAATTTTCTTTTGTATCATTCTCTTAGTATTGATTTTTTTTATCTTTGATTCTCTTTATTCAATACATGTCCTGAGGCTTCAATATATTTTCCTAATGCTTCTTTAATTACCTCAACTTCACTCAGAGTGGCTTCACTGAATAATAGAGTATCATCTACGAATAGTACGTGGGTTACAGGCTCCATGTTTGGAGCGACCACTATTCCCTTCCATAGCTTGGCTTGTCTCAATTTCCCAAACAGCTTGCTCATCGCCTCTACCATGATAACAAATAGGAAAGGCGAGATTGGATCACCTTGTCGTAACCCGTTAGAAGCACTAGAAAAACCACACAATAAGCCATTAACAGAAACTGAGAACCTGGGAGTCGAGATGTAGTGGATGATTATTTGTAACCAATCTTCTGAGATGCCAAAATGTTGCATTATAGCAATCAGGAAGCTCCAATCCACTCTATCATATTCTTTACTGACGTCCAACTTTAGCATCATACCCCAAATGTTATCTTTGGAAATAGAGTGAATGGTTCCTACCATGGTAATAATACTGTCTATTATTTCTTTTCCCAGAGTAAAGCCATTTTACTCACTGGATATAATTAGGCCCATCACCTTCTTCAATTTTTTTGAAAGCACCTTGGATAAAATCTTATATAAAGTGTTACACAAGGAGATTGGCCTGAAATTTGCAAAGGAAGTGCATTCATGTTTCTTTGGGATGAGCATGATCATAGTGTTATTAATGTCCCTCACAAAGTGTTTTTTCTTTCTAAAGTCTTCTACAAACTCCCAAATTTTGCAGGACATAAAATTATAGCATTTTTGGAAGAACTAAGTAGGGATATCATCTAGTTCCAAAGATTTGTCAGGTCCCAACTCAAACATTGCCTTCTTCATTTCCTCAATAGTGAAAGGTTTCAGTAACATTCTATTTTCCTCCTCTCTTAGGAGTAGTGGGATGCAGTCTAGCATCGAGTCGTGTTGAACCTGATGATTGTGCCCTTCGTTGAGTAGCTTCGAAAAACAATTGACAATATCCATCTCTAATCCATCCCAATCATCTACTGTGTTCCCATCTAGTGTTTGCATAGAGGAAATATGGTTTTTTGACTGCCTAGCCCTTGAAGTAGCATGGAAATATCTTATATTCAAATCACCAGCTCATAACCAAGATTCACATGATTTATCCTTCCAATATTGTTCTTCTTGAGCAAACAACTCAACATGCCAAGCCTTCAGCTCTTTCTCCTTGGTAAATTCAACAGTAGTCATCCCCTTGCTTATTACTAGCTCATTCAACGCTTCTTGTTTGGTTTCCACTCTCAACTTCTCTGCAAAGATATTGCCAAAACATGTTTTGTTCCAAATCCAAATCCTATTATTTTTATGCCCCAATTTCTTGACCAGTTTGAAACTAGGGGTACCACTAGTTCGCTTCACTTCCCGCCACCAAACTTCCAGCAACCCCACCAAATTTTGGTCCTTGCACCACATTGTTTCAAACTTGAAATAATTGTTTCGCAGTCTTTCATTCAAATTGATTGTCAAAATTATCAAGAAGTGATCGGAGATTGAGATTGGAAGTATATTTGTTGTGCAATTATGGTTGTCACCATACCACCCTAAGCCTAAGAGAAACCAGTCCAGGAGTTCAACAATATTTGTGAATCTAGATCTACGGTTTGTCCATGTGTAAAGTTCATCCTTAGGAGTGCAATCGATTATCGAAAGTGAGTCCACAAAGTCCTTGGAGTCTTTCATTGCTTTGCTAACCTTCTAAGATCCCCACTCTTTTCCTCAAGGCTCATGATTACATTAAAATCACCACCCACCACCAACATATCCTTTTGGAGAGAGCCCACCGAACTTAGAATATCCTTCCAAACGACTAGTTTTTCTTCTATACGCATTGGGCCATATACATTAACCAAAGGGAAGGTCTCCTTGCCCAAGTGACATTTCACCAATCCAAAAATCCAGTTTTCCTTACAATCCAATATTTGAAAGTCCACTGAGATGGCTGACCCAAGAACCCCCAAGCCCCCCGAGGAGCTAGAGGCATCAGAGAAAGTTCCATTCCATCTTTTTCAATAATATAAAATATATTTCCTTCTAGAACACTTATTTTTGTTTCTTGCAGTAGAATAATATCTGCCTTAATTTGTTCTAGGTGATGCTTTATCAAGCATCATTTGTCAGGGGCCACTAGGCGCCTGACATTCCATGTTAAGATTTTCATGGTTGTCCAAGGGAGGCATTGGCTCCCTTGGATGTAAATAATTTAGCAACACTTGGTAGAGCAACTCCTTCGCCACCTCATCCCACTTTTATTTTTCAGATTTGTGCCCTGTGTTCTTTTTTGCCTTTCCAAACAGTTTGGCCGTCGATTGACAAATGGATCAAGGTTTTGTTATGTCTAATTCATCCACCTTCAGGGTCGAGTCATCCCCCACAAGTGATTTCACCGAGTCCAAATCAAATTCTTCTCTAATTGTTCATGTTAGATCACCACCAATCGAATCCACCCCTAGTTCATCGATAACAACCCTGCTCGGGAGCCCACCGCCAACCGCCCACTCCACTTCCAAGTTGTGATCTTGAATGACTTCTGACTTTTCAAAATTCATGAATGGTATTATCACCAATTTGTCAGGTTTCGGGGGAGGAGAAGCCAGGGTGGGATGGCTTAGGCCACCAAATCTTCGTAACTCTGGCCTTCTGAGGGCATGCTTCCACCGAATATTTTCTACTCTTATATCTCAAGCAAAAATGTTTATCCTCCTCGATCTCCACAAATTGTATCCAATGCTCGCCCCTGGCGTAAAGCATAATTTCATTCAGAATCTTCTGAACAACGACAATCATTAATCTAGTGTATATGTAGGAGTCGTCATTGAAAATTTCCACATCCGCATTTGCTAGTGTACCAAGGGATCTCCCAATTTTAACCAAGTTTTCCTCAGACCAGTATTCCAGGGGAAGGTTATACAGCCTTATCCATACTGGTTTTTCGTAAGGGTCGTGTTTGACCGCATCAAAATTCAAGATCGACTTCTGAATGTAAAGTGGTGATTCTTGAAACTTCCACAGGCCTCCCTCCAGCACTTCCTCCCACACATCCTTGGACTGGAAAATAGTCACAAAAAATCCTTTTGGAAGAAACTTGACAAATTCCACAACCTTCCAATTCTCTGCTATCCAGGATCTCAAGGTGCTTCATTCTTGTCTTGGTCCAACAACCCTAGTGATTATTGCTAGGTCTTCAAGTGCAAAAAAATCTTCCACTACTTCTTTTGATAGGTTAATGGTGGTAAAGGCATTGTGACATGAAGCTGGACATTGCTTTATGCATGCCTCTTTCATAGCTTTCTTCGAATGACCTCCTTCGGCGATAGGATTTCCATCCTCTAAATTCGCCTCTCGTTGAAGGAGAATAGGGGAGTAAAGTAAAATAGAGAAAATAGACTTGTAACTTATATTGATACAAAATGAAACATTACATAGATTTACTGAGCTGCAGCTCATACAATAAACACCATTATATTCAGACTTACATTCAGACTAATATCTTCTAACAGTTCTATGGAGCTGGACTCTGCTAGGAGAGTGCTTAGCAAATACAAGTGTCAGATATTATATAGAATGCTAAGAGTAACGTTGGAGAGAGATTAGAATAAAATATAGAATGCTAAGAGTAACGTTGGAGAGAGATTAGAATAAAATATTATGTGTTAGAAGCTTCTTGATAAGACAGTGGACGGTGGATAGGTTGGAGAAGTAAATGCAAATCCATTCAAATCATCTTCTTCAATCTTTGTCATTAATGTCTGCAGATATGATGGAAGATACGAAGGATATGGATTTGACTGAACTGAGTGGTAGTTGGGATTACAATCTCCAACAAATTTCACATCTTCGCCACCGAAGTAATGTTTTAACCAAAGATGGTAGTTACCATGCATTTCTATTTATATTTTAAATGCAACTTATGAAACGAATTCCTTAATATGCATATTTCTTGTTTGTAAATAATATCTAGTTTTTACAGAGATATTCAAAAGGTAAGAGCAATTTTCATAAACAATTCCCACACAAGGTTTTTCATTGATTTCAAATATCTTCGATTAAACATTTTTAATAAAATTTATTTATTTATTACACAATTATTTGTTTATTCAAAAAAATGAGATATGACAACTATTATTAATGTAATTGAAATGATCAAACTTATACTTTCATCTACCATACCAAGTAGATATAAATGATCTTATTCACCTCCTCGATTGCTTCAAATGTATATTCTTATTATCAAATGTCATATATATAACCACAATTAAATTAAAATACATATATATAGACATATTATATTTTTAATTATCATATTATTATAATAATCATAAATGTTATAAATCCTTGTGTTATTCGAACAAGCATGTACTATTGATCTTTAGACAGAGGGAGCGTAGTGGTGGTCCACTTAGAATAATTCTTATATATAGATTTTGAATAACCGGGTAACTACAGGCATACAGATTAAATAAAGGATAATTTAAGTCATAAGGGGCATGAGCAAAGATTTGGACACCATCTATATTCAAGGCAAAGGGAGACCATGGCGCGACCTTGAACAACTACCTTCCATTCTATTTTTTTATTTTTCTCACCTATTAAAAATTCATTTAGTATATCCTTTCCACGTCCATTACAAAGAAGGTGTGCACTGGAAGTAGTGGGGTTTTACTTAATGGGGGACTAAGAAGGTAGAGATCGGCATTAAGAGATGGAATAATGCCCAACCTCACATGCTCTCAAAGAAATTTCCAACGATATTTTTACTTCGTTGAGTTGTGTATTCATTCCATTTTATGATGTTATAGTTTCCCGCTTATTTTCTTTGGTGCAGGTATAGGGCCACACCTGTTTGCAAGCACAGGGTCATGGTCTGTGGTTACTGTGATAGCCCCACAGAGAGCCTCTCTTTCATTCTATTTTATTGTATTTATTTATTTTATTTTATAATTATCATTATAATATATAAATATTTTCTTTTTATTTCTAGATAGGTTAATCAAGTATTAAAATAGTCATTTAGGATTTTAAATAATCGGGCAACTGCAAATAATTCATATAATATTTTAGGGAGCGTAGTGCTGGTCCACTTCAAATAATTCATATATATAGATTTTAAATAACCGGACAACTACAAGCGTAAAGATTAAATAAAGGATAATTTAAATCATAAGTTTTATATTATTTCTTTCTATTAATTAATTTAATTTCAAATAATTCATATATATAGATTTTAAATAACCGGGCAACTGCAAGCGTAAAGATTAAATAAAGGATAATTTAAATCATAAGTTTTATATTATTTATTTCTATTAATTAATTTAATTTCCCAGAACCAAAATTGCGCTAAAACCCAAATGCATGCCCTATTTTCTTTTGTGTGATTAAAAAGAGGTTGCGGAGGGAACAAGGGCGCCATCAATACCTCACCAACCATGGAATATGGTAGGGGTTGATCAAGTCCCAGGCCGACTTATGGAATAGGGCCACGCCTGTTTGCAAGCATAAGGTCATGGTCTGTGGTGACCGTGATAGCCCCACAAAGAGCCCTCTTTTTCATTCTATTTTTATTGTATTTATTTATTTTATTTTATAATTATCATTATAATATATAAATATTTTCTTTTTATTTCTAGACAGGTTAATCAAGTATTAAAATAGTCATTTAGGGTTTTATGGTTGTATGTAATGTCGTAGACATTTTTATTTTCTTTTCTCTTTTATACTGTGTAACAAGCTAAGGGATCACGTAAGAAAGGAAATATAAAAATCTAAACATGGATCCCCTTCAACTCCCCTTTGTATTGACTATTCATCTATTTATTAATAGAGAAGATATACTAATGAGAACTAACCTTCCCTTGTCTCAACATATAGCTGCATTTACATAATTTTCTACATAGACATATTCATATGTATAGGTTCGTCAATCATGCAGAAATGACCAGTAAGAAAACATGAAGATCATTTTAGTTATATTTCTATGATAGCCCAACAAAATGGGAGGCCACACCATTTAAAAAAATATATATCCACTTTTGACCTATTTTTCTTTATGGTTTCACAATTGAACAAGCAACAATGTAGTAGTGACCCTCTTATTCTATATATATATATATATATTATTCAAAGGGTTTATATACAAGTCTCCCTACACAAACAAAAGATGTTTACATTTTTTTAACAGTTAATGTAGTTCCATTAACAATATTTATGAGGGCCTACTTCCATATTTAAGACAACTAGAGACAAATCTATCCTATGAAATTTTAATGGAAGATGTTAACAAACCCTCCATTATTTTATTTTTGACCTATTTACTCCAACATGGAAAAATTCAATCATATATCCAACAATTTTAGATCTATTACATTTTGTCCTCTTTTTCTTTTTGTTTATTCTCTGGAGGATGAGAAGAACTTGGCAACGTCCCATACTAAGGGAAAACGTTTTTGACCAGCAATCGTAAACACCATGTTATTATTGTTATCATGACTGAGATTTTATTGAATACGTTTTCTTCCCTTATGGAAGATCAACGTATCTCTTACTTTTGTCTCCTCTTTTTTACTACTATTATGTGCATTACTCAGGTAACCCATTATATTTAGGATGGAAAGAATCATGTGAGGAGATTCCTATAATATATTGTGGTTTTCAGAATAAAGATCTATGCTTCTCCTTGAATCTTGTTGATAGTCTATTCCATCTTGTGACAACTAGAAATGCTACCAACATAAAAAATTCCTCTAGTACCAAGCTTGCACAACTCTATTGGTTCATTTGATTGTATACAAGTATTGTTTCATTTTGGGTATTTTTATACCACACATTATTTCTCCCCCAGATATATGGTATATGGGTATACTCTAAATTCTAAAAATCTACTAGTAAATAGCTATATTACAAATTCCTTTTATTGGAAGTGCCTTATTATGTTTTGTTACAAATAAAATAGAAATGTATACTTTAGCTTATGGTTTTTTTGAGATCCTCTTAACTACTGAACAAGGCAAAATAAGGTGAACTTTCAGCTGCAATTTGAGTACCCAATATCCAATAGTCAATCAGAGAAAGAAATCCCTCCAACCAACCTTAATGGGTTGTCGAGCTATAAAGGCTCTCACCATACCCCTGAGCCAAGAGAACCATTAGGACCCTAACTCCTTTACACCCCCAAAAGAAAGAGACTCATAGCCATAACAAATACACAAGTCAAGGAAATCTTGAAGCTATGGCATAATCAAAATGAAAACAAGGAGAACCAATAAAAAACATACTTCCCAATTCAACTCCTCATGAATCCTACGCCAAAATTTGTGCAACATTCCAAGAATATAGATAGGAGGACTTACCTCCCCAAGTGAGCATATATCTTTTCAGAGAATTCAACCAACCTCCATTCTACATCTTTCTCCATCTTTCCCCTCCAGAACCAGTCAAGAAAAACCAAAAATAAATCAAAAAAAGGTCCCCCAAAAATAAAAACTAACCACCTTCTAACCCTCTCCCCAAGTACTATAACTATAGGTGTTTGGGTCGAGACCTCAAAATTCCCCTAATAACACTTTTTCCTTCATGTTTGACTCAAGAAAAACGGCTTATAAAATTCTATATGGGTTTCACTTTGACCTACCTCTTAAGACACATGAAGACTCAAGAACCACAAGAGGACAACCTTGGGCTTCCTACAAACACATCTATAGAACTATTAGGATCCTACAGGTTTTGTTGTTCTCCATTGAATCTAGTATGTATTTACCTGCAACTTACTTTTATTGTCACTATTTCAAGATATAAATAATCAAAATAAAATATTTATAATGATATAACTAACTTGATGATAACTAATTTTTCCATACCTTGAATGTGCTTGGTGTGCACTGTTGGATGGATCATAACCGAGTCTCAAGCATTCAAATGCACAAATCTTCACTTAGTGTTAGTAATTTAAAAATCGCATTCTTAAAATTTGTAACCATTATATTTGCATTTTGGCATACTAATGATAACTCCAATTATTATTCCTTGATTAGAATATCATCACAATATTCATTATCTCAATTTAAATCCATCTCCAAATTGAATCCAATCACCACAACTAGTTAATCAACTACACAAAACATTTAAACTTTAGCAATAACATCCATATGAGTATATGGACATTACATTGAGTATAAATATTGTGATAAGTTCAAAGAATGTTTGTCACAATAACTTATAAATGTCATAATAAGGTCAAATTTTCATTGTTAAGATGGGAGCATCACATAATCCCCAGTACCTCAAGAAGAAATAACAATAAAAGGATTATCTTTCTTTCCAACCTCAACTACAAGGTAATAATTCATAAATTATTTCTCTATTTCATATTCCATGCTTACTAATGACACCCTCCTATGTGCTTTAATAATATCATACGCATATAAGTACACCAAATAAGAGTACAAGGCTCATTATCTAACTTAAAAGAGTTATTCTAATTCTAAAACCAAAGTATCCATATAATATAAGCTATTACACATTGGAAATATATTGAGTAAATATTCTATAATTGAATCTATACTTAAAGCATTGATTGATTCATTTACATGGTCCACACGATATACATCACATTTAATACCACATGAATATACACCACAAGGCTCCTATTAGAACAAATCTGCATAATGTATTAGTTTAACTTCACTAATTGATAGTAATGTGCTCAACCAAGGGAAACACACAAATAATACATTGCATGAAAGATGGGGTCTTACACCCATCATATCTAAAATGTTTAAGAAAATCAATCTTAAATTTTTTAATCAAATTCCATGTAATATTTTCATTTAAATTATTTTTGTATTTGTGTAATTAAGTCTTACAAGTGACACAATTTATGGGAAACCATAGCTTAAATCTACCCCCAATGAACTCAAAACCATAGAAAACCATTAGATCAAGGGTAAAATTGATGATAATTGAACACGTTGTCTTATAGGATTTATGAGTTTTTTTTGTTTTTCCCAAAAATTCATATGAATCATATGATCTATTTGTTGGTTTCAAGATTGTTGATGGTTCTTAATTTGAGTCTTTAGTGAATGGCATGGTATTCGAAGGTGGTTTTATGAAGTTTATTTATAGTAAAACCAAGGAATTTTGTCATACCTTGTACCAATCACTATTTTGGTTGCCTTGTTCATTCATGTTTCTGGTGGCCTTATTATTCCAAGCTAATAACATAGGTGGGCTCATTCATAACGAATAGTCCACCCTCTTACACAGTACCACATACTGATACTAGTAAATTTATTATGGTAGAAGCATGATTAATATTCTTTCTTGCTATGTTGCTTTGATCTTGGCCCCTTCCATAACACCCTTAAACCAAGTGATTTTGGGGGTGATCGAAGGAAGGCCATACTAGGTGGAGTAAACTACCTATTGTAGTTCTAACTAAATGCCAATGTTCCATCACCTCCTTTCTTTTCTTGTGTTTTCATATATAGGTCCACCACTTAGATTTTTAGCTTTTAAATATTTAACTTTCACATAAGCTAAATATAATTTGTGGGCCTCTCCTCCTTAAGTTAATTACATGACCTATAAAAAGTGTTAGGAAGGAGAATTTTTTAGCCCCAAAGGTATGTGCTTAGCCCTCAAGGGTTCATTTTGCTAGTGGAGTCTCTTTTAGAGTTTCTTTTGGTATAATTTTTGTTTTGGATATCAATTTTTTGACTTCTTAGAGGTATTACAAAACTCTTCCCAACTCTACATCTTAGTAAGATTGATTTTATTTTATTAATGACCAAATTTATTTTAAATTATTGTTGTATATGTACTATAAATATATTGATGATAAGATGTCACATTCTTGTGCTTATTTGAGGGACCTTTTATGAGGATATTATAATCAAAATTGAGATAGAGTTCTATTTTGGGGGGATTTCACTATGGTTTTTTGTATCAAATTCCACTGTTCTATTGTCATGCTAAACTCAAACAAGTATTTTTCTTGGATAGAAGAGATTAAAAAATCACTATTTTGAGTAAGATCTATTTCTTTATCTCCTTTCACTTATTTCTTTAAGTCAAGTTACTATTTAAAAAATATTGTATGTGATAACAACAATGACAAGGTGTGCATACTAAATTGTCTCATTATCTTTCAAGGATATTCTATATCATATCAAGTATACAAAGTACCCTTTCACTACTTGGACCATCATTTGCTAGGTATATCGATATCTTGAATCTTCATCTAAAATTGATGCTTCTTTTAAAATCCTACACATATGGATGATACTGAGACTAGTATTGATCCTCCTTCTAATGCCTCATCTACCATTCATGACTTATCTTTCTCACTTCAAAATATTCTCCCTATACTTGCTACTTCAACAAAGTTCAAAATTACCTCTTTAAAGACATCCAATGATTCTTCTATACAAGTTCATATTATTCTTCTTGATCCACCTCATTGTGATGTCATACCAAATGTTTCACCTCTATTTATGGACTCTCACCTTTCAAATCTTTGTATTCATCTTTTTTGGCACTTGTTACATAGATCCTACTTCATATGCCTTCTTGTTACCATATTTTTAATCTATGTTTGAGACTTATATTTAGATTTTGACACATCTTAGTTGTAATGTCTTAACCAACAATAGATGCAAGTTTTTTGGATAGACACAAGTTTGCTTAATTGGGCCCTAATTAAAATCTGAATACTAAGGAAAATATTCAAAACATGAATCTTTAAATCCCTAAGTTATATTGACATCTACCTAGTGACATTATTGACTCAACATTGAACTTTAGATTTTTCTATTTAACCCTAAATTGACAAACCCTAATTGATTCTCCTTAAGGGTGAGTAAATCTAAAATTTTCCTTTATATTGGTACAAATGATAGAAAAACCTAATATTATTGGTTGAGCTCATAAGGAGATAGATTTCAGACTTAAATATTCTACCTTGATCTACTAAGCCCAACAATTTCCCTCAAAGCTACACAATATATATGTTTTTTTCCAAATCCAACACAAACCAAGATCACAAAACATTATTCATGTATTAACTCAAAGTACCCAAATTAGAAATTAGACCCATAAAACATTGATAAGACTATAACACATTAAAATATTGCCATGAAAACTTTAGTAACTAGAGATACAAGTATCTTCAACAAAGGATTAAAATAATAAATGTATAATTGTAGAAAATTTGGAATACTGCATTGTACCCATGATAACAATGATGTTGTGCAAACACTCTATCATAGAGGACCTACGATGTGGAAGGATCTATTACAACCTTTGTATGAGATTTTTCTATCACCAAGAGGGCTCACTCACAACCTTTGGTGAACTCATGCAGCTAGGGAAAATGGTTTCATCCTTTGCCTTATTAAACCAAATGATTTCTATCTTATAAATTTATGAATATGAGAGTCTTTATCCTTAGATTTTGGTGTAGGTTAACAATTGAGAATCCTATGGGATTGTCAATTGTGACAACCCAAATCAATCAACCAAGAAATTTTTCTTTAACTTATGAATTAAAACTATAGATAAAGCATTCCAATGAATAAATCATCACACATATTTACAAACTTTGAGAGATAATTCAGATTTTTTATATTCAAACTTTCATAGTCTGTAATAACAAGCTACATGAATCAAACTAGTCACAACGAAAACTCTGCTACATGAGATATTGATCACACAACCATTATAAATCATATTTGAAAAGCTTCCTATTCAACTACAAGCATCAACAAATGTATCTCCAAAACTCTGATACTCCATTCTTGGATGCCAATGTTAGGTTTCTTTGGTTTTCTTTTATTTTTGTCTTCAATTTTTTTCTAAATTCCCAAACCTAGGCATTCCAAATTCCTTCCCCTTCCCATTTGATTCAAATTTCAAATTCAAAGATGAGTTACAAGATGCCAAAAAATGGCCTCCTCCAACCTAGGTGTGGACATTTGTGCAACATTTCAATTTTCAATAAACACCAATTTCTAGCACCTTTATTCCCAAATTCAACTTAAATCGACAACCTTACAAGATGACTTCATTTTGAAGGAGCTAGAGGAAAAAAATGGTTTAATGATAATTCTTGTATGCAAGACAAAACAACAAAACACAACAAAAAATGAAGAATTAAAGAAAACACATTTTTTTGGTGTAGGATTTCCTACGCACCTGGATGCTCCTGCATCAAACAACCTAGGTAATAAATAATATTGAGTGAGTGAGATCTCATGAACATTCATCTAGATTTGGAATTCCAAGCCTTTGAAGCTTTGAAGATGAAATCCATGTTGCTTCTTCCATTTTTTTCCTTTCCATTTGATTACTTTTTGTACTCTTTGCCCCGTGTCTTCTTGATTGTTCTAGAATCCATCACTTCATAAATTTCTTCTTCTTTCTTCTTTGGTATTTGTTATACCCATTTCTTTCAGTCTTGAAAATCTGAAAAAAAAATCCTCCTTTCCACTAGTATCTCCTTCATGAAAATGGTATAAATTAGCCACATTGAATATTGGTGAAAGTGATGACTCTATTTAATAAGCATTAGCTAAAAAATTCTTAATCACATTGCATGGTCCAATATTTTTCCATTTCAATTAGTTATAAGTACCATGTGGAAATATCTCCTTCCATAGATGAGCTAGAACCAAGTCTCCCACCTCAAATTATTGCTTTCTCCTTTTTAAATCGATGTGCTCTTTGTATCTCTTGGTGCTTTCTTCCAACTTCTCCTTTATTTCCTTGTGTAATTCTTGCAAATGCTCTGCATAGTCTTCAGCTACAATAAATTTTCTTCCCAAATCTGCACTATCTCCTAATTCATGAAATCCTCTTGGGCTAAATCCATAAACAATATGAAAGGGACTCTTACCTGTACTTTTGTTGATGGAGTTATTGTAAGAAAATTCAACTTGTGCTAAAATCACATCCCATTATTTTAGTTTCCCATCTATCAAACACCTCAACAAATTTCCAAGACTCTAGTTGAACACTTCTATTTATCCATCCATTAAGGATGATAGGCTAAACTAAAAGTTAATTTTGTATCCAACCTCTTCCATAAGGTGTTCCAAAAATGGCCAAAAAACTTAGTATATGTTGGCCCATAGTTGTCGTTGCACCAAAAGATCAACCTGTTAATGCTTGATACAACTGCTAGAGTTAACATATCCACGAGAGGCGGTTAGTCCATGTCATGAATCTCAAGGGGAGCAATGACCATCTACCAACAAACTCCCCCTCAGCGTTACCTGAGGGGATTCAAATTCGACACCTTTGGCTCTGATACCAATTGTTGGCTCACAGTTGTCATTGCACCAAAAGATCGGCCTGTTAATGCCCAATACAACTTCCAAAGTTAACAAATCCATGGGAGGCGATTAGTCCATATCACAAATCCCAAGGGGAGCGTTGACCATCTGCCAATAGTATCTATATCTAAAACAATTCTTTTTGGTAAACCATGTAACCTTACAACTTCTTTGAAAAACAAAATGGCAATATGTGATGCATCATTTGACTTCTTGCATGAAATAAAATGATCCATTTTTGAAAATATATCTACCACAAAAAATGGAACCATTACCTTTTTGAATCTTTGGCAACCCAAGAATGAAATCGATACTCACTTCCTCCCATGGTATCTCCAAGATTGTAAAATGCTAGTATAACCTCGTGTTTTGGCTTGTTCCTTTTGCATATTGACATATTGAACACCCTTGAACAATATTCTTTGCATAATTACTCATTTGTGGCCAATAATATCCTTCGCTAAGCTACCCCAAAGTTTTTTCCACTCCAAAGTGTCCTCCAAGTCCCCCACTATGCTTTTCTCTAATTAAATTTTCTCTCATTGATCCTCTTAGAATGCACAATTGTTGCCCCTTAAACAACAATCCCTCTTGAAGAAAATGCTCTAGCCATTTGGTTTTATCGTTTTCAATTGAGTATTTATAAGATGCCCATGCTTCACCAAAATCAAGATCATTCTCATACATCTCCTTCATTGAATCAAAGCCCAAAAGATATACTTTCATTTCTTTCAATAACAAGCACCTCCTACTGAATGCATCAACTACCTGATTTGATTTTCCACTCCTATGTTTAAGTACAAATGAATAAATTTGAGGAAATTCAACCCACTTCATATGTCTTTGATTTAGCTTACCTTGGCGATTAATAAATTGCAATGCATGATGATCAGTGTAGAGAACAAATTCCTTGGGCAACATATAGTGTCTCCACTTCTTGAGTTCATGCACAATAACATAGAATTCTTGATCAGACACTGAATAATTCCTCTTGGTCTCATTTATCTTTTCACTAAATTAAGCTATGGTTCTTCCCTCTTGACATAAAACTCCTCTTATGGCTGTCCTACTTGCATCGTAGTAAACTTGGAACACTTTATTGAAATCTGGTAGTGCTAGGATAAGTTCATTCACTTTTTCCTTTAAAATATTGAAACTTCATTTTGTTGTAGTTATCCATTTGAATTCTCTTCTTTCTCCTTTCATTGTGTCTATAATGGGAGAACATATACTACTGAAATTTGTGATAAACTTCCTATAGAAGCTAGCCAAATCATGAAATATCCTTGTTTCAAACATGTTCCTAGGTGTTGGCCAATCTAGTATTGCTTGAACCTTTTCTGGATCCATTTGTAGGCTATCTATTTTTTTGAGGTTAACCAACAACTTTTATTCCCTTAATCTTTGTAAAATAGACCTTACATGTTTCAAATGCTTTTCTTTTTTCCTTACTAAAACCAAGATATCATCTAAATAAATAATTACAAACTTACCAAGAAATGGTTTCAACACTTCATTCAACAATCTCATGAAGGTACTTGGAGCATTATTGAGACCAAATTACATAGCTAACCATTCATATAATCCCTCCTTTGTCTTGAAGGCAGTTTTCCATTCTCTCCTTCTCTAATTCTTATTTGATGGTACCTATTATTTAAATCAATCTTTGTGAAATATCTAGCTCCACTTACAAAACCCATCAAATCATCCATATGACATAATGGAAACCTATATTTGATTATTATTTTATTAATAGCTTTGGAATTCGTGCACATACACCATTTTCCATCCTTTTTGTGTGTCAAAATTGTTGGTATTGCACATGGGCTTAAACTTTCCCTTATGAAACCTTTATCCAACAATCCTTGCACTTACTTGTTTATCTCCTCATTCTCTTTGGGGCTCATTATATACACTGTCTTTTTTGGTAGACTTTCTCCTAGTATCAAGTCCATACAATTACTCACACTTCTCATTGGTGGTGGTCCATTTGGAAGATCCTTCATTACTATTTCACCATATTCTTGTAATATTTCCTTGATTTCTTTGGGAATGTATTGTTCTTCATTCACTGTTCCAACTTCTTGTGGCTTGGAAACTAAAGTGTAACACAATTATTCTTCTTTTAATTCATTTAAAATTTGTTTTCCAGTTATCATGCATACTTTAGTATCACTATCCACTTTATTTTGCTTCTCTTTTAGCAAGTTCATAACATACCTTTTCTTCTCCTTAGTAATGGTATAAGTGTTTGATTCACCATCATGTATAGATTTTTGGTCATATTTCTATGGTATACCCAAGAGGATATGACATGCATCCATTAACATCACATCACATACAATTTCATCCTTGTAATTACCAAACTGAAAATTTACCAAACATTGTTCACTCACCAAAATTCGATGCCCCTTTTGCAACCAAGTAACCCAGTATGGATTTGGGTGCTTTTTTTTCTCTAACTTCAAATTCCCAACCATCTTTTGAGACACCAAATTATTTTTTCCATCACTATCCATAATTATGGTGAAACATTTTCCTTGTGATTTATAAATTGTTTTGAATAAACTCCTTCTTTGTGCCAATTCTTTTTGCTCCTTCTTTGGTTTTAAGAGCACTCTCTTCAACACAAGAATTTCTACAATTTCTAGATTTATTGGTTATGTTTCATCTTCATCTTTGATGGTGAATTATTTTCCAACATTGGCCTTTTGACTTTCTTGTTGTATCTGAGGGCACTCAAAGGCCCTGTGACCTACCTCTCCATAATTAAAATAAAGTCTTGAAAATCCCCTTTCTCTTCCATATTCTCCTCTTCCCCTTGAATTTTCACCTCTCCCTCATGAAAAATCTCCTCTTCCCCTTGAATTTGAGTCATAATTTGTTTAATACTAGCTTGCATCTTCTTCCTTTAATGGTTGTCCTCTTCTACTATTTTCTTGTCCTCTACCTCATGAAGTCTTTCCCCTTCTTCTAAAATTTCCTTGTAGTCTTCTTTCTAGCTTCTCCTTTGCTTCAAGTGCATATTGGTAGGCTTCTTCCAATGTTATTATCATGACTAAACTAAGCTCATTCTAGATGGTGATTTGCAATCCATTCACATATCTTGCCACGTGTTCCTCATCATCTTAAACATGTTTAGTACAAATTCCTAATTTGTATAGTTCTTTTGTGTACTCCATGACACTCAAATCCTTCTATTTTAGATTTTATAGTTTTTAAAATAAGTTGATGTGATAGTCTATATGAAAGAATTTAGCTTTCAACTTTGTGACCATCTTGTCCCATGATTTAATATTTTCCTTTCTTTTCCTTTGTCTGTCAATCAAAAATTGATCCCACCATAGGGATGCATGTCCATTTAGTATTATGCAAGCATATTTCACCTTATTTTTATCTTCAATGGACTCTAAACAAAACACTTATCTATCTCTACAACTCAATCAATGAGCTCCTCTAGATACAAACTTCGACTGTAATTTGGTGGATCCATCCTTGGCTTACTTCCTAGCTTTAACAATACTTGCAAGAATATATCCTCTTATGGATCTCCTCCTCCTCTCTCTGCAACTTCTAGTGCTTCCTCTTCCTCCTCACTAACATCTCCAACAAGAACTCCTTTTCATTGGGATGTCTTTATGGCTTCTAGCCTTGTAGTGATTCCTCTCAACATATACATAACTGCTAGGTTTTATTCTCCCCATGGGGATCTTCCTCTACCTCATCCCTTGTATGCCACGTTCTCTTCAAACTTCTGAACAAACCATACTCTGATACCAAATGGTGCAAGTCAACAGTTGAGAATCCTATGGGATTGCCAATTGTTGCAGCCCAAACCACTCAACCAAGAAATTTTTCTTTAATTTATGAACTAAAACTATAGAAAGAGTATTCCAAAGAATAAAGCATCACACATAATAAAAAACTTTGAGATATATCCTGATCACCATATTACAAGCTTTCGTCTTCCCTGAAGTTTTTTGCGAAATGACTAAGGTCCTACTAAAAGATGCATCTACTCAAGTAGATGTCAATGGCTCCCTATTTGATGAAATATTATTAGAAATATCAATTCACCAAGGATTCCCCTTAGCACCAACACTTTTTGTCATAGCATTTGATGCCTTATACTACTTGCTAAGAGATCACTCCTTCTCCCCGAAAATCAATGGTATTAAGCTACCTGATAACAATGAACTATTGAACGTCCACTTTGTTGATGATACAACCCTCTTCCTTGAGTTGGAGAAAAACAATTTATCTTCCCTGATGATAAAATTAGAACTTTTTGGCAAGGCCTCAGAATCCAAGATCTCTAAACCCAAATATTTTATGCTAGGGTGGGGAAATTCCCCCTTGACTGGTTAAAAGACTTTGATTTTAAGTGGGGAGGCCCTATCCTACAGGTGAGGTATCTCATAAATCCATTCGCCATCAATCTCAATCTGAAGGATATGTGGGATTGGCTAAAAGAAAAAATTGAAAGGAAGCTTAAAAAATGGAATAGGCAGTATCTATCTCCAGCAGGAAGGCTGCAAGTTTGCCAAAAAATATTATCAACATACATCTACTTTGCATCAACTTGGGTTTTTTGCAGCTACCAGGTTAATGAAATCCAAAAAAGGATAAGGAACTTCCTATGGTCCGATGGTAATAGAAAAAAGAAGAATCACACCATTAGATGGGAATGGTGTTACCTCCCAAAGGATAGTGAGGGTATTGGTCTCAAGGACTTGAAGCTACAGGGTCTAGCTCTAGCTACAAAATGGATCTTAAGGGTGTTAAATGGTAATGGGTCGTGGAAGGTCTTGGTGCGCAATAATATCCAATATATTGTGCCAAAACATGCTAAATCATGGAAGATGCTTCCACTATGTGACATCCCCATGTGTGGTTGTCCCATGACCCTGACTGGTTTTGTAGTCTTCAGAAGCCTTTGGAAATCTTGGGAGTTCATCAAACATAAGGCCCACTATAAATCTACCAATATTACTCTTAACAATGGGGTTAGGTGCCACACCTTCAAATCTGTTTGGTAGAATCTTTACCATGCTAGTAAACCCCTTGCTCTCATCCAAGGCTGCTTAGCCAAGAAGTAGTGCTAGCAAGGTATCCACACATTTAATGACATGATGAGAAATGGCTCCTTGTAGCCTTGGGAAGATCTTGCTTCTAGCTTCAACCTCTCTCCTGTAAACTTCAAAACTTTTTCCTCCATCCTTAATGCTTGTGTTGGGGCCAACTTTCTTGCTAAACCTGATCCCCCCTTCAACCCTATGGCTGACTTAGTGTGGCATGATTGGGCCGCCCTACTTGGTCTCAATGCTAAAGAAATTTATAAAGACTTGGTCTCTGACACCTCTTTGATTATTCACCTTAATGAGTGTTAGGGCTTGAACCTCAACAATAAAGAGTGGCATGAACACTTAGCCAACATTTGATCTAATAATCTGGAACCTGAGAAAGCATGCTTTAAGTTGCTTACCATTTTATAGAGGCTTCCTTTTAAATCCAAATCAAATGATGTTGATATTTGCTCGATTTGCAGAATTCTTGAATCTACAAAGCACATTTTGTTTGATTGTCTCTATGCGAAAGAAATTTGGAAAATGTTCTGTAATGGCTTAAATATTTGGGATAAAGATGATAATATTGTGTGGTAAAGTGTTCTTTTATTTAACAAGAACTTGAAGCACAATCTTAAGAAATTTTGATATTTTCTTTGTTGAAATATTATGGCACATATGGAAGTCAAGAAACGAGGATAAATTTAAAGGGACCAAAAGGATCCTTACTGAGTCATAAAAAAGACTCACTTTTCTCTTTGTTGCTTTGCAAGTTTTACTTCATATAGAAATTTCACTTCCAAAGTTTGTGGAGATGGTAAGAGATGGATCGGCCAGTGTCTCCAAACAAGAGATTAGATGCGGTCATGCATGTCATCTAAATGGTCCAAAGTAGGAAATCTTCCTAAAGGAACTTGAAGAACTTAGGAGAGAGTTCAACATCATCGTGGGGAGCCCAATAAGTCACAACAGACCATGCCTTGACAAATTTGATGAAAATGATGCTTAATCCATAGTAGAAGGAAAAAGTGGAGGAAGGGACCCAGATGACAACACTTGACAGTCTTTTTGCTTAATATACTCTACATTTTTTTGTATATCAGATATACAATTATGCTGCTTTATATACAATTCTATTATAAGTCTGTATATCCCACTTTTAATGTTGCTTTTAAGCTATTACAACTCAATATCCTGCATATAATGTTGATAGAATGCTACATATAAAGCAATCACATTTATAAAATCTGGAAAAAGGCCTACCTTTTGAACTTCACAATATTTCTAGTTCTCTACTTATTATTAATAAAAAAAAAAACTTTGAGATATAATTTAGATTTTTATATTCAAACTTGCATAGTTTGCAATAACAAGCTATAAGAAGCAAACTAGTCACAACCAAACATTTTCTACAAGCAATATTGATCACATAACCACTACAAATCAGATCCCAAAAGCTTCCTATTCAACTATAGGCATCAACAAATGTATCTCCAAAACTCTAATATTCTATTCTTCAACACTAATGCTAGATTTCTTTGGTTTTCTTATTTTTGTCTTCCTTTTTCCAAATTCTCAAATTTAGGTGTTCCAAATTCCTCCCCCTTCCCATTTGATATAATTTCAAATTCAAAAAGGAGTTACAAGATGCCAAAAAATAGCCTCCTCCAACTTGGGCATGGGATTTTGTGCAACATTTCAATTTTCAATAAACACCAATTTCTAGCACCTTTATTCCAAAATTCAACTTAAATTAACAACCTTACAAGATGACTTAAAAATGGTTTAATAATAATTCATACCTACAAGACAAAACAACAAAACACAACCAAAAATGAATAATTAAGGAAAACACATTTTTTGGTATGCAGGATTGCTCGTGCACCCAGACGCTCTTGCATCAATTTTGACTATTTTCACACTAACCTAATTTGAAAATTTTCAACTCTAGGGTTTCAATTTGGAGAATAATAGATAATCTAGAATTATGTAACTCTATAAATATATATCCTTTGGTGTATTCAAATGGCTTGATAAATAGATTTGTGGTTTTTTTCCCCTTCATGTCATCAACATTAATGGTGTCCTTTAATCTAAGCATGTAGGGAAAAGGAGAAACCACAAAAAAATTGAAATGGTGACCAACCCTCAACCACTACATTAATGAAAATTACCATATTCATCCTCCAATGTTGTGTGTTCATGTGAATCCACATCCCTTTAAGTTAAAATAATGTTTTTGGGTGGAAAAACCCTTTAGGAGAAGTTACATGGTTAAATATGGCATTAATGGTGATTTTGTGATGTTGGGAAGTAGGTGAGATGAATAGTGTAAATTAACTTAGGAATGTTAGAGTTTTGGGGTTGGGGATATCGTATGATGTGTACCACAAGTCAAAATTTAGGGATTTAGGGGAAGGCATGATGATAGAGAAAAGTGAAATTTCGATAAGGGAAAAGGAAAGAGTGGGGTTTGGTGGAAATGTATGTTGAGATGGTAAAGTTTGAAACCCTAACCAAATTCTTACACACAAAATTATTTGAGACCTAAGAGGTTGGTTTCCATAAATATTAGCTCACTAAAAGACAATGGAAATGGGCTTCTAGTTCAAAAAATTAAATTTATTGAAAAGGGGACATTACAAGTCTACCCTTCTCAAAAATTGTTTTCCCTCAAGAAATGCACACTCAGATGTCCATCTCCTCTTGATTGAAACTTTTTGCAAAGACCAAAATTTAAATTCATCTTTGGAAAATTATGAAACATTATCCTCTGAAATGCATCCAAAAGTGACTGCATTACTTGGAAGTTTACTGCTTCCCAAACATCATAAATTTAGCCACCAAATACCACCCACAAAATATTATATTTCCTATTCTTATGAGCTCTAAAGTGATGAAGCTTATTGTGATTACACTATTCAAACATTCTTATATGAGTGCTTCTCTATTTTTTATGATAAAATGCTAATGAAAATTAGTGCATCCAAACACACTGTTCCTTGAGCGGGGACATACTAGTGGGTATTTGAAGAGTGATATTAAAGTAGCATCTCCAACGTGTAAATGTTTTGTACATGTTGATTTTTGATATGTGGTGTCATTTTTGGAGTCTCCTTCCATCCACATATTTAATAAATGTACTCATCTATTTGTTTAAGTGTAATATTTTGTTTTGGAAGTGACCTTGTTGCTACATGCAAAATAATAGAAATTCTTATGATGAAGCTCACAAACACACTTTCCTAGTCTTCACAAGGAATCAACAATTCTTGTAACATACTTTGAGGAAAGATATGTTCCTTTTTCCTTGGATGGTAGGTAGTATACTCACTAATATGTTTGAGAATTTACTCCTTCATGCACTTCTACAAGAGTCCCTCTCTTTTTTCCCTATAAATTATATAGGATCTAGAGTGTCCCATTTTGTGCGTGTCATCCAAATCCATCAAAATTTTCTATTTTATCTTAGAATAAAATGTAATTTTTTGTGTGTCTTTGTAACTATGGAGATTATTTTCTCGCACATTCTAATCGTTCTTCACACTTCCATCTAGGATGTTAGCAACAAGTACACTTTTTATAATATTATCCCTTGATAGAAGTCTTCCAATCACCAAATATGGTGCAAATAGAGCAAGGAAGTGGCAGAACAAAGAAGGAATCAACAAAAACAATTTTTTTCTCCATGTATATTTTATTCTATATTACAATCATAAACTTGGATTTTTCTTACCCATTTTTTTTGTTCACCTTCCCAATTAGGTTGATCCAAGAACAAATTCAATCCATTGTAATCTTCCCTTTGCCACACATCTACCATCAACTATATGTTTTAATATTTTAAAAACATGAATGATGAAAAATATTTTCTCATCGTACACAAAGGAATCCATTTTTGAATATGTGAACTTTGTGCTCTCAATATTTATGGAGCATATTTGTTATATTAATATGGCCCCAAAAATTTAAATTCTTTTACAAATTGACTTGGCTACTCTATAATCCTATTGATCGAATTTAGGTGTATCATATGATATTTTCATTCTTTTCTATACATCAAAATTATTGGGATTTGGCGTTTACACCATTGCATAAAATGTTATATTATAATTTTGTAATTAAATAATTATTTAATTATGATGCACCTAGGAGGTGTGGTTAATCACACTAGGTAATTATTTGGGGACCACTTTATGGTGTATTATAACATTAGATTATTATTTAATGTGTGAGAGGCATGAGATAATAATTTAATATTGAGGAAAGCATTTAATAAAGTGAAAACTTAGTACCCAATATTAAATTAGAGGTAAGTAGTTTTTTATTCACATGGTTTTATCTTACCACTTGGTTGCATTTGTGTGAGCTTGAGTTTATAAAAGCAAGCACATGTTTAGTGGTTAAGGTTGGTTGGGTGAGTGGATTGTCATTATTGAACTTCTTTCTAAGGAGTGCATATGTGAAGCATGGCATGGGATTTGTGGATTTATTCTTGGACACATGGAGGATGCATTGGAGAGGCTTGATGCTTCAGAAGTATTCATTGTAACTCTTGTAAGTGCATGTATTGTTTATTTGTTGAATAATATCTATGGAGTATGGATTCTTTTGGAGGTTGGTTTTTTCCCTCTTGAGGGTTTTTCCAAGGTATATCTTGTGTTATCTTGTGGCTTGTCTATTTGATCTATGCATTATGGCTACTTTCATGCATGCTTTTCTCTCATGAGGATATGTAGGAAATAGATTAAGAATGTGGGTATGATGCATTATTTCCTAACAAGTGGTATCAAAGATTTCATCATTATGGGAGGTGTGAGCTCCCAAGTTTTTTTATAACCCTTGTTTGAGTAGATTTGGTGCAAATTTGAATCCATGACAATGCAGGAAATATCTGAGGCATTATAAGATATGGAACACATGTGTAGGTGTTATTTTTCAGATTTGATCTTTTGGGTTGTCAAGATTTGTTGGGTTTATTGCAGGTTTGAGGCATGAAAAATTTGGGTCAAAAAGGTTTCTTGGATTATGCTTTCATATGAAGGTTTTATAGATAAAATATTGCATATGACCTCTTGAGACAAAACAAACCTCACCATTGGATCCAAGATGGCCAAGAAACAAAAAATGATGTAAAATTTTCCCTATTTTGGCCACTATGAAAAAATGTAGTTTTTTTTCCTAAACCTCTTCGATCGTATGATCGTCAAATTTTTAGGGTTGTCAAAAATTAAAAATATTAAAAAAATAATAATGAACCTTTCTTAAAAAATCTTGCATAAATTATTAATTTGAAAAATTAAAAAAATTAACAAGGGGGGTCTGCAAACCCCTATACCTTGCACTAATAGCAGTACGATATTGGGTACTGACAACATTGGTACAAGGAAACATCCCCATTGATGGCTTTTGGCTCAACAGTTGACACCATTGGGGCTAGCCAGGCCTTCGGCCCTTGACAGAGGTCACATGGACCCTACGGGGCTGGGCACCAACCCCCTTGCAAGATTTTAAATTTAAACCATCCAAAATAAAATAAAACAAAATTTAAATCTTTTTAATTCTGCCACTTGCCTTGAACACACCACTAGTAGGGAAGATTAAAGGAGTTTTTTTAAACGGTTGTAACATTCACCCGGGATGTCAAATTTTTGACTTCTTATACTTGTTGGAAAGGTGGTTTGGAGTACTACATATTAGTACAAGTTTGGTTCCATGATTTTTTATTTTGATTAGTTTTTGGAACCCAAAAGCCAGATATTCTCTATTTCACAATTTTGAGCATGACTTTTGCATACAAAATTTAAAAAAGATATATTTTTCTATTTTGATTAGTTTTTGAATAGGCGTTGGAGATAATGTGCACTGTACTACACATTGGATGAGATATAATTTTAGTTTGTGGTGTAGGATTAGGTTTGTACTTGTTTGATCACTTGTAGGAGCCTGAGATTCGAGGTGTGATTGCATGAGCATCCAGATGAGTCAAGAGTCGAAACCTTGAGGGATTAAATGTTTTTATATGATACAATTGATTATCAGTTTGGTTCTTCCTAGTAAAATTTTACAAGTGTTTTTCAAAGTTGGACTTTAATGATGATAGGTACACAAGTTGTCTTTAGTTTTGAGGAAATGGTTTGACATGAGTGGAGACTAGGAGTCTCGTATGGGTGATAGTTGAGTGCAAGTATAAAATTGGCTATGATTATGGTGTCATGGATATGTAGGTACATTTGAGCATTGGCACGATATGACATGTATATGGTGGTTTGGTGTTGATATGGTTTGGTGTTAGGAGGTTGTTCTTATCTCCTTGATGCTTGTGTGGTTCCTTGACTATGGTTACTCATTTGTGGACATGTTTGGTAAACTAGATCTATGGTTGATTTGGTGTTTGAGTCTTGTTGTCTACATGATTATTTTCTTTGATATCTTGGTTTGCATGTTACTAATGTGAAGACAAGTTTGCATGCTTCATTGTTTGGTATCTATGAGTTATGTAGTTGTATGGGTAGATCACCTATTAAGTTGCAATGCGATGACTCAATGTGGATTGTCCAAATCCACAAGAGTGTTTCAGTGTTGATGCAAAATTTATTAGTTGTCCTTGTTTGTGGTCATTTGTGCATTGGTATGTTGCTTTGGGATGAGAGGATGGATGGTTAGAGTACTTGATTAGTTAGTGATTGGGACTTGTAGCATGTGGTTTTATCATGATGTTATGATAGCTTGGTTGCATTTCATTGGTTACACTTTTTAGTGGGAGATTTTAATAGTGATGACTTGGTGGTGTAGGATTGGTTCCTGATGTTTTGATGGCAGATGTATTTCCTTGGCCTAGAGAACATGGTTCTACTTCTTTTTTGGAGTTGTTCGGATTGTATTTGAGTGTGTGAGGACCATGGATGATATTCATTTAGGATATGGTTGTCACGATGCCATACGTAGCTTAGTATCACAGTTTAATGAGAGTTGTTGGTAGTGACTGATTCATCATTGGTGATGGATGATCTTCTTTAGTGTTTGTGGATGTCTTAGAGGAGCTCTTAGATCATGTTGTTACAAAATATTTCTTTCACATTTATAGGTTCACTCATAGGAGATGGTAATATTCATGTGATTGGAGATGTTGATTCTTGGTTTAGAGTGTGATTAGTATTATGTCATGGTTCGCTCTTGATAATAGCTTAGAGGTTTGACATGATACAGGTTCTCTTGAGATCAAGATATTTGCATTATTGCATGTGATCTCCTAGGAGGAGATGGTTAGATCATGGTGTTGTGTTGGGTTCCTGATTCTGCAATTGGAGCTTTGACATTGATCTTGTTGGTTCTCTTAGTATTGAGTATATTGGTCATTTTATTGGGAGCTTCATGGTAGTGCGATGTGGCATTTGAATCTTAGCATGGATAGATCGATTTTAGGTGCTCAAGGATACTTGGATATGTGGGTGAGGCTAGAGTTCTTTTGTGATTAGAGATATTTGCTTGAGATGGTTACTCTTTGAAGGTTTCAGTAGGAAGTCCAATGAGCTTTCACCTGGATATGGATGTGAGTTCATGATGGGCCTATAGAGGAGATTTTTCTTGGAGTGCATCATGATGTCTTGGTTATCTTGGAGGAGCATTCTCATTCCCCACTCTTGGTATACTCGATGTTTTATCATCTAATAGGTATTGCCCATCCTATTTTCAAATGTTTTATATTTTATATTTTATATTTTATCTTTCATAGATATGGATAGTTAGTTCTAAAGGATTAATTTTGAGGGATGGTTAGCATGGTTATCTCCTTGTGTATTTAAGTTTATGTTATCATTCATTGATGAGGAGTTTAGGAGATATTTTATGGGCCAATTTCCTAATTTGGGAATGGATACATTGAGTTTGATCTTCTTGATCATAAAGGCTTACATCCATGTTGTTATTACATGATTCATATGTTGTTTGATCTAAGAGATTGAATGTTATGGGTGTTGTTGAGTCTTTTCATTTGGGGTTGTAAGGAGATCATACTTGACACAGTGTTGCACTTTGAGGTGTTAGTAAAAGGACATGTTATGTTTTACAGGTTTTCTCTCTTCTTCCTATGGTTCCTTCTTGGAGGTTCATGTTCATATGACTTGGGAGGATTGTGGTGAAATGTTTTGAGAGAGTATGTGATGTTTTTGTTATATGTGTATATCATTATGATTATTCTTGGTACTTCAGTGTTGATCATTTATCACGCCTTTATATAGTGTTGATTGGTAGATATGCTTTGACATTACCCATATAGTGGGAGTTCCTGCATACATATGTTCTTCATTGACAAGTTTGATACATGGAGCTTTTGATTGTGACTTATGGGTTGCATATGTCGTTGGCATGAGTTTACTGATGTTGTTGATATCTAGGAGGTATGGATGGTTGGATGTATTAGCATGTGTTATGGATGTTATTTCTGATCATGTGGGTTTTTCACCTTTGACAACAACTTGTTTGTAGCCTTTGTTATCACTTGGATTTGATGCTTGTGTTCTTGGATTGGTGCATCTTCACCTTGGAATGTTCCTTTTCTTCCATACATGGCATTTTGGAGGATGAGAAGAGTTCTTTCTTGAGATGGTGGTCACTTTGGTTTGATTGCAAGTATCTTGATGGAGCATGAGAGCATGCTAGAGATTCATGTGACTATATATGGATATGATAATGTATTTCATTGATTGACCCGTATGCAATGCATATAACAAGTGGTAGAATGTTGGGATATGGTGTTGTAAACCATTGCATAAATTTTTATATTATTATTTTGTAATTAAATAAAATTTAGTTGTGATGCACCTAGGAGGTGTGGTTAGTCACACTAGGTAATTATTTGGGGACCACTTTATGTTTTATTGTAACATTGGATTATTATTTAATGTGTGAGAGATATGAGATAATAATTTAATACTGGGGAAATCATTGAATAAAGTAAAATATTAGTACCCAATATTAAATGAGGGGTCAATGGTTTTGTATTCACATGGTTTTATGGTACATGGTTTTATCTTACCACTTGGTTGTATTCGTGTGAGCTAGAGTCTATAAAAGAAAGCACATGTTTAGTGGTTAAGGTTGGCTAGGTGAGTGGGCTGTCATTATTGACTCTATATGAGGAGTGTATAGGTGAAGCATGGCATGGGATGTGTGTATTCATTATTGGACACATGGAGGATGCATTGGAGAGGCTTGATGCTTCAGAAGTATTCATTATAACTCTTGTAAGTGAATTTATTATTTATTTGTTGAATAATAGATGTAGTATGGATGCTTTTAGATTTTGTATTTTTCCCTCTTGAGGGTTTTCCTAGGGTATATCTTGTGTTATCTTATGGATTATATATTTGATATATGCATCATGGTTCCTTTCATGCACGCTTTTCTCTCATGGGTTTATGTAGGAAATGGATTAAGAATGTGGGTATGATGTATTATTTCATAACAAAAATATCATCCACAAAATAGATTGTCTTAGTTAGCCATAAAATACTTATTTCACTATGTATTTGAAAGGAGTTCTTGCATTGATCACCTTGAGTGATATGACCAAGAGCTCAATATGCCTAGGACATTCGAAAGTTGTGCATACTTATTGCAAGCACAAATGTAATGGTTTCTTGATCTTAAGAAACTTTTTGTCCTATTGGAAACCTCTATTTGATAGTGATACTAGGGGAATATTACTTAACACCATACTATGTTGGGTTAGAAATATTTGAATTTTAAAATATAGACTATGTTGTTTATCATTAAAATAAGATAATATGCATGTCCTCCATCACCATGATTCTTGTTGTCCCAAAAACTTGTCCCCTAAAATAATTTATTTTCTATGTATACCCCCATAGTTCTATTAGGGACACCTCCAAGCACTAGATCTTTTCCTTCATATCTAAATTATTAATTATGTATAAGATCACCCATGGAATGCAACTAATAAAACACACATAACCATGCCAATTTTCTCAACATAAGATTCACCATATATCTCACGATTTCCCATAACTAATTTAAGTTGTATACTTATCCTTGTGTATGTGGCATGATAAATTTATCAACAATAAGGTTATTAAACGAATCAAAAAAATTAGCCTTCATGCTTTTCTCAATATCTTCCCTTTGCAATTATTTGGTTAAAACACTGACGCTTCTACATTTCTCTTCATGTGTATCAATTTAATACTTTAATTTCATAGTCTTATGGAAGGATGTATTTGAATTTTTTTTATCTTTTTTTAATGCTCCCCATGATGATAACAAATTGGCCTTGATATAACATGAAGAAACTAATATCTATTATTATCACAAGCTATAGAAATTAAACTAAGAGATATCTTAGTATCCATCTCAAAATGTGGGTTATTAATTATATCTTTGGATCTATCTCAAAAAGTGGATTATCTAAAAAAATATTGAAATTTATTTTTGATTTTTGAAGCTCCACCTCAAAAGCTACTTGATTCCATAATCTAAAATCATAGGAATATTTAGAGCGCTAATGTTCCTTTATTGATGCTTCTATTACATTAACACCTTCATCTTTATGGCTCAAGAGGTTTCTCTCACTCCATTTTTCACATATATCTGATACTTCACTATGTATTATAGATTCCTCCATGGTTTTCTCTCAAACTCTTGCAACTCAGATTGGTCTTTTTTCTTTGGTTCAGGATCCACAATTCCTCCCCTAATTCATCACAATTATTTTTTGGGCCTTCATCAAAATTCCTTGATTTTTAATCTAAGTTCACCTCATATTTTCTTTCATATTTATGGTATGGTTCTGAAGATTCTTTGCATGAGAATAATTTTTTTAACCTCCTATGTTTATTTCTATTGTCATCATCTTTTTTTTGCAATAGGGGAGCTCTTCTTCTATTCATGATTGGAAGGATGTGGCTTATGATGAAATTTTTTTCTAGGATTTTTTTTCTCTAGTGTTATATCTTTCTTGATGGCTTCTCAATGATTTGGTTTTAACAATTTTTAAATTTTGACTTCTCTTCTACCTTCTCAACTTTCTTAGGTATTTACAAAGGTTTCATTCCTAACACCTTTAATAATCTTTCAAAGGGTAGTATAACTTTGAAGTCATTTAAATAATTTTGATATTCTTTGAAAAATATATCAAACTCTTATTTTTTCCTCCCTGGTATTTCATCCTAGTTCTCATATCTAATAGATATGAAAAGATTATTTGTAGATTCATATTTTTCAATTTTTATTGTTCCTTGATCCTTTCTTGTAGAGTGGACTTTTCCTTGCTAATTTGAAATATTTTTCAAATATTAAGGCTATCCTCATAGATTTATATTAATTTTGGTAGCTCACATACCATTTAGCAATCTCTTTTGTAAGTCATTATTCATTGGAAGTACTAGATGTAACCACAATATCTTCTTCCTCTCTGACTAATATTTTTTCCTCACTACCGTTAGTTTCGAAAGAGCTCATTCCACCATACAAAAATTTAAAGAATCTTCCAATGGTTCATAGGATGGTAGGAAAACCAACTCTAATACCATTATAATGGATTGGCCAATAATGTATTCAAGTATTTTTGGAAAGATTTAAATTTTATTAATAAGGCCATGATTAAACTCTAAATGCTAAGACAAATATTCAAAATAGGAATCTTAAAATCCCTAACTTATGGTAGCATCTACCCAAAAAAATTATTGACTCAACATTAAACTTTAGATTTCACTATTTAACCCTAAATTAACAAATCCTAATTGATTCTACTATAGGTGAGTAAACCCAAAAAAGTCCCTTTTACATTAGCACAAATGATAGAAAACCCTAATTTTAT
Organism: Sequoiadendron giganteum; assembly: GCA_007115665.2. Lineage (NCBI taxonomy): Eukaryota > Viridiplantae > Streptophyta > Pinopsida > Cupressales > Cupressaceae > Sequoiadendron > Sequoiadendron giganteum. The sequence continues at coordinate 415,462,579 of CM021108.1, read as the reverse complement.
TGTTAATCTCATGATGAGATAAATTAAAAACTTAAATATTCTACTCTAATCTACTAAACCTATAAATATCCCTCTTAGTTACATAATATATGTGTTCTTTTTCCAAATTCAACACAAACCAAGATTACATAACACAATTTATGCATTAAGTCAAAGTATCCATATTACAAATCGAACTCGTAATACATTAATGAGACAACAACACATTAAACACTACTATGGTAGTTTAGTAACTATAAATATAACTATCATCATTAAAGGATATAAATAAATATTTAACTACATAAAAATTTAAAAATACCATGTTATACCCACGATAAAAATGATGTCATACAAACACTCAATCATAGAGGACCCATAACTTGGAGGGATTTTTTATGACCTTTGTATGAGATACATATAGTAAGGGAGATTTCTCATGAACTTTGGTTTACTTGTACAACTAGGCAAAGGGGTTTAATCCTTTTCCTTGTGAAACCAAAGGGTTTCCACCTCTAACTTCTACAAATATGAGGGTCTTCATCCTTAGATTTGATTGTTCAAACATGACCAAAACAATGTTGGCTAGGGTTTCAATTTGGAGAATCATAGATAATCCAAAATAAAAAAATTCTATGGTGTATTCAAACAAATAGGGGAATAGATCCATGGATTTTGGCCCTTGACGCCATCAAAATTAATGGTGTCATTCAATATAAGCATGCAAGGTGGAGGAGAGGAGAGACCATGAAAACCATTGAAATATAAATCAACCCTCAAATATTATATTAAAAAAAATGAATTTCTTCATCCTCCAATACCGCATGTACATGTGAGTCCACACTCCTTTAAGTTCAAACATTGTTTATGGGCGGGAAAACCCTTCTAAAGACGCTGCATGGTGAAATATGGCATTAGTAGCACTTCCATTTCATGTTGGGATGTAGGTGAGGTGAACAATGTAAATAGGCAGGAATGTTGGATTTCAAGGGTTGGGGATACCACATGACACATGCCATAGGTCAAAAGTAAGGGAGTTGGGGGAAGACATGATGGTAGTAAAAAGTCTAAAAATTTGATAAAGGGAAAGGAAAGAGTAGAGTTTGGTAGATAGGTATGTCGAGATGGTAAAGTCCAAAACCCCAAACAAATGTTCACACACATAAGTTTTACACTTAGATTATTTGAGATTGAAGAGGTTGGGTTCCATCAAGCTTAGCTCACCAAGAGAGAACAAAAATGGGATTTTGGTATATAAATTCATTTTTTTAAAGGGGACATTACATTAGCACTAACATGTAGATATGCAAGAATTTTCTAGAGACCTTCATATTTTCTCTCTTATCTATATTTACACATTCACCTTGCACGCTTTATCTTTTATTATGAAATTTTGCTTACGCATTCTTACTTTAAGAATTTTTTAGTCTCACATGTATTTGCATGTTTTCCAATTTCTAATTCTCTCTCCATTTTTCTATTATTATATTATATCATTTTTCAAATAGATTTCATGTGATTTATCCTTGCACTAGATCTTAGTGGTTTCCCTACTTTTATAAAATCTATTTTACAATTCTTGCATGCTTGGGAGTAACTTTGTTCCAAATCTATTGAAATGAAAATATCTTATGTATTCTTCATCAAGTTTGTTTCTTCCTATTTAAGGATAAATATTATCCAATAATCTCGAATCATCTCCAAAATTTAGTGCCAAGCATCTATCATCAACACAAGAGACACTAAGGGAGACCCTTATTAGTCTCTCTTCTTTCTTTTATTGGGGAAGTTCTTTATCACATGTGATTTTATCCTTCTCAATCCTCTAAGAGAAATCCTTTTATAAATGGGTACCTAACATGGTTTCACATTTTTGGGACCTATTCCATTCATCCTATCCACCTAAGCAATTATTATGTAGGGCATGTTGGTGCATATTTATTTTATTTCATTTAGCAAGTTATTTTATTACATTATATGCATTTAAGATTGAATAAACTCAATTTGGTAGGTATCTACTTGGATAGGTTGTGCATAAAACCTATACTTTTGTAGTTTTGTGGAGGTGTATTACATGTGTAACTATGTATCTCCTATTATCCCATATTACTTGTACATTCACATCTCTTGGTTGTGTATCCTATATGTTTTAAATCATTTCTCACGTATTATCATCTCATTGCATTGTATCTTTGCAAATACATTTGCATCCATACTAGAATAGAAATGAAATTATATTTTTATAATATATTTTGTTTTGTTTTTGCTATCATGGCTTGTTTCTAACATTTGGAATTTGGGAGGTTTGGTTCATTGAAAAATATTACACATAATATAATATGTTGTATGTAAATGGAACATTTTAGTGTATGATTTTGGAATCTACTCTATACCTTATCTAATTATGATTATTTATTCCCTAGTGTTCCAAACTTGGCCATCAAATTTGTTGTTTCTAGTTTTGGATGAACCTAGTTTTGAAACTCACATGCATGATTAAACCTTTTAGTCATTCTACCACTCATGGAATTAAACTTATTGAAACAATTGAATCAATTCATTTGTACAATAATATCACTCCACCATTCTCACCTAAATCATGATTGAGTTCTTCACATTGTGATTAACCTATGCTTTGGTAAATATATAAATAACAAATATACTAAAAATCACACACATGCAAAAGGTAAGTTAATAAAAAAAGATAGAGCTTCATTTTTCACTCATTCTCTAAGGATATTACATCCATGGGATTTATATATGCACTTATCCCAAGTGCTAACTAAATCTATAATAAGACTAATTTTACATACATCTATCAAGAGTACATGATTCATGCAAAAGTGGGCATATTTTCTTATTAACAATCTTAAAATACAAAATGCACTCCAAATACATCTTATAGATATTTTATCTTTTTCTTTGTTTCTTTCCAATTGTGGTGCATGCTTATCATATTTGATCTTTGGAACATAATTATAATTATTTTTAATAAAATATATTTTTGGCACCAATATTCCCTTGACATAAATTATGTGTTATGACATCAAAACATAATAACATGATTAAAACAACTAAAATTCCATAAATAAAATACATCACAAGGGACTTGAAAAGATAGTAGTTAGCTCACATGCAATTGAAATTCATGTTGAAATAAATTTCTCCCACTTCACATGCCTAGTAGAGATATGCATTATTAAATATGTAATTATATATAAAATATGGTTGATTATATAAACAACGTCAAATTAACATTGTTCTATTAGCACTTGGAGTCCATCCAATTTATTTTAAAATTATATTATCTCATTGACCATGTGGATAAATTTAAGGTCACATTTCTTATTGAGATTGTAAGTATATATGTAAATGTATGCCAAGTCAACTAGTAATATGTGCTACAAGAGCCTCGACTAGCACATTGCTCTCTACCTCACTATTAGATAAGTCCACAACAACAATATATCCTTTTATATGATGTAGTTATGAATGCAATATAGATATGTGTGACTTAACTTAATCCATATAAGGAACAAAACTTGTAAAAACTTTGCATGCTACTATTAAATCATGCGAATAACCCACATAAAGTCTTGCAACCCTAGTGAATTCTTCAAATTATGCTCTATGAGAATCAAACCTAACCTTGAGTATCTCAAATTATTTGTGTTCACCTTCATTAGTAAGTACTACTCCCTCTACTACTATATTTGTTCTACTTCATGTTGCAACTTTTTAGCTTGTTTTCTAGCAACAAATGGAGATTTTTACTTCTACATTGTAACTTTTAATTTTTCAATGCTTTGTGTAAAAACAAGAAGACTAAAGTATTATTTATAGTGAATCTATTTTTATTGGTGATGTGGTCAATAGGTACAACCACCTTGAGGTCTTGGTGAAAAATATCTAGCCTATGAGCCATAATATGTTTTGAATCTATGTAATTATGCCTTCATATTTAAACCCCACTAGTGCATCTATGCATAGTTCTTATCTATCTTAGCTATCTTAGTGGATTGTGAGACAAAGTGAGATTCTACCATCTTATGTTGGCATAGAATGATATTCACTTATGCCTTTAAAACCTTAGCTTTCCCACTTTCCGTGAACAACTCCTATCTATCTAATAATTTAGTCAGGTAGCCTATGAAAATTGTATTATAATACTTTATTTAATTATATCTATACATATTTTGGTCATGTTAAATATCTTCATAAAATTTACCTATGTGTATAACTGAATGGTTGTAATTTCACCACCTATAATGGATAATGGAACCAATATAACTAGATTTATTAGATATTTATTTATTTCTCCTCAACCCATATGCTTAGTACTAGAATATGCATTACCTCTACTCAATCATGTCTATTTATAAGATCTCCTAAAATTTCTTCTCAATGGGATACAGATAAAAAATATAATATAATAAGTTGATATGAATGCAATATGCATAGGAAGTTGAGATGAATGTGAGAAATTGCATGCCTTCAATAAATATGTGCACCTTCTTTGCCTATAATCCTTTGATGTACTAGTTACTTGTTAATCCTTCTACCTGTCGAGTTATATTGACTTGGTGATCATAATTATAAATATAATTTAAATATTCAATATAAAATTTATCAGCTTTGTAGCAACTGGTGTACCTATGTCTTGTGTTTTCTTACAATTGTGTCAAAGGTTGTATTTATTCCTCTTAGCTTCCAATATCCTATATTTGAATACCAATTGATTAGGTATGATTTTTAAGTAATGGACATGGTTTGAATTATATGTGATTCCCATTATCCTTCTTTAGAGGTGCATATTATTCCTTTTCATCCTCATCATGCGCTCCCTCCTCACCTAGGACATCATCGTTATTGGGCACAATGGTGAAAAAAGGTGGAACGATGAATTTTGTAGTTATATATAACATTGCAAGTGCCTAAAATTGAACAAGAATACATTTCAAAGTTCAATGATGATTTAGTGGCTCGACACATATCCCGACATGGTGTGAAATGATAAGTTCTCTCCAAACTAAAATCAAATATGTGGAAGTGTCAAGTCAACTTCTATGATTCCCCTTTGTATTTTATGTTTATTTTATTACTTGATAAATATTTGTCCCCTCCAATATTTTTGGAATATATATATACCCCTTTTCTATGAGTTAATCCATAGGAAATCAATCATTTGCATCAACAAATAATTATTAATTGAGGTAAAATAACTGTTAGCAAAAGAGGTGAATGCATCATTTTCATTTTTTCATCTCTCCTTTGTATGGCCTTTCCACTTAATTTTATGTTTTTCTTGTTGTATGGAAGCACCCATCAAGCCTAGATTGATATTTTTATTTTATTGATTATATAATTATATAAAGTGAACTTTTACTAAGTTTTTTCCCACAATTTTTTGTAATTTCTTGGTTCTACAACCATTTTCTCAAAGTTTGGAAGTAATATTATCACACAAATTAGAATTTCTTAGAGAAGGAAGGGATTGCATCTACAAGTTACACTACTTCTAAGCATTCAAGAAAAACACTTGCAACCTCTAAACTTCCTTATTGCATTTTCTATTTAAAAAAAATAGAGTGCTTGTTTTAGTTAATGAACCAATAGGTGTGTTATAATTCCTTTCCTTTGAACCCAAAAATATTTACCCATTGCATTCATTTCATTATTGCATTAGAGTTTTCATCACCCACTTTCCAAAGTACTATCTCCTTAGTACCCTCAAACTTTGATACCCTGACCCATTGATCCTTGCATTGAGTTACCTTTGGTGCTGAAGTTTTGACAATACCCTTATCAGAGTATTGTTCCCTTTATACCCTTGAACTTTGATTCCTAACTCTTTTCATTAAGTACCTTATTGGGATCACAAGTTCAAACATGTCCTTATTTTGGTACCACGTAAGAAGCACTCTCAATGCCTAAGTCTCAACTCCTCAATCCTTTATACTAAGTTACCTATTGGAGCCATAGTTCATAAGTACCATTCCTCCATATATTTGATATCTAATCCCCCCAAAATTGAGACTCTTGCTATTAATGACCATATTTGACATTGTAAAATCATCTAAGTCCTTGTCTTGCACCCTCATTTACTTCACAAGTAAAAATGGCTCAGGAAAAGAGAAGTTTTCAAGTTCAATTTGATTAAAGTATAATACTTTATCTTCCCAACATGCTTTACCTCTGAACCTTGACTCTTTGATTCCTAACTTATCTTTCAGAGTTGAAGTTTCAATCATACCTTTACCTAGTAAATTTTCCTTGGTATCCTTGATCCCCAATTTCAGATATTCCCTTTTATATGCTTTAACAAGGTTGAAGATGCAAGTATACCTCTAATCTAGTATAAGGAGACATCCCTAAACTTTGAACTTTGACACTTTTCATTGCATTACCTTATCATATTATGAGTTCATAATTATTCTTATTTTTACTCCTAAGGAATGAATTCCTTGGTATTTCAAGTCCTCAATTCCTGATAACTTCCTTCATATGTCCTTTCAAATTAAGAATTGAGATGATACCCTTACCTATTTTATTTCAACATAAACTATACCCAACCCTTGATCCCTAAAAATTTGAAAACTCTTTTGTTTTTCACTATTCACTTCCACCTACTCCCTGCATGAGCTAGAGTACCACTCTGACTTACTAAGACCATGCGACTACCCAATTATATTTCCCCTTCTAGAAATAATAGTCTATCCTAAAGGAATGGATTTACATGTACTTCTAATGTTGGAAAAGGAAGGTGACCCATGTAGCCATTAATGTGGTGGTTAAACTCAGTTCCTGATGACCTTATTGATTTCCATTCTAGTATATTTTATGGGATTTTCCTTGGCCTACATTCCAAAAACTTGGTGACCATTGGCACAAGAGGTTAGAATTTTATTTTTCATAATTAAAGCTTGCAATGGCTTGAATATGGTTGTGATTTCCCTATGAGGGATTTACATGTTCTACCCTAGGCATTTGTTTGGTGGTTCATCTTGTGATCTTTGATTTACATGTGTCACCCATCCATGAGGACTATTTGTAATATTTTCTATATAAGGGTTTTATTTTTATTTGTAAGAGGCTAGAATAGTGAGGGAACACGACTCTATACTATTTTCCACATTCATTTGAAGAAATACATATATCTCAATGTTGTATGCCCATTTTGTCTTGATTCTTATTTTTGGCTAAATTATATGAATGAATGCTTACTTTTGTAGTTGTATCCTTTGTGATATTAACTTTCTCCAAGATGGATATATAAGGGTTATAAATCTATTCATGCACATTTATTTATTGAATTAATAGTTTATGTTAGTCTCTATTCAAGGAGCATTGTAAAAGTTTCATGAATGGTAGTGACAAACATGATTTTCATAATGGATTATTAAGTACAATTTTTTTTGTTCAAGCCACAAACCATAGGTTCTATCACTGTAAGGTGGTAATAAATGTTTTAAACATACAAAAACATTGATGTGAACAAAGTGGTTGTAATATTTTTCACTATATGTTTCCATGAATAGGCATTGGTTAGTTTTTTTAAACCCTCCCAACCCACTTGCACATAAAGAAAGAAGATCGTGAGATGTGTAGTTTATTTTTAATTTTCTATTTTACCATATTCATGCTTGAGTATTAGTACAAAGGGTGTATGTGAATTTTTAATATTTTAGAAATCCTTGTTGTGTATGTATGATCATTTTATTTCCTAATCATTGTGATGAATGATTATGTCTTATTTCTAATCTAGTGAGTGTTGATAGGGCTATCCCCTGCGGTCTTATAGAGCCTAAAGTGCAAGAAAAAATTGTTCATTCTCTCATTCATTGGCCATGTCCTCCTAGCAAATTTGAGTATAGAAATTTGTAACTTCTTAGAATTTACTAGAAGTTGGTTGGAGAACCAACACATTCTTTGATAGGTTTCATTTTATATGAGAACTCCACCATATATGATTCAAGTATTCTTATAGAAGGAGGTTTGACAAAGAGGTTCAGTTGTGTTATGAACTTCTTCCTTTGACCTAGTAAAGAGAAAATCATTCACTCTTCTATATTCTTCTTTGTATATATCATTTCATCATCTATTCATTATGATGGTAGGTATCTCTAAAGTATTTTCCTCTTCTATAGATGATTCCAAACACTCATGGTTGTTATTAATGACCACCAATCCCTTATTTTGGGTTCCACGATGGGCATTGAGCCCCATGCAATACTACAATCTACCTCATACATAAAATACTTCTGATTCAATTATTTTCTTTTCACCATATCTTCATCATAATAAACCTTGGACTTGTAATTCTTTACCCCTTTACTATTTTTTTTTTCATTGTCATTATTTTCTCATTTTTCACCATTGTGCAACATTTTCTTATTATTATTATTTTGATTAAAAAGGAAGAGAATTTCATTAGGAATCTATTACATTTTATTTTCTAGAAAGGAAATTATGTAACTTTGGATATTGAAGCGATTGGATTGCATTTACTAAAGAATTCAAGGATTGTGTTTGGACTATGGATTTCTCTCTAGTTTTTTCAATTTTCACAAGGATCTTGAGGAGGGATATTATTGTGTAAATATTATAGAGAACATTTCATTTATATTTAATAATTAATTTAGAGTCTTGTTTGTGAAATAGGTGATATAATTGTTTGAATTTGATCTTTCTTCTTCAATAAGAAATCACTAAACATACTAGTTATTCATGAAGAATACTAATTATAATTTAATTTGATATTTTATGATATTAGAGAAATGATAACAAGATAACATGAATCTTCATTGAAACTTATTTTTTCATCTAGATTCGATTTTAGAAAGAGATTTAGGGATTTCTTGAAAATAAGAAATGTGAAATAAACTAGGAGGAATCAAAATACTAGAGGATTTTGAATTTGAATATTCTATAAGTATAAATTAGGAATGATAAATAAATTAATTGGGATTCTAAAAATAATATGTAAATAGGAATCTATTGGGATTTGTTACACTATAATGTGAATAGGAGAATAGTATAGAAGTAACTAGGAGAATGCATTCCTCAGTAAACATGTATTTTTATCTTGAAAAGTTCTTGATGAATGAATTTACAATGTGTAATTAATTATTGTTTAGTTTTTATGGCTATTTTGAGATAATGTGCTCATCATTTCATATGAATTTAAATTAAATTGGAGAACATTGAAAACAAAGTAAAACTATCATGAAAATAACTAGTTGGTTCCATCTACAATAACTTTAATTCAATGAATTGGGTTCCTCTAAAAGTTTTAGGAAAGGTGTGCAATCAAGTTAGAAAATTCTTCATAAAAATTAGCCATACCTAATTTATTGATTTTTATATATGATTAAATTAATGACTATCTATATGTATTGATATTTAAAAAAATGTCTTAATAGTGATTTCTAGTAACACTAGCAAATTAGGTCCAATAGAGAACATGAGAAATTAAATGGGAGATTATTAAAGTGTGTGTTGGAGCTCAATGTCCCTATCATCTATGTTTCTAATCTCATATATAATGTGTGGGTTTAGAATTTCCATTAGTCAATTTTTTTACCACAAAATGGATTTCAATTAGTTGTTAATACTGAGTGTGTTTTCCTTGTATAAAAGCATTAGGTTGGTCATCCTATTGTACACATGTGATTCTAACTTTGTTTGATATTATAATATTTATTTAGTGAGTCGAATTTATTAGGCTATAAGATAATTGTGTGTGAGTGAAAGATGGAAAGACTATTCCTAGCGTCTCCATACCTATTAGTCTTATCATAAGACTCTACATACCTTGATTATTGATAAGATATCATGATTGGATTAGATTGAGAGGAATTGAATATCTATGTGGATGGATACATTTGACATCACTTTATCTACTCCAAGTCCAATATATCTAAGGATTATATTCCCTTAAGATAGGATTGCATTAGGATTAGAGTGGGGATTAGAGTTCACTCTTCTCACCATAGGCTCACATCACATAGGCTCTAATATTCTTATTGGGTAGGGGATTCACAATTTGTGTGTTACACATTTTAGTATTCCCCTTCATTCACTAGAGCTAGAAGATCTCAAATGAAGTCGCATGGCTTGACTTGTGATGTATACCATTTTCCACTTGTGGGTGGAATGCTCTATGTATTAGTATGGTCAATATTTCTAGCTTGTGCGAGGTTTTGGTACAATATTGCACTACCATTGGAAGTTGGCATCTTGGTGTGGTATAGGAATTTAAGATGGGGTGCATTGAGATTGTTGTTTATGAAATTATTTTGTGTGTAATGATCATGTTGTCATATTATATCTTGCTTTGGTTTATTTAAATTAATGTGGCATTTGATGTGTGAAGTGAGATGTTGTGTGATATTGTTAGGTTTGGAATGATTATTTGGTATGTGTATGGTGTTGTGAATTTGGTTTGATGTGGTTGAGTGGTTTGATCTATGGTTTTGTATGTATGTTAAAAGAATAATTAATCAAGATAATTAGTAGTGTTATCGATGATTCACATTATTGGGAACTATTAGATGGATACCTTTTACCTTAGGTGATCATTGGAGAGAAAAGGGATTTCCTCTAATGGTGGGTTTAATGTCTTCATAAAATCTTGGAGGGATGAACTTACAAATTCTAATTGAAAATGTTTATATATTGTTATTGTATTTTATGCTAAGATCACCTGTATATGTTCCATTTGGTTGATGGCCTAATATAATCATGGTATATTATATTGGAGGGTTGTAGTACTTGACCCATTGTATATTGATTAAATTGAGATGTATTTATTGTACTCAATGGATTAAATTAAATATTCATCATGTTGTTTCTTTAATGATATTACTTACATGGTTTACATATGAATACAATATTTATTTAAATGGAAAAAATTCTTGCTAGCCACTTTTGAGGGTTGTTACAAAGTTACACACTCTTGTGCTAAGTTTGGCTCTTTCCCTAATCCTTATCCATCCCCAGTCACTCTCACCTTCACTTATTTCCATACATTTGACTTTATCTTAGCCCCATTTGTACCTATCTTTGTACATTCACCCCAAATTATTAGTGCAGACTTCCATGCATCCAATTTTGATCCTAAGATTCACATCTCTCCATCTTGAGCCAATGTTGTGGTGCTCTAAATTGATCTTAAGCCACTAGGAACCAACTCCAAATTCTAAATTTTAAAATTTAAATTGCTAACTCTTGCCCTTTCCATTTGTCATTGGGAGCCAACTTGGTACATGTTTGTGTGATCATTTGATATGTCTTAGTATTTAAAGCCATTTGTTTGTGCATTTAAAAATCATCAACAAGCATAAAAAAATTCTAGTAGCATCATTTGCATTACAAAGAGCATTTCTTCAAGAAACATTTGGATTTGGAACACTAAAAAGAATACATCTACATTAGAGTTGACATAAACTAATCCTCACATGCCATCAGATTTCAAAAAACACAATAAACCGCTCACAAAAATCTACAAATTACTAAATTAAGATCATGCCCCAAAGGTTAGTTTAGGGTGGACTCACAAAAGATTTAAGGTCTATTTCAATTTGAAACAAATAATATACTAAAAATCAATCCACAAATCAATCCTACCTAATATAAACACTTATTTTCACCATTATTCCAAAAATACAATGCCTAATCCTTCGTATTTAAATTCTAAAAGTGACAATTGAGTAAATCATTCCCAACTTCATCTAAAATCTAGTTAATTTGTGATTGATATGTGCACATTTATTTAATTAGGCTAAATATAAATATAAGGGTATATATTCCCTTACAAATTCATATTATGTATTAAAACGAGGTACTCGGTTTCATGTAAACCGGGATAACAAAGCTCAAATGTAATAAGCATAGGATATTTTTATAATCTGTGGCTCGAAACATGGTGTTGCAATCCCAACCATTGTGCACAGCGAGCTTAGCTTATTCCTCTTCCTTGCAATTTTTGGCAATTAATCTAAATTCTTCTCTTTTTCAATCATATCATCGTCGTTTTAAAATTGCCTCCTTCAAACTCTCCAACTCCAATGCTCACATGAAGAAGAATTATCGAGGGATTTGTGCAGAAAGTAGGCCAGCTCCTTTCAATAAAGAGGCATATGAGGTAGAAAGGCTACGACTTGATGCGCGAGCTCGGGAAGACATGAAAGCACAAGAGCAGACAGAAAAGGAGGACAATTCCAAAGCCTGGAAATGGGAAATTCGCAAGCGAATTTGGGATCTAATGGAGAGGGGAAACATTGCGCAGAACCCTCGTCCGGTTCACCATCGTATTCCTAACTTTGTAGGGGCCGCTGCTGCAGCTCAAATGGTAATCCTTTTCAACTAGCAAATATTGCTTCGCATGATTTTTTCTTTTCTATAGATTCGCACCACTTTTCTGCCCACAAAACCTTTCGTTTTTAATCTCAAGCATATTTAATCTATTGGATAATAAAGAATTATGTTTCAATCCCAAGCACATTTAATCTATTGGACAATAAATAATTCTATTTCAATCCCAAGCACATTTAATCTATCGGATAATAAAGAATTCTATGTCTTTATGGATTTTCAAAACTTTCTTGTACTTTCTGCTACAAGTCATACTTTGTAGGGGGTTTTTGTGGATCGCTGTTGGGATCTTACGATCCGTTTTTTGAATATTTGTCAATTTCACAGAATATAGCTTTAGGATTTGTATATTCGAAGGGCATTGAGTTGTAACCGGGTGGAAATTAGCGTACTATGTCAAATTTATTAATTAGCGTTGAGAACTTTTGTATTAAGTTTTTTACGCGTTTAAAAAAGTTTGCAATTTAAAGAAGGTAATTTTACATTTTCATGTAAGTGGTTATTTCTTACTGTATCAATTTACGTAATGATTTATGGGAACTTAATGTATAGATTTTGAGTCAATTTATTATGCAATTGAATCCTGATATCACTGTCTAATATAATTGTAATGGTGAAGTTTGCAAACCAAACCGTTTCTCATTTGGTTTTGTACCTATTTTGAGGAAATGGCTTAATATATTTGCATATCAACAAATGACAAAATTTTGTGTGAAATTAGACTCTTTACCCTATGTTGTTACTCTTCCATTTAACACATTCCCACTTCCTTTTTCCTTACCTCATCCTTATTTGCCTACATTCCCATTTACTCTTCATTTGTTATGTCTATCCATGCACTTATTCCTGGACATTTCATTCCCAACTGATTCCGCCACCTTTTTGCTTTGATGGTCAAGAAAATTTGCTGTATTGATCATAACTTTTGAATTGTAACTTAGGATTGCAACTTTTTATATGCATTGGAAGCCAAACGATAAAATCTAAACTAGGTTGCTCTTAAAATTTGGCAGGTCAATCCCATAGTTGTAGAATCAACACCACACCTATGGATTTGACCTCATAACATTTGAAAATTAAGATTCAAATTTTTGGCCAACTCTCGCTCATTCATTTCTTGCAGAGAGCCGACTAAACACATGTTTGTGTGATTTGTTACTATTTACATGTATTTAAAGGCATTCAATTGCATTCATTTTGATCATTCAAACATTTATTTGAATAACATTTGTATTACAAGGAAGAACACTTTAGTTTGGTGCACTAAAACAAACCTAGATCTACACATTCATCCTAGAAGCATTTCCATGGTAGAGATTAGTTGTCTTTGGTCTGTTTACACAGTTTTCGGGGATTGACGTAGGAGAACATGTCTCGTATGTTGGGTTCCAAAATCTTTGCCCACACTCCTAGAGGAATATTTCCACTTTAAGGCTAGGGAAATGTCATCCCGAAGGGGGGCTTATTAGCTCATCAACAAAATGTGAGTGATGTAAGGTCAATTACTGAGAGTAGATATTCTCTCCTTCACTTTGAGCTTAGTTAAACCCAAGAGAGTGTGCGTAAAGGTATCCTTAACATAATTGATCACAATTGAAGATAAACAAATTGAAATTGTTGCAATAGTACTCAATGTATGCTTAGCCCCAAAGGTTTTCACACATTCAAAAACACAATAATCAGTTTTATCACAATTAAAACATTTATACTTACCTTTGTATATGTAGGATTCTTCTTTGGGCTTTTTATCAACATGGGCTTCCTTTGCATCCGATTCATTTCTCGAGCTATCACTTGATTCATGCTTTGAATTTTTCATCCCATTTGATGCCTTAAACGTTCCTTTTTCTTTAGATGAATTCTCTTCTTCTAACTCCATATCTACCTTTTCATCATAATTTTCTTCTTCTAAATCCATTTCAACATTTTCTTCCATTTTTAACTTTTCTTTTCTTTCACTCACAAGTTTATCTTCTTTTTCAAAGATATCACCTTTCTTTTTTGTTTCCATGTGTATTCCAAGTACCACCACATCATTTTCATTTGGTTTTATTGGTGCTAGTTGATCAACATTTTGTTTAGTATTTCCTTTTCTTTTTCCCATATGTGCTCTTAAGATCTACCTTCTAGCAATTAGGCTATATCAGAAGGAACCCGCTTTGATACCAATTGATGAGCACATAGTTATACTGAGAGGGGAGGGGTGAATCAATATAATATAAACTTATACTTTTCCAAATTCAATCAATCACATCAACCACACAGATGCAAGATCTAGCAATTAAGTACACAATGAGAACACATGATCTACGTGGAAACCCTTTCGGGAGAAAATCATGACACAATATTGCTTATATATATATATATATATTTTCTTTCTTCTTCTTGTAGGCTCCAACCTACTAGAGACTCCAATCTCCACTTGACAGAATTATAGGCTGCAACCTATTGGAGGCTCCGACCCCCACACAAACTGAACTTCAACCCAACAAGAGGCTCCAACCTCTATTTGATAGGCTCCAACCTATTGGAGGCTCCAACTACCACACAAAGTGAGCTCCGACCTAGCAAGAGGCTCCAACCTTTTAATCCTTCAATGGCTGATATAGTATGCTTCTTCACAGGATCTTCCTCTCGCAAATCTGATTACAACTCACACAATATCCTTCTTCCAAATCTGATCACTATCCATACAATAACCTTCTTTCACAAATCTAATTACAGTCATGCACAATCTTCCTTCCAAATTTGATCACTATCATGCACAATATTTCTCACAAACCTGATCCAATCTATGCACCAATTCTTTTCAGTACAACTGATCATAATCATGGCATTATTTTCACATAATTTTCTGCCTTACCATCTGCTCAAATTCACTTTACAATCTGCTCTTACTCTTTATATATATATGTATTTACCCTTCATACATGGGCAGCATCTCTTCTTAATATAGATCTGAATTGCTTTTCATTTTCTGCCCCTTTATCTCTTTTCAATCTGCTCATTTACTCAGAAAAATATATCATTAAAATTCTTCTCTGTACAACATCAATACTCTCTTCATATATTCTGATATAAGTCTGAATTACACTTCATATTTTCTTCTTTGAATCTGCTTTTCATTCACATAATATTCATTGGAATTGTTTTTTCTAAATCCACATATCTTCCACTCTTTATATCTTCATATCTGAATGAGGAGTTGCATCTCTTCCAATAGTGATGTCCTTTTGAATGGACATGTCTCTTTGTTATCAAAACTCTCTATGCTTAATTGCTGCCCTTTGAGACTTTATTAATTTCTGACTTTCTTGCTTAATCTCTTTCCTCATCAATATCTTATTCCTTTTTATATCTTCTTGAAAATTATTAAGAGAGGCATCCTTTCATAATGGATGCATTCTTTTCCGAAGGATGTGTCCTTTTGTTAATAGATCCTTAAGTTGATCGCTTCCTTTTAGGAATCACTATCCTTTATTATTTGCTGCTCCTTTAACACTTGTTAATCACTTCCATTAATATTATAATTGCTGCTATTTTAAATTTCTACCTTTTAATATGAATTGCTGCCTCTTAACTACTCGCCGCTCTTCCCATTTTTAATCGTTGTACTTGCTCTTCCCATTTTTAATCGTTGTACTTTCTCTCTCTAATTTTAATCACTTCACCTCTATTAATACATGAATTTGGGTGGTCAACATTTATGCGTCTTTTTAACATGTGTGGTCAATCAGAATTAAAATATTTAATATGTTTTCATTTCATTTCCATAAAGGAATTGACCTATAAGGGAGTCGGCCTTAATCCACGATTGCATAGGAGGATCGGCCACCAATATTAAACATTCTTAAACTCTTTCATTTTCTTGTTTCAAACATTCTTCTACCTTTAGCATATAACATGAGATTGGCCAACACTTGCTATCCTTTTGAAGAGACGATTTATGGCCTTTGGCCTAAAAAGTTTCCCTCAAAATCTTTTCTTTGACATCAAAGACAATTAACTTGCTAACAATCTCGCCTATACGTCTTTGACATGAATGACAATATCTTGGACAACGAATTCCTTCTTGATATCAATGACAACAATCTCATTCATTCACTTTGACATCAGTGACAATGCTTACTTTGAATTTCTCATCCATACATCTTAATCCAACAATCTCCACGACAAAGTCTTTGACAACCTTGTCTACCTTTGACATCAATGACAAACATTCCAACAATTTGATTCTAATGAGGATGTAATATAAAATAGCTTATAGGGTGTTTGTAACACTTAACCTAGTCAAAACATCTTTCAACATATATCACCTTGTCATAAACTCATAGGTAATTATTATTAATGACATGTTATAACCTTCTAAGTATATATTTCCTAGATAATACTCAAGTACAATTTTTTTCAATTGATTAATTCCAGTAAAATGAAAGATGTACAAAAGTCTTAGAATTTATAGAAAACAATTATCACCCACAAACTCTTCATAGGACTTAAATTTATAGGTTTACACTAATATCCAATTCTTTTCTAACTTCCAAATCAATTGGAGGTTGTCACTCCTCTTGTAAAAAATTGACATATCCTCATGTTTGACACTAAGATGATTTACATATCTTAGGAAAGTATTGTTTTATTTCACCTAATTCGTTTAAATAATATCATTTTTTTTTCAAAGTTTAAGAGGTGAAAATGATCCTGTGATTTGTGGGTTATGGGCCCACATTGTAACTTAAAATAGACTTACGTAACAAATTTGGGTGCACCTTGATTTGTATCAAATTTATCTAAGATACCTAATATTGATGCCCTTGATCTTTAATCATGGATGTAGAGCTACTCTAATCAAGAAAAATGACTTAGAAGAAGAAGAGCCTTAGATGAAATGGTCTACTCAAGATATTTTCTATATAACTAGTTCTTATTGCTTAGAAGATATTAAATATAGAAGTGAATTTGGTCACATAAAAAAAAGTTCACTAGATCAATTTTGTGGGTTACAAGGTTGATCCATGCATCA
The DNA here is from genome assembly GCA_007115665.2 of Sequoiadendron giganteum. Classification (NCBI taxonomy): domain Eukaryota; kingdom Viridiplantae; phylum Streptophyta; class Pinopsida; order Cupressales; family Cupressaceae; genus Sequoiadendron; species Sequoiadendron giganteum. The sequence goes on along the minus strand of CM021108.1, from coordinate 415,445,202 downwards.
CCATTGTTTCTATGAGTGTGGGACGGACCATATGTGTTATGGATTTGATTGTGCATTATGATCTTGTCCAAAATGAATAGAACAAATTACTCTTTATTAGAACAAATATGTTCTTGCCTCAATGAAGCTCAATGAATATATCTTACGATAATTCTCAAAAACATAAACCTTGTTATTTGCATGTTCCTAAAGAATTGAGCCGTCTTCATTATATTTGCTCAAAAATATTGTTTTGGCATATCAAAAATTGATTGAATTTAGACTTAGATGTCTATTACTATTTCTAATTCCAAAACATGGCATGCTGATAGTAATTCACTCTATGATGTTTCAAATTGGGTGTTATGGGTAAGACCAATATTATAGATAAATTATTGTAGATTGTTTTGGAATATTCATGTGGACTTGAACGTGCTGAGTCCTGACTATATAGTTGCAGGTCATGCTTTCTATGCTTTCAACAATCACTATCTAAGGAATAATGCAACACTTGGAATTTATGGTTTTTATGATAATGCAGTCATTACTGAAGAGCACATAGGAAATACTAAGAGGGGGTGGGGGGTGAATCAGTATTTCAAACTTTTAAAACTTAAAACCATATAAATCAAAAATCAAAACAGCAAGATCAAACATTAGATGCCATGAACACCGAGATCACGTGGAAAACCCTTTTGGGTAAAAAACCACGGCAAAATATTGCTTTTATTATCTTCAAAGGGCACCAACCCAGTTTACACAAGTGCGCACCAACTCACTGAGAGCACCAACTCTCTCGGAGCACCAACTCCGAGCCAACTGAAGCACCAACTCCAGTGTTGCTGAAGCACCAACTTTAGACACAAAGAACGCTTGTTACAGAACACACAACTTCTTCAACCTGCACTTAATCACAAACTCTGAAATTCTTTTGATCAAACTCTCAATCACATATATCTAATCTGATTCGCAACACCCTCGAATATATGAACTGGAAGGCAGCAAACAAGTCTCCAAATAGTCTAAAACACACTATAATACTCAATCTACTCAAATATACGGATAGCATGACCAACCTTTCACAAGTCTGCAGTCAACAATCTTGAAAGATCTGATCACAACATACTCAGCACATAAATCGACACAGAAAGCAGAGACAAATAATATTAGTCGATTTAGATTCATCTCATCTCCCAACACACAGTCCGAGCCAATGAAGAAAGATAGCGATATACCATTTCAACATCAATGAACACGCTTTATCACTCTCGCACCCACACAAGACAAAATACCGACTTCAATGCATTCTTTGTCAAAAGGATTGACGTTTTGAACTCTTAGAAAGGCGTGAATCCTGTCCTCATACAAAATTTGAAGATAGACATTGAACCATACAAGGCGGACTCCACACAAAGTATCGCACTACACAGAATTCAGGCAAATGAATAATGTAGCATATCGAAAACTTGAAGCTCTAAGCAAAAACAAAATAAATGTGTATCGCCCAATATACAAGAATTGCTGTTTTTTTTGAGCTTGGTCTTTCACATATCCTACTTTCTCACCCCGTCTACACACACATCAAAAGCCTGTGCCATGAATACAACCTCAAAACGATGTCGACCAGAGTAGAAGCGATAAACACACAATACCATCATCAAGATTTTTCAACTTCAATGCACATATCAGCATTATTCATAAGCCGCTCCAAATATGTCTGAACATTATCAAATCACAACTTCAACCACCAACACACCACTTGAAGAGATATCAATAGTCTTTTTCAAATAAAACCGACCTGGTCAATGATAAAATTGATAACCAATCACAAGGAGTTTGAATTCAACGCAGCCCCTGAAGTCGCCACATGAAATGAGAGAGCCATTGACATTAATAACAAAACCGTTAGCACTCAGGATTCACTCACGTCCCTTGTAGCCGTCGCAATAAAGAAGACATGATTTCATAAGGAAAACTCTAGCAATTTGCGCTAGTTGAGTAATGTCGACTCAAAAATAAAATGCATGTAAAGGATATAAGCCACCTTCACAATATTCCTGAAGGAGATTATGAGCCGTCCTCACCAATAAGATAGGTGCTGAATTTTAAATGCCTGAATGGAGCCATTGATTATTAAAAACTCAAGCCGCTACACAGGCCGTTGCCCATAAAGAAATATGAAGTTGCCTTACTAAATAGAATAAACCGTCACAATAAAATAGCCGCCACAAAGAATTGAACCGAGCCACAAAAGGAGCCAACACAATATAAGTACAAGTCAGAGAAATGCTAGTGAATAGCAAAGGAGTAAAAAATCCGTTCAAAGAAATAAATAAAGGTGTTACAAATTCAAGACTTGTCCCTTTGAAAAGTCTAATGTTGACATGGCACAGGGAATGCATATGAACACTGTCATGATGATTCAAACTCATTGGCACTCAAGACAAATTTGCTTAACCAATTTCATTAAAATCTGACTTGGCAATCTGACATCACATTTGCTGACTTACAAAGCTGACAAAGCATTTGACATGGCAAGTAGGAAGCTGAAGCAAGCAACCAAGTATGTGAAGAAGACACACAAGTAAGCAAGCAAGTAGCTGAACTAGACAAGCAGGTAGCTGAGTAGACAGGCAACCAGCTCAAGCAGACAACCAAGTAGCTCAACCAAGCAGCCAAGTAGCTCAAACACCTTGACATCAATGACAAAATACTCAACAATTACTTTGTGGGATTTAATGTGATTGGTTGGCTTTTAAGAGATTGACAATCCTAGGTCAAGATGATATCTCTGTGCACTTATATCTTGAAATTTCAAAGTAATATAATCTAAATCCATCTTTGTATCTTAGTTATGCCTAGGTTCCAGTGACAACTAGTGATGGCAACATGTGGATTTCTATTTGAGAAATGAAAGTCAAGTTATATTGGTTGATATTATCATTAACTATGCTGAATTGTTAGAGAATGATTGATTGTTCCTTCATTGGGAATCTTACGATCTAATAACTTGTAACTGGAAGAACATGTAGGTCTCATAGCCTTGGTCTAAAACTCCAAGGCATATACTTATTTTTTTGATCCTCAGGTTGGTAGGATCAAATCTCTGATACCAATTGTGATGTCCCCTTTTGGGATAATCCTAAATTTAGGCCTGCAAAACAATAATAATCACTAAAAACTAATATTAGTAATAACAAGTATCAACTTATATTCAAATTAATACATAAAATATTATAATATCGAGAATAATACATCATAGTTAAAACATCATAATAGTTAGATCTATAGATCATAGCATCATTGACATTTGAATTCAAAATATCTTAATATCATTAATGGTTTTTCCAAAGCATATTCCTATAGCCAATCCTATTAGGAATTCTCTTGCAATCTCAAGGATGGTTGTCCTTGTATTGTGACAACATGGGTCGATCCTTGTCCATCCATCTCGGGGTGGGCGTACTTGAGAAGACCCTCAAGCTTAGGAGCACTCATACGCCTCCCGGCCCATGAGCACTCCATCTCGGGTTGGCGTACTTGAGAAGCTCAAGAGCACTCATCCGCCTCTCGACCCACGGACATGGTAGGATCTCAGGTCCACTCCATCCCTCAATCCACCTCGGAGGCACTCCATCTTCCTTGATCAAGCCTAGGAGCACTCATTCACCTTCGAACAAACAAGCGCTCCATCTTGGGTGGCATGCTTGATAAGATGCATGAAGACTGCCTTCCTCAACAAGCCTAGGAGCACTCATACGCCTCCTGGCCCACGAGTGCTCCATCTCAGGGTGGCATGCTTGATAAGGAAAGGCCGGTACTTAACCTCTCGTGAACTCAGAAGGTTGATTGACCTCCTTATTTGCAAAATACTTCTATAAATTCAAAATAGATTGCTAAAGGAAGCTATTTCTAATTTATATTCTCAAACTTCACAATAATATTCTTGCTGAAACAATATTTATTTCCAATAGATATCTTATATTCCAATTTCTTATTTTCCTTTTTTCCAATCACATCCACTTGATGCCTTCTCCACAAGGAAATGATCTCCCTTTTATATCTTATTATTGAGGGAGTCACAACCTTTCATATTTGGAGTTGCAACCTTTCATATTTGAAAGAGTCACAACCTTTCACATTAAGAGTCACAAACTTTCACATTAGGAGTCACATCATATTTACTCTTAATTGATTGATTGAATGATGTTATGGATGTCTTTTTCAAATGAAATGCTCTGCCTTTTATATCTCAAGTTTGAGGGAGTCACACCTCTTCACCTCAATAGTTACAACCCTTCATTGCTGCATTTAAAGAATAATAATTTAATTTCAAATAAGTTAATTTGTTAGTGCTGCTGTATATTACTTGTAATCAGTCATAATAATTCTTTCCCCTTTTCTTTTCCTTCTAGATCTTCCTTCCTTATATACCTTATCTTGCTCAAGGGACACAACTCCTCATATGTTGTTGACCATTCTTAACAACTTAATCTTTATTTAATGCCAGTTTGGTGTAATGTTAATTATCTTTATTGATTTCTTTTGAAACATAGGGTGCAGACATTTAGGAATAAAACAGGACATTTCATCCTAGTAAGAGATGTGATCAATAATCTTGTCTATGAAAGTCTATACAATGTTAAAACTCCTAAGCACTTTGTTAGACTTCATGTGAATATAGGAAATTCAAAGGTAGTGATTAACCTCCTTATTAGCTAGACATAACACATAGTGTGAGAGGCTTAGGTAACCATGCTTTTTCAGTTGTTCCTTTGTTAGGATTATGTCCTCTATTGTGATCCAGCGGAAGACTTTTACATTTGGTAGTGCCTTGGATTGCATGATTCTTTTCCTTTTATCTGAGTGAGAAGCATAAGATGCTGCTCAGTCAAGACCCGATAGCCTCTCCTAACTAGTAAGTTTCTTGAACTCTCAAACTTCCATCAAAGCATATTTGGACAATTAGGGCAAGGGATTCTAAAACCTTGGAACATGTTTTAATCTAGTGACCATTGGTTGCAACCCATTTGTCAAATGACCCAATTCTTTCCATTTTCTCCTCTTCATCCAACTAATCTCTTCTCTTTGCCAATAATCCTTATCCTTATCCCACCGAACATTTTGATTACCTATGAAGATCATCTATATCCTTGTGACAAGTAAGAGGATAATCTTTTAACTAGACATCTCCCCAGAAATATTTCTTCTCCCTAGTTTCAATTCTCTAGAACAGGTCTCTCTAAATTAGATCATAGGCGAAACTATTGTTATTCTGTATTGCTGAGGCATTTCATAAATTAAGAGATGTAATTTTTTTTTGCATTGAAGTCCACACCATCCTATTTCCAAGTCTTTGATCAATTCCTAAACAAGCTTTGGACTTAAAGCCAAATATTCCATCTCATAGTCACTAGCTCCCAAGCTTCCAAGATCTTTAGAAAGACACTCTTTGCCAAGCAACTGGTAGGAATTTCCTTTCCTCTTCCATTCCTTGCCATAAGAGAAGGCACTTGACACTATCAAGTTTGTAAGAATATTTAGGCACTTGCAAATAGCAAGTCAATAAAAGAATACTGATTGCAGAACTGATTATATAATCTTCATATGCCTTGTTGTAGATAACCATTTCACTTCCCATCCATTCAACTTTTTCCTCACTTTACTTCCAAATCTCTCCATAAATTTCTTTTTGCCTTTCTTTGCAAAGAAGGAATTCTTTTATAGCTATCATAGAGCATATCTTCTCAAGTCCTAGGATTTTTCGCTAGGCATAATCAACCATTGAAGGAAAAAAGCTTTTGATTTATTAGCATCGATCATTTTCCAAAAGGCCTCTTCATACTTACAGAGCACTCTTTTGACATGGATGCATTCTCTTAGGTAGGCTCAATAATGGACATCAATTGCTTCAGTGTTTGCTAAAGTCTTTATTTCACTCAAATAATGTCTTACTATTCTCTTTTAGAGTTTTCCCAAAGCTTCTGGATCCATTTTGTATAGGTAGGGAGCCAACATAAACCCTTGTATAAGACCTTTGGATGACTTAAAGAAGCCCTATGGGGATCCATTCACCAAGATAGAGAACATAAATGTTGCATAACAATTCTTAACCCATTTTGAAAGATCTTGTTAAAGAAATTCTAGCAGACTTGACATATGCTTTTGAGATATCCAATTTTAATAGCATACCTATCTGCCACTAGTGTCCAGTGACTGAATAAGCTCATGAATACCATTTATGCCATCCAAGATCTACCTTCCTTTCACAAAGCCCTCTTGGTCTAGTGAAGTTTTAGATGGAAAAAGAGGCTACAACTTGTTAACCATAACTATTGAAATAATTTTGTAGTTACAAAGGCATATAGGTATCAAACTATTCAGATCCTCTTTGCATCCTTATTTATGGAAATGTGAGTGATGAAGGTAGATTATTAGGAACTTCAGCAAGAGTTTGTGTTCTTCCACTACCTCAATCACCTATTGTTGTAGCATGTCCCAAAAGTGATGCAAGAAGAGAGCTAGGAATCCATTTGGTTGTGGGCCATTATCTCCTTGCACATAAAATCGTGCTCTTTTGACTTCTCCTTTTGGCATAGGTTTTATTATGCTCATTTTGAAGACCAGATATGACTTTGGGTGTATTGGCTAGAAAAATATTGTGGGTTTCTTCTCAACTTTCATCTTCTTCTAACAATAAATATTTTAAAAAATAAACTCTCTCCCTCTCCATTTTTGTTGGGAGTTGTAGACATCAAATTTGAGTCAAGGAGTTAGATGCACAAACAAGCAATGAAACTCAAACTCAAACAAGACATACACCTTCAGTTAGAGCAAAAATGGAAGTTAAACAACAAAGTAAATGCAATAAACAAGAACATTATACCTCCATTTAACCTTGTTGATGTGCTCCAATGTCAAATAGATATGTGGTGATGCAATGTGGATGCTCTTTACTTGAGATTACCCCATTTTGACAACATGTAAGTACTACGAACGATGGATATTGCTGATGTCCTTTGCGTAAGCCTTCTTAAATAGACTTTCCAAGTTGGACATGGAAGGTAGAGATTGAAAGATGAAATCAAGGGCTAGGATTGCTTTGTATGGATGTGCATCATAGCCTCTTGACAAGTTGCAAGAGGAGATGAGATGTTTGATGAAGGGATGAGATTTCCTTAAAATGTAGGATGGAATGAGATGTAAGCAAGTGGGAAGAGATGGAGAAGGTGAGTTGAGGGTGGAGATTGAGAGATGAAATGGAGAGTCAAGATTTCTCTATGTTGTATGGTCAAACATGTGCGAGCAAGGAGTGGGGGCAAGTGGCTTGAGGAGGCATGTGTGAAGATGGAGGGCCCTGATTGGAAATAGATGGCAGAGATTGGAGGACAAGCTCTCTTGGCTTTTGGTGTTATGATTTGGAATTTTAAATTAGAAGAAAATGTGAGAAGTTGATTAATTAGCCTAATTAATTAAATAATTAAGTATTATTTAATTGATTAGTTGGAGGAATTTTGTACTAAGGTAAATTAATTGAGTAGATTTAATTAAACGACATTAGGGATGTGAAGGGAGCTAATTGTGGGTTGAATTAATTAATCTGTGGCAGAGAATAGTTAGTATGGGGATAATTAGTTGTGGAAAACTGATGTGGAGAGGTGGGAACAGATTTTGGATGTCTACAGGAGTCTCCACTGGATCTGCATAATTGGTTTCAATCCTAAAGATCTTGTCTTGTTGTTGTCACATGAGAGCTGATTGATGGAAGAAAATAGTGTTCTTTCCCCCTTTCTACATACTTTATCCTAGAATGTTATTTCCAAACAGTCTCCATTTTTCAGTAGATATCTTAAGGTTCCTGCAATGCATCATACTCTGCAACTCCATTTTGGATCTACTCCTTTGGATGTTGTCATAAAAATTTTGCACCTTGTTCTCCTAGAAATATTTTACTGAAAGATGTTCTTAAGATTTCCTTATTCCGGACCTTCAACATGTTTCTGACATACCTTAATTTAATTTCAAGTTTGAACTTTTTTGAACTGCACTTGTAGGTAACTCCTTCCAAAAGTGTTGAGCAAGTTCACCAAACCTTAGATATGCCTGCCACATTTTTTCAAATTTAAAGGGATTGTTTCTTCTGGGAGAATCTTTTATATCCAGTGACTTACCGACCAGTAGTCACATACTTCTTGCATGATCTGTGGTCTTAAATTGAAATTATGGTCTAATCACCTTAGCTTCTGCAAGAATCTATCTAGGCTTTCAACTGTGTGTTTCGTTTCCTCCTAGTGTTCCAAGTGAACAAACCAAAGACAGGCATTATATCCAACTGCACTTTATTTACAAAATCCTATAAATCTACAAAACTTCTGGTATAAGAGGAAACACCTTTCTTGTTTCACAGACACTTCTAGCATTGTCTTATAATGCTCTCCTATAATCCACATATCTGCACCCTCAACCACAGAATTCACTCTCAGAATCTAGAAGCAATCCTGCTAATGCCTTGTATATCAGTGTCTGTAGAAGTTAGTTATAACAAAGTTCAATTGGGATATTGCACTTTGGATCTAAGATGTGATCAAATCTTTGAAAGAATTAAGTCTGACATATTACTGCGTTTGGGTTCCACAGGATTTTAATATGCTCTGCTTCTTTCTCTACCTCCCCTCTTCCAAAATTAGCTTGATGCCAGGCAGTTGTACTATATTCCTATAAGTCCAAAGTTATCCTAGTCTCTTGCAGCATTATAATATCTAGTTTCTCTTGATTGATGAGCTCTTTCACCAAGCTCCTCTTCAATGGGGCATCCATGTCCCATATATTAGAGGAGAGGTTGAAAAAAATCCACCACTTATACCATAGTCTCCTTCTGCTATTTGACCTGTCTATTATCTCTTTTTTTAAGTCAATCCTGTAACACTATCTAATCTACAGTTTAAGAATGGTAACTAACTACCAGATTCAGCTAAATGTAACTAACTAGTTTTCTTACTAGAGTTTCTTTTGCAATAACGAACGGAAAGATAAACTATCTGATCAATAACTACATAAACAATTCATCAACTAACTTCTAGATTTTCAATTTCAGCTAAAAATAAACAATTAACATTCTATGTAACCGAAAACCACAGTTGGTTAAAAAATAAATTTGTTCTTTACTTTCGAAATGAAAAGAGCATTTATTACAGCTATGAAATAAACATGTTAAAGTAAATATAACTGAAATTAAGAGAGAGAGAAAGAGTTACAAGAAAGTACAGTTTGAAGGCTTCTTGTTGGAATGCTTGAGCAAGACTTGTCTTCAAGGGAAAAATAAATATCATCAAGGGCTTTTCCGCCCAACCAAAGACCTATTGGTCTCCCGTGTTTCCTCAACTGAAGAAACCCGACCCTTCATGAAGGAAGTCAATTAAGGATCACATAAATACCATCATGCCATCTGAGCTTGGTGTCAAGAACCTATACTACCCTGGTCGATCCTTCACTATAGGGTACTCCTAACTAGAAAGACCATTCTGACTAGGGGTATATCTGGTTCTTGATAGCTAACAAATGCTTAATCTAAGCATCATGACCTTGGCCAAGGATTTTAACATTAAAGTGCACGTTTCTCGTGCTGTCAGCACTCTCACCCTTGCTTGGCGTTTAAATTCTTAACCCAAGAGTTTATATTTTCAAAGACTCAATTCTAAATCTTTTGTTTACATTCGGGAGAAGAACTCATTTCAGACTTTGAGAGAAGAGAAAGGGGTCTTAAGGCTCAGCTCTAAATTCCATTCCTTAGATTCAGTACGAAGTGTTCATTACTTATTCTTAAGAGAAAAGAATTTCTAATCCTTATTGAAGTTCAAGAATTACCTCAGTTCGAACTGCTAATATAGATTAAATTTTAAGGACCCGACCAGATTCAAGAACCAAAGGAAAATAAAAGGTAGGTTTAGTTTCAAGTTAACACAGAGAGGAGATGACGTGATTCAAAAATTGGATGCAAAATTAGAAGGCTACAGTTGGGTCGAAAGGAAGAAATAAAGAGATATTCAGCCAGACAGAGCAAGGAGGTTGCAGAGTATATGATGATTAATTCAATATGCTGGACATGATTTTCCAAAATCGCATCCACAAAACACTTCGATTCTTTCAAAGTAAAGAGAGAGACTAATCATTATACGCGAATTAGCAATTCCAAGACATTCTTAAACATTCTTGTAAGAAAGTAGACTGTAGCTCGTTAATTCATTGGACATCCTTCCTCCCAACAACCCCAATCACAGCTACAGGGTAAAGATTCGCTTCTTAGCCAAGAAAATTACAGTGATAGTGGTAACTAGAGAGTGAGCAGATTTCCTTCATCGTCCATGTGATTGGTCAAGCAAAATGGTATTCAGCCTTGGTTTCCAAAAAAGAGGAAGCAAGTCCGGATGAATGCCGATACAGAGTGAAGAAGCAAAACAAAATGAATGCTGCTTAGAATGAGTATGCATGACTAATATGAATGCCGATTCAAGGTGAGCAAAAGCAAGATAATAATGATTAGCGATTCAGAGAGAGCAAGAGAGTGAAAAGTGAAGGCGAGCTTCCAAAAGAACAAAGGAAACCGATACAAAGAATGAGGAAAAGAGTCATGAGTGAATACGTGCTCACATTAAGAAATGCCAACCTCTCCACAAACCGAACCAATATCCAAGAAGGGAAACAATAGCATGAAATCATCTTGGATGTTTCAAATGGCAGGAAGACAAGGGTGGCATGGAGTTACCACTGCCCATCCACTTCGACGGCACCAATGATATTTTATCAATTTTTTGAATATTTGATCAATGGACTTAAAGTTTGATAATATTATTAACTTCAATATTTTATTCGTTTACAACTCTTAAGGTGCGTTCCAAGAGTTAATTGCATGACTTCAAAAGGAGAACGTTGGTAATCAATTAAATTGACTTGTTTTAAAATTATTTAATTAAATGAGATATATCCAAGGTTACGACTTAAATGTAGCCACCTTACACCGACTCATGGCTTGATGATAATTTGATCCTCTATGGACTACGACCTCTCCTTGATGATATTTCCCTTTCCCTCAAGGTGTTGGCGATCTTGCAACCACTTGACAAAGAATTAGGGTTAGACCGTTCTCAACATATATATATATTTTTAAATATAAACTCATCAACACATTCATTTTTCACATATATAAGAAAATCATTCATATATGCAGTTACAACATATAAATTAAAAATCCTTTTCCCAATTCCACATTCTTATGAAAAGTAGTTAATCACAACTAACATAACGACCATAATTCATTGCCATAATCTTGTTCAAGACAAAAGGGATGTAACATACTTCTCACCTTAAGAATCATCATCCCTGATGATTGTTTATTTATAAATTCGGGTCTAAAGTCATATAATATATATAGAGTTCTTAATTGTTCATAAATGGATAAGGGAACTTTTGAAGGATTTCATCATAATCCTCCCATGTGGCATTTTCCTTTGAGTACTGGTCCCACTGGACGTTGCATTGCACCACCTCACGGTTACGCTTACGTACCTCGAGCACTCTGAGTGGCTCTATTGTGATCACTCTAGGATCTCGCACCTACAAGGAATTCCAGTCAATCATATGGTCAAATTCTGCATAATACTTCTTAAGATAGGAGACATGAAATACATTGTGCAATCTGGTGAGAGCTGGGGGTAGAGCAATCCTGTATGCTATTGGATTGATTACTTCCAAGACTTCAAAAGGTCCTACATATCTTGGGGCTAGTTTAGAGGTTTTTCCAAATTTGATAGAGCTTTTCTGAGGTTTCACTCGCAAGAGAACTTTCTCTCCAACCACAAACTGCTTGGGGGTTCGTTTTGCATCAGCTTAGCTCTTTTGTCGATCATTAGCTTCCTTCAACCTCTGTCTGATTAACTTAACCTGTTCTTCCATTTCCTAAAGCATTTCAGGTCTTAGAATGATCCTGTCCTCCATTCTGTTCCAATTGATAGGTGTTCTGCACTTCCTGTCGTACAGTGCTTTGAAGGGTGCCATTTTGATAGTTGATTGATATGAATTGTTATAAGCGAATTCTACCAATGGTAAATATTCTTCCCATTTATATTGCTGGTCCATGCAATACATTCTTAGTAGGTCTTCCAAAATTTGGTTTACTCTTTCCGTTTGCCCATTTGTTTTAGGATGATAGATTGTACTAATATTTAATTGAGTTCCCAAAGCAAAAAATAGAGTCTGCCAAAACCTGGATGTCATGCTAGCATCTCTGTTAGAAATAATCTTTTCTGAAACTCCATGAAGACGGAAAATTTCTTGCACAAACTTTCGAGCAATCACAGAAGCCCCATCTGTCAAATTTTCGAGTATGAAATGTGGTACTTTAGTGAGTCTATCCATTACTACCAGTATAGCATTATGTCTGCTCCTCGTCATCGGTAAAACCTGTACAAAATCCATACTGATGATTTGGCATTTCCAATTTGGTACACTGTGGGGTTGTAACAATCCTGTCGGGTGGTGATGCTCCACCTTAACCTTTTGACATTCAAAACATCCTGCAACAAATATGGCTGCATCCTTTTTCATTCCTTTCCAAAAATATAGGGGTCTGACATCTACTAACATTTTGGTTACCCCTGGATGACCTGAGTAAGGTGTTGTGTGTACATCTTTCCATACCATTTTCCTTAGTTCTGTTGAATTTGGTACATACATCCTGCCCTTATATCTCAAAAGTCCATCTGCTTCAATCTGAAAACCCCCATATTTAGACTCTTGAGAGTTTGCCTGAAGGGCTTCACGAACTTGCAAGTAGAATTCATCTTCATTCAATTTCTGTAGTACTTGAGCTCTAAAATTTGTGTTGATTAACACCATGGAAGTTATATGTTTCCGTCGGCTCAGTGCATCAACTACTCTGTTCTCCTTGCCCTTAATGTAACTGACCTCAAAATCATAATCTTAAATTAAATCCATCCACCTCCTTTGGCGAGCATTTAAATTAGGCTGAGTAAATATATACTTTAAACCTTGATGATCTGATTTGAGTTCAAAAGTCTTTCCTAACAAGTAATGTCGCCACATTTGCAAGGCATGCACAATAGCTGCTAACTCCAGATCGTGTGGTGCATAATTCTGCTCATATTGCTTCAACTTCCGAGATTCATAAGCCACTACCTTCTCATCTTGCATTAGTACTCCACCCAAACCATCACCAAACGCGTCCGTTATAACTACAAAATGTCCATTAAGGTTTGGTACAACCAAAATTGGTGCAATTGTTAATTTCTCCTTCAATGTATTAAACGCTTCTTGACATTTCTTAGTCCATTCAAATCTCTTTCCTTTTCTCTGAAGGGAGGTAATGGGGTGGGCGATTCTAGAGAAATTTCTAACAAACCTTCGGTAATACCCAGCCAATCCCATGAAACTTCTAACCTCGTGCACATTTCTCAGTACTAGCCATTCCACTATAGCTTTTATCTTTGTAGGATCCACTGCTATTCCTTTTGCTGATATTATATGCCCTAAGTATTGTACCTCTTTTTGAAAGAAAGTGCATTTTGATAATTTTCCATAAAGTTTATGCTCTCTTAATCGTTGGAGGACCACTCGAAGATGCTGAAGATGCTCATCCTCGTTTTTACAATAAATGAGAATGTCATCAAGGAAAACCAATACAAACTTGTCCAAACAATCTCGGAAAATACTGTTCATTAAGTTCATAAACGCAGCTGGGGCATTGGTGAGTCTAAATGGCAAAACTGTAAATTCATAATGACCATACCTAGTCCGGAAGGCTGTTTTATGAATGTCTTCTTCTTTCAATCTTAGTTGATGATATCTTGACCTTAAATCTATCTTGGAAAATACTGCTGCCCCTTTCATTTGATCAAAGAGATCGTCTATTCTGGGCAATGGGTATTTATTTCTGATGGTGAGCTTGTTTAACATACGGTAATCTATGCATAAGTGGAGTGTTTCATCCTTCTTCTTTACAAATATCACTGGTGCTCCCCAAGGTGATACGCTAGGTCAAATCAATCCTTTATCCAATAATTCTTGCAATTGTGCCTTTAGTTCCATTAATTCCATGGTGGCCATACGATACGGTGCCTTAGAAATAGGTTCAGCCCCTGGAACTAAATCTATAGAGAAATCAAATACCCTTCTTGGTGGTAACCCAGGTAGTTCCTCTGGAAACACATCTTGGTATTCCTAAAGGTAGGGATATTTTTCAACAAAGGTTTCTTCCTTAGAGTCAATTTCCATTTCCTCTTCCTTACTCTGTGTGTGCATTAACACATCATCAAAATATATACTTTCTTTGTATTCCCTAACTTCTTCCATTTTAACTGCAAATATTTGACATCCTTTCCTTTTATTTCTTTTTAACTGCACAGCTGAAACTTTCCGTACCTTGACCTCACGTTGTACTCCTTGAATTAACACCTGTTTTCCTAAGTCATCCACACACTCTACTGTCTTGGCAAAACAATCAATCTTAGCCCTATGTTCTCTTAACCAATTCATTCCAATGATCACATCATAGGAACCTAGGGGTGGCACGTAAAGATTAATTTCTGTAGTGAAGCTTGGAAGTTCTACCTAGCTTCAAACAAACACTGCTCTACCTGAGCTCTCGTCTGATTAGCATATTCAACCGTCCATGATTTGGCCATGAACTCGGTTCTTTTAGGAAATCTACCAAACAATTTTGGGGATAAGAAACATTCAGTGGCTCTGGTGTCTATTAAAATGGTTATCGAGTTCCTGTAAAGCATACCTGGAGTTTCAATGGGTGTGATCTAATATTCCACATGCCTGTTGTCTACTGTTGCATGAATCCTTTGCTAGAAGGCTATCTGCTGAGGTGGTAGAGGCTTTCACTTCTGATGTCCATGTTGATTCTTAGTAGGGCATTGGTTAGCGTAATGCTCTCCTCCACATGTAAAGCATCCCCCTGGTGGTCTCTTCTTTTCCGGACCTTTGTTTGAATTAACCTCATCCTTCCTAGTATTGTTATTGCCCTTCTTATCCTTCTTGTAATCATACTGATTATTCTTGTAGCCCTTCCTTTTGAAATTTTGGGATGATTGATTCCATTTGGCTTTGTTGCGGTTTTTATCCCTAAAGGAATCATCCTTTTTCAACCTTTGCTCTTGTCGAACAACTTTTTTGTATGCCTCATCCATAGTTCATGGTGCCAAAACATCCACTGGACCCCCTATGCGGTTGTTCAACCCCAATATGAACTTCCGAAAAAAATTTCATTCTGCTGGTATTGTGGAACATATTTTAACAGACGAGTATACTTTTCCCAATACTCATTAACAGTTAAGGGTCCCTGCCTAAGATTTTCAAAGTATAGTAGCTTTTGGTCGTAACACAGTTGTGGAAGCCATCTTTGACGAAAAATTCCCACAAACTAATCCTAGGTCACTTCTGCTACTGCCAAACCCATTTCAGCCCTTTTGTTTTCCCACCAAGTAGCGGCTTCTCCTACCAATTGATAGGCTGCCCAAGATGCCTTGGAATTATTAGAGTAATCCCTTAGCTCAAAATACTTTTCCATTTCAGTCAACCATGCTTCGGCGGCATCTCCTGAGGCGGAGCCCTCAAACTTACGGGGTTTGATCTTTTTCATATCTTTAGCAAGTTCATTGGCTAATTGACTTCTCTTGTTTCCCAAGCTCGAAGTTTTTGAATTATCTTCATGTCGATCACTCTGAGATTCTGACCTTTCATCTCTCGTATCAAATTGCCCTTCTACTCTCATTTCTAGGTTGACTAGTCGGGCCTGAGTTTCATTCATCAGATTCAACAATTGATCTAGTTTTGCCATAGGATTGTTGTTATCCTGATCCCCTCTGAACCCATTTCCGGAATTATCCATTCCAATGAGGTTCCTAGAGATGTTGGTAATTCTAATTAGTCTTTGTTTTTAATTTATTCAATAGTTTGCTCAGCATAAGTTAAAGAAGTTTTCCATTGAAGATAAACAATCAAATTTTTTCTGACTTAAGTCAATTACTATAAGATTTCAAGCAAAATAGTTTACAAAATTTGATATTGATTCAATTCAAAATTGTTTACAAAATGACTATCACTTCCTGTGATAGATTTAATTCAATAATGTTTACAAAATGACTATCACTATCCTATGATAGATTCAATACAAAATGTTACAAAATAACTATCACTTCCTGTGATAGATTCAATACAAAATGTTTAGGAATCATTTTCACTGTCAGTGATAGGTTCTTCTTGATCACTAAACTCTGAAAATGGAATAAGTCTGTATCCAGGAGTTGGAATACGATCTTCTTTAAATGTTTTCAGTTCAGTCTTAATGTTCAAAAGGTTCTCAGTGCTGGTTTTGCTTATTTCAGCAAGAATGGCTGACTTAATGGTTTCCTTCCTAGAGGTAGTCCATTTTCTTCTTTCTTTCCGAAGTCTCTTTAGAGCTTCAACCATTGTTTCCGAATCTGAAGGAAAAGAGCAGCTGGAATAATCATATCTAAGTTTGATTTTCCATAGCCGGACTGAAACAAGATCTCAGATCTTCTTCTGGGGTGTTTTTTGCATCCTCATCCTGGAAAAACACTGATGGTTGATTTCAGTTTTCTATGTTTGCATGATGAGCCCCAAGGTTCAGTGTCGAACCTGGTAGCTCTGATACCATATGTAACACTCTATCTAATCTACAGTTTAAAAATGGTAACTAACTACCAGATTCAGTTGAAATGTAACTAACTAGTTTTCTTACTAGAGTTTCTTTTGCAATAACGAACAGAAAGATAAACTATTTGATCAATAACTACATAAACAATTCATCAACTAACTTCTAGATTTTCAATTTCAGCTGAAAAGAAACAATTAACAGTCTATGTAACCGAAAACCACAGTTGGTTAATAACTAACTTTTTCTTTACTTTCGAAATGAAAAGAGCATTTATTACAGGTATGAAATAAACATGTTAAAGTAAATATAACTGAAATTAAGAGAGAGAGAAAGAGTTACAAGAAAGTATAGTTTGAAGCTGTGCTCCATGGGGACGCGTCCCCTATGCTTTTTGCCCGTTTCCCGTACCGGGTACGAAACGGGGATGGCCAGGAAATGTACCTTGGCCGTCCCTTTTTGCCCTCAAAGTACCCAGACTGGTCCGGGTACTTTTTGCCACAGTCTAGGGGACTTAGGGTACGGCTAGCAGTACCCGGTACTGCCTAGCCGTCCCTCGATCGTACTAGGTACAGCTAGTCGTACCCTACGGCCCAGCCAAAAATAAGTGTGCTTTTTAAAAAAACTAAAGGTTTTTAAATAAAATAAAAGGTATGGGCGGGCCCACAAGGGACGCCCGATGACACTTAACCTAATCTAAGTGTCATATAAGCTCGAAAATGAGAAAAAGTAACTCATTTTTACATTTCTATTGTGAAGAGAAGGAGAGAAAAAGAGGAGCAGCTGAGTGAAGGAGAGAACAACAGGTTGGAGAGGAGCTTAGGGCATCATTTCCAGCATATTAGAGGTATGTTTTTCATCTTTTTTTTGTATTTGCTATTTGTTTTTAATTTTTGCAAGATTTTTTTAAGTTTTTCAACACATAGGAAAGGCATTGTGGGTTTTTTTTTTTGAATTTGCAGCTCTTTGAAATCAGAAATTTCATAAAAATTTAAAAAACAATCATGAGTAGCAGTAGTGATAGTGAAAGTGATGATCATGATATTGAAATTCAAATGCAAGAAAGAACTCAAACTCAAAGAACAAGAAATAGAACTAGAAATAGTGCAATTGCAAACATTGGGGGGTGTTCAAAGAGTGGGAGTGGAGCAGGGTCAACAAGTTCAAACCCATTTGAATGTCCATTTGAAACCCTCAAAAAATGGGCAAAAGGCCCATTTAACCCCCAAAAGCCTCTACTACAATTTGCAACAAGAGTTGACAAAGATAAGAAAAAAAATTCGGGGGGTAGTAGACTATGGGAGTGTCATTTGTGTCACAAACAATACAGGGGCAGCTATACGAGAGTTTATTGCCATCTTTTGTGGATTGCTGGTCAAGGGGTGAAAGTGTGTAGAAAAATAACGCAACGAGAAAAAATCGAGGCAACTAGATTGCATATGGAGGGGGAGGCATTAAAGAAAGGGGTTTCAATTTAGAGTTTGCAGCCTAGTATGGGAATGCCTACACCATCAGTGGATGTTGCTTCAGCTTCTCAATCTCATGTGGGGGAGGATTCTACTAGAGGAAAGAAAAGAAGTATGCATGTTGCTGATATGTTTAATGTTACAGTAAAAGATGGGGCTGATTCCTCTATTGCCAGTTTTTTTATGCTAATGCCATACCATTTCATGTCTCACGTTCACCTAGAGAAACTAAGCTACGCACCACTCTTCTTGATAAAGAGTACTCCAAGGTGAGTATTTTGATGGATATGAGACAAACATGGTTGACAGATGGCTGCTCCATAGTCATGGATGGGTGGACCGATATCAAACATCGGCCACTCATCAATCTTATTGTCACTAGTACAGCAGGCTCTTATTTTCTTAGAGCTATAGATTGTTCGGGCAAAAGGAACTTCCAATTTCAGATTTTGACAGATGCTATAGAGGAGGTTGCGGCCTCTAATGTTGTGCAGGTACTGATCACAGATTCATATTTTGATTTTCTTTTTTTCTTATTTTTGATTTGGAATGTCAGACATCATCTATAATTTTTTTTTTTTATTAAATTATTAAATTGATATCTATACTAATCTCATATCAACTTGATGGTATGCCATTGCCAGGTAGTGACTGATTCAGCCCGTGTGTGTAAATTAGCTGGATTGATGGTGGAGAGTGCTTATAAGCACATTTTTTGGACCCCTTGTTGTGTGCATGCGTTGAACAATACCTTGAAGGACATTGGGAAGATAGATTGGGTGAAGGCAATGGTTGCAGAGGCTAGAGAGGTGCAAATGTTCATTTGCAACCATCAGACTTCACTTGTTTTGTTCAGATTATTTTCGAGGAAGGAATTCCTCAAGCCCGTGGAGACTAGATATGCCAGCTACTTCATTTTATTGGAGAGGATGGTTGAGGTCCAAGAGGCTCTACAAATAATGGTGGTCAATGTAGAGTGGGGTAGATGGCATGATTCAAGCACACCGAAGGGAAAAAGGGTGAAACAAAAAATCCTTGATAATGACTGGTGGTCCACAATGAGGTAAGAAAATTGGCATTGCTGATTTTATTATTTATTTGAATTATTTCTTAATTTTATTATTGCTGATTTTCATTTTAATATTTTATTATTTAATATTTATAGGCTAGCTGATTTTAATTTTTGTAACTTGTTTGCACTTGTAGATATGTATGCTCCTTCATCCAGCCTATTGTGCAAGTGATTAGATATGCTGATACTGACTCTCCTAGCCTTGGAGAGATTTATGAGACCTTTGATAGTATGCTTGGATAGGTCAAGCAAGCAATTTATAGCAAGGACCCTACTTTGGCATTTTATGAGGAGCAGCTTAGGCCCATTAGGCCCATTCTGACGCGACGGTGGGACATTATGAACACCCTGCTTCATATGGCAGCCTATGCTCTCAATCCAAAATGGTATGCACCGAGACCTGGGAGAGTGGCTTCATCTCATGATGAAGAGGTGAAAGAAGGCTTCATGAGGGCCCTTACAAAAATGTATACTTCACAGGAATCTACTATACTTCGCACACAGTGGCTTGCATTTGCCAATCTTCGTGGTGCAAACTTCAGCAAACCAGAGGTGAGGACAGATAGAGCTACATTGGCTCAAACCGACCCTATTGGATGGTGGACGTGGCATGGGAAGGATGCACCAGAGTTGAGATTACTTGTCGTTCGTCTTCTTTCACAGGTTGCCAGTTCCTCTGCCGCAGAGAGGAATTGGTCCACGTATAGCTTCATCCAATCAGTCAAGAGGAACTGCCTTACCTCTAGACGATCGGAGAAGTTGTTGGCAGTACACAATGCTTTGCGGCTATAGGATCGCCAATCTAGTGAGTATCGTCAGACTCCAGCCTTACGATGGGATGTTAATCCCGAAGATGCTATACATATTGAGGATGAGGATGCACATGAGGGATTGGTTGGGGTTCCATTGGTTGAGGCAGATCCTTCTATTGACATGGACACTGACACTGACTTAGACTCGAGCTCTGATGACGAGGGAAATGTTGATTTAGACATACCTTTTGTTGATTAGGGACACTGGACAGCGATATATTTTCTTAGTTTTGTGTTTACCATGTCATTTCATAGTTGAGACTTGGAGCCTTTAGGCATTTTGGTTATAATTATCAGACTCTTATATGATATGTATGCACATTGATAATGAAAAGCATTTGAATTTTGTTAATTTGTTTGTCGATTC
The DNA here is from genome assembly GCA_007115665.2 of Sequoiadendron giganteum. Taxonomy (NCBI): domain Eukaryota; kingdom Viridiplantae; phylum Streptophyta; class Pinopsida; order Cupressales; family Cupressaceae; genus Sequoiadendron; species Sequoiadendron giganteum. The sequence goes on along the minus strand of CM021108.1, from coordinate 415,424,810 downwards.
TCATGTGAAATCTCAATTCAAGTCTAATGATATGTATTAAGCTTATACAATGTCTAGAATGAATGCTTTAATGTTATTCTATGAACATTTGAAATTTCTCTATATTTTAAAAAAATTCCCTATTTTTTTATCAGTCGTGCCCTGCCGTCCCCTAAAAAATGACCCAAAAGTACCCCCGTACCAGAAACTCGTCCCGCCGTACTGGGTACTTCCCGTCCCCGAAACCCCGTGGAGCATAGGTTTGAAGGCTTCTTGTTGGAATGCTTGAGCAAGACTTGTCTTCAAGGGAAAAAGAAATATCATCAAGGGTTTTTCCACCCAACCAAAGACCTATTGGTCTCTCGTGTTTCTTCAACTGAAGAAACCCGACCCTTCACGAGGGCAGTCAATTAAGGATCACATAAATACCATCATGCCATTTGAGCCTGGTGTCAAGAACCTATACTACCTTGGTCGATCCTTCACTATAGGGTACTCCTAACTAGAAAGACCATTCTGACCAGGGATATATCTGGTTCTTGATAGTTGACAAATGCTTAATCTAAGCATCATAACCTTGGCCAAGGATTTTAACATTAAAGTGAACGTTTCTCATGCTGTCAGCACTCTCACCCTTGCTCGGCATTTAAATTCTTAACCCAAGAGTTTATATTTTCAAAGACTCAATTCTAAATATTTCTTTTATATTTAGGAGAAGAACTCATTTCAGACTTTGAGAGAAGAGAAAGGGGTCTTAAGACTTAGCTCTAAATTCCATTCCTTAGATTTAGTACAAAGTGTTCATTACTTATTCTTGAGAGAAAAGAATTTCTAATCCTTATTGAAGTTCAAGAATTACCTCAGTTCGAACTGCTGATATAGATTAAATTTTAAGGACCCGACCAGATTCAAGAACCAAAGGAAAATAAAAAGGTAGGTTTAGTTTCAAGTTAACACAGAGAGAAGATGACATGATTTAAAACTTGGATGCAAAATTAGAAGGCTACAGTTAGGTCGAAAGGAAGAAATAAAGAGATATTTGGCCAGATAGAGCAAGGAGGTTGCAGAGTATATGATGATTAATTCAATATGCTGGACATGATTTTCCAAAATCGCATCCACAAAACACTTCGATTCTTTCAAAGTAAAGAGAGAGACTAATCATTATACGCGAATTAGCAATTCCAAGACATTCTTAAACATGCCTGTAAGAAAGTAGATTGTAGCTCGTTAATTCATTGGACGTCCTTCCTCCCAGCAACCCCAATAACAGCTACAGGGTAAAGAGTCGCTTCTCAGCCAAGAAAATTACAGTGATAACGGCAACTAGAGAGTGAGCAGATTTCCTTCACCGTCCAAGTGATTGGGTCAAGCAAAATGGTATTCAGCCTTGGTTTCCAAAAGAGAGGAAGCAAGCCCGGATGAATGCTGATACAGAGTGAAGAAGCAAAACAAAATGAATGCTGCTCAGTATGAGTATGCATGACTAATATGAATGCCGATTCAAGGTGAGCAAAAGCAAGATAAAAATGATTAGCGATTCAGAGAGAGCAAGAGAGTGAAAAGTGAAGGCGAGCTTCCAAAAGAACAAAGGATGTTGATACAGAGAATGAGGAAAAGAGAGTCATGAGTGAATGCGTTCTCACATTAAGAAATGCCAACCTCTCCACAAACTGAACCAAGATCCAAGAAGATAAATGATTGCATGAAATCATCTTGGACGTTTCAATGGCACGAAGACAAGGGTGGTGGGGAGTTACCATTGCCCATCCACTCCGATGGCACCAACGATATTTTATCAATTTTTTGAATATTTGATCAATGGACTTAGAGTTTGATAATATTATTAACTTCGATATTTTATTCGTTTACAACTCTTAAGGTGCACTCCAGGAGTTAATTACATGAATTCAAAAGGAGAATGTTGGTAATCAATTAAAATTGACTTGTTCTAAAATTATTTAATTAAATGAGATATATCCAAGGTTACGACTTAAATGTAGCCACCTCACACCGACTCATGGCTTGATGATAATTTGATCCTCTATGGACTACGACCTCTCCTTGATGATATTTCCCTTTCCCTCGAGGTGTTGGCAATCTTGCAACCACTTGACAAAGAATTAGGGTTAGACCGTTCTCGACATATATATATATATATATATATATATATATATATATTTAAATATAAACTCATCACCACATTCATTTTTCCCATATATAAGAAAATCATTCATATATGCAGTTACAACATATAAATTAAAAATCCTTTTCCCAACTCCACATTCTCATGAAAAGTAGTTAATCACAACTAACATAACGACCATAATTCATTGGCATAATCTTGTTCAAGACAAAAGGGATGTAACAAATGCTGTCTTTGAAGAATTTCTTTCACTAATAAACTACACTACTGCACTCACTTATCCTGCTTGATTAGTATCTTTGTCCACCTTTTCCTGTAGATCAATGACCTCCTTTGAGATGGTTACTAAACTTTGATTTTTCTTCATATGGTGATCCTTGATCTCCTCTGTGCCTACTTCCTACTTATTTGAGGGTTGCACATTCCAGAATATTTTCGATGATAGTAACATAGCACTTCTAACCAATATATACATATAACTGACAGTCACGAAGTAGAAGAAAACTAGTAAAATTCTATGAGATCCATTAAACTGATTCCCTGCATGACTTGGCTGAAAAATCCAAAATTATGATACAGCAGATGTGGAAGGAGTATCCAAGTGAAAACGGAGGCTTACCACAATCTCTTCCAGCTCTCTATTGTTATGTGATTTACAAGAGCCAAGCAAATACAACCACACCTCATTAGGTTCTATTTATTCCATGCAAACATGTCTTTCAGGGCATTTGAAACTGCAACATCTCTTCAAAAATCGACTTTCAAATTATTCTTGATAGATCTTCATTCTCTGTTCTAAAGATCCAAGTTTAGCACAAGCTAGGAGGATGCTGGCTTAGATTGACAAGTCAAGGCTTATACCTTCCAATTTTGTTTGCTCAGAAATACCCAAGTATTTTAAAAAGCACAAATTATGGATATCCAGTACTCATTACAGTGAATGGAATGAAATTTCATTTATTTATTTTCTCAAACAATTCACGTGCCTTCTGTATGCTGGCAGTCACACCTATAGCATGTAACAAAAAAATATTATAAATTAGTTTTTGTTGGATCTCCATACCAAGGCGAAGAGCTTCCATCATGGTCTAAATTAGGAGTGTGTTGATAAAGGTTGTCAGTTTGGATTTGTCAGTGCATTATAATTGTTTTTTTATGTATCTCCAAACCCTTTTCCTAAGAACCAAGTTTGATGTCTTCTGGGAGGATGCTGCCAATGGATGAAGAGTCTGCATTTACACCTGAAACATGCAACCACTCTTCTAAAGTTTATTATTGCACTATTATTACCTTGTAAAATTTGGTCAATTTAATAAATATATATTCATATTATGGTCTAAAAGACTAAAGGAGTCATTTCATCATCTCTATTATTACCTTTAAATAATAAACTTTGACAAAAGAAGTAATTGTTTTTCCTTTAGTGTGTATGAGTTTTGGCTAATTTAATAAATGTACCTTTTAAATTTATATTCGAAATGCCATTAACATTTTCATTAATCTGATAAATGAACCCAATTTTTGGTAAATATATTTAAAAAGGGTGAAAAAGACTGGCTAGTTTTTTCATGCTGTAAGTAAATAAGTTTAAACTAGAATTTAAGTTATTTGCTTTTTACATGTCTGATACTATTTGTTGTTGTTTTATCTATGCCACAAGTTGGCCAGCTTGGAGGCATTTGCCACTGCACAGTGTGTGAAGGTGAATCCTGATACACCACAAAAACAAGTTCGTTATTTCACTTTATCAGGTATTCTCATTAACACAAAGCCCCGATTATTGATCTTATGTTTTTGCAGCTAGATCTAAACTTATACGGGTTGGATTTTGTGGATTAGTTACCTGCTGGTACTTGATCATATGACTCAGCAAATAACTAGTGTCTAACCATTTAACTATACTTCGATATTAGACTAATTATACACGATTCTCACTTTACAAGGTGTTGGTCCTTTGTCTTGATAACTTTGTTGAATATTGGTCTTGGTAAGGAAATTTTTTGAGAAGCGTAAAATGTTTAAGTTAGAATGGTTGGCAAATCTGTTAATTTTAGAAAATAGAAAGTATAATCAAATATTTGAGTAAAACATAAGATATCTGATAGTATCATAGTAGCATTACTTGATCTTGGGATTGAGTAGGCAAACCAAAAAAACAAATGAAATTCAGTTACTTGGGACTAAATCAGGAAAGAACTGGCAAACTAAAAAGGACTGAAGTATTATTCATAAAAACAGGGAAAAAAGTAAAAACAATTTTTTTTTGGCTTATTTCATGCCAAATAATGTGTGTAGAGATAGATTTAACTGTAACTTACTGCTTTATGAGTCCCGTGCTTCCCTTGTTAATACTTTAGGCTTAGCTTTAACTACAATTTATGCTTCCTAATTTTATTTAGAGGTACTACCTCTCAAGGCTTACATAAGCAAGCATAAAATCAAAATTACAATAGTATAAAGGTAAGACAATTAAAATTTTACTATATTTTTATGACTTCTTGGTGTAGCTTGCCTGCTAAGTGTCAATCTTAGAAACAACCCCGTGTCCATTGGGCTATGGAGTCAAAATTAAAGCTTTTTCCTCCTTAACAACCCATAACAATATTTATTTTTTTCTTTTTAAAACCAGAGCCTGGATCTGGGATACAAGCCCATACCACAAAGCCAAATTTAAGGCCTTCAACAATATTTATTTTACTACTTTTACCCAAGCTCCAAATCCTTCAAAAAATGTGGATGTCAATTCCACATAAATTGTAATTATAATTCAACAATTGTGATTAAATGCTTCTCAAAAATCCTGCCCAGTTTTCAAATACAAGTTGGAATCCTTGATGTGCACCTGTACTATGAGAAAATCAAAACCTGCAGTGTAAAAATGAAGGAAAACCTAAAAATAAATAATTCAGACAAAAGTGAAAAAATCAAAATGTTTATTGTCTAATTTAATTGTGATTTTTTAATAAATTGTGTCTTGAATTAAAGATCGGCTATTTGATCTGGATCAGATCATCTCTGCTTCCAGTTTGTGATTGATCATGATTAGTCTTGATATCGTCTTGATTTCTGCTTTTAGGGATAATACCTTTTTAAAAAATATAATAAACTATCTATCGTTTTTATAGAATCTTTTCTTATGCAAAATTTTCTATTAAGAAAAATCTAATTTTTGAAATAATTCTGAATATTTAATTAATTGGAAAAAAAAATGGCCTATGATTTTATTTTGAGTCTTTAGTGAATTGAATTATTGGGATAGTGTAGGTGGGAAGAAGCTCCTAACTCCTCAACCACGCTTGAGGACAGGATTTTTTTCCATCTTAGATGCTGCAATGTTGCCACAAGGAGCCATACATGAAGCCTGTACTTCAGCAGGAGTTGCAAAGCATGGGAAACCCATTGGTTTGGATGCAACACTTAAAGTAGATTTGATTGTCATTGGATCAGTTGCCGTTGACCCGAGGACAGGTGCAAGGCTTGGGAAAGGGGAGGTAATGTTGTTTGAACTTTTTTCTTTTCATTTTTCTTCAAAAATTAGAATCAATGTAGTTCAATTGCATAGCATGTAAATAAAGGTAGAGTAGATTTACAAGGTGTTAAAAGAGTTTTATTGATGGTCATGTATCCTTAAAATCAAAATGAAAAGCTATAGATTAGAACATTTTCTTTTCGTCATAAAGTCTGAAAAAAACGAAGAAAATGGCATATACGTTTGTAAGAGAGTCAGTTGGGAAGAACTTTATAAACAATTTAAATTCTGAGGCATTGTCTTAATAATTTCCCTAATGATGAGTCCAGTAGTGAGACTCAAAATTTTGGACTTAAAATTGATTGAGCCGTTTCTTTTCTAAAAGACTCTTACATTGAGCACTGTGAACAATTTAACCTTGAAACATCCAAAAAACTGTCTTCCACTGTCCACAATAAAGATCTCACCTTAAAACAAAGACATAGATTCTTAAATAGTAGAGAATTTGGTAAGACAATTGAGTACCTTGAGAAGATACACTCCAGTTATTTGGATCATAAGCCATTGGATAGAGCATAAATCAAATGAATGGTAGTCAAAAGAAAGAGATGATGTACTCAATGAATATAAAAGAAACAGATATTATCACAAAAAAAATAGAACTCCTATTGTAATATTTAAATAAGTACCCATAATTGTGTGCAATAAGAACCATGCAATCATGGCATAGCTATCTACAAAATGTTAGTGTGATTATTTTTACAACTGTTATGTTGTTTTCACTATGCCCTTCCACCCACTAAATCAGACCATTTCAGCCACCAAAACCAGTAAGTTTCTTATCCAAACTGCTAATGGCTGATTGGATCTAGTGCTTTCACCCTAAGGGAGGCTATGGCCTCTTTCAAGAACAATACCTTTCAAAATCCAAACCACAATTTCATGTCTGCTGTTTTTCAAGAAGCACCACTGATCTGCAAGGAGATTACAAGGATTCGTACAATATTATGAGAACAATCACTTGGCCCAACTTAGTCAAAAAAGGAAAATGGGTGCTGTCTTTAAATAGAAATCCTGCCACAGATCTATTTTGGCTACTAAAAGAAAGAGCACTGATATGCAGATTCATAGATGCCTTCCTAGACCAAAAAATGCTAAAGATCTGGGTTGTGGAGAATTTGAGGCCATCAGGTATCGTAGAGAATATGACTCTCCTTCCTACCACATATTTGATGCAAATATGAAGGCTTTAGTGCACAAAAATGAGTTCATTGAGGCATTTTCGGGTCAATGCATTGCATTTCTTTGTGTAAATTACCTCAAACATAATTTAATTGTGCTCATAAATAGAAGTGCTATTGGGCTGGAACAGAAAGTGGATGGCAAGGTTTTGAAGATTTGGTGTTTTTGCGCCATAATTTGCCACCACAAATTTGCAAAGCATTTATGACTTTGTAAGTAAACTAGAACTGCACTATTAAACAAGTCCACTAACTCAGGACCACAGTTAAATTTTGAAAGACTTTGTTTCTTCTTTACCTAGTTGTTGGTTCATTCTCTTTAGCATAGAGGTGAAGGAGACAACCTCCCTTTTGTAATGTCCCCAACATAATTTTTTTTTATAAATACTCGGATCTAAAATATTTGAATAATTTTTAACAACCAAATATAAAATATGGTGAAATCTAAATTTCCCTTAACAATTTTAAAGAGACCTACACCTAAATCCACTTGGAAACTAGACATGCATTGCCATGACGCAAACAAATTGATTGTATAATTAAACAAAACCTATAGAAAACCATCTACAACAGATTTTAATCACTTTTTGATCACCAAGATCCCATGAATGTGGGATGAGAGCATATGGTGAGAAAAAATAAATAAACTATGTAGATCTGCCCACAAAAACAATGCCGGAAAGATAGACAATCTTTACACACATAAATGGAAACTTCGCATATGTTGGACCTGATTCTTATTAATCAAATGTGTAGCAAAGTACTGATATATATTAGTCTGATTAGATATTACAGCAATTACAAATGATGGATAAATCTGAAATAATCTTTTGTCTGTTGGAGGTCCCTTCTACACAATCCTGCAAATACAAACTACTAAAAACATGCTAAAATCCAAAATAATCTTTGAAGTGCAAATACAACCTTTTTCAAGAATCCAAGGGTTTTTGTCCTCAAAACCTGTAGTTGAACATAAGTGCTGAATAGTTACAAGTGCTCAAGCATTGAAGAAAATTGATAAAATGGAAAAAGATATCAATTAAAGAAGTTGCTTAACTTATATAGAAGCTAGGCACAAATCCCAATGTCCCACTAATAATAAAATATTACAATATTAGTTCATTTGTAAATATTCTATCTCCAATTAAACCCACTAAATGGGTTGTCATGAGCCCCACTTGATTCCCAAGTATTTTTAGCTAGTGAAGATGCTCTTCTTATACCCACTTACACTTTCATAAATAATTATGAGATTCTCCTTCAACATGCAAAATAATAATATTTTATTTATTCAAGATGCTCTCCCAAAATAAGCTCTTCGTAACTCACTCATCAATTGCCAACCGTAACTCCTCAATAATGAGTTGTCATAAAATCTGTCATAACCTTGTCATATTTATCATAAAAGATGTCAAATGATTTCGGAGTTACATTTTCCCATCTCCAAGAATTATCATGCTCCTCAGGAAAATACTCAAAAATATTTTATTAATTACTTGGTCCCTTTTATTGAAAATGATAATTAATTTGGTTGCGAATTTTTAATTAAATTCATTTCCCTAGCAATTTGTCCTTAACTCAGAGGAATAATAGGAATGGGCGTTTGGTCCACAAAATTAAACTAGTAAAAAATGGGACATTGCACCCTCTACATCCTTGTAAATTTAAATCCGTCAAGAATTGTGTCTCTAAGAGTTTCATCAGACTTTATCCTCTATGTATGTGTTGAGGCAATATATAACCTCTTCATCAGCCTTAAAGGAATTGAAGAAGAAAAACTTGGGATTCAAATAATAGGTGCTGCATTTATGTGTTGTTGGAGCTACTTATTCCACTCCCAGTCAATTTTGTGCAAAAATTGTTTTGTATTTACTATTTTCATTTATTTTTAATATAGTAATGTTGGATGGCCTCCTTGGTCTTGCTCATTGTGTCATACAAATAATCCATTCTGTTTGTTTCCTCATCCACCAAGTGTAGAACCATGACCAAAAGTTTTGCACCTTAAACAAAATAGTATGGATTTTTAAAATTTTGAATGACAACATACAAAATATAAATTGAAAAATTTGTAAGTTTGTTACAAACTTACGAAGTAATGGAATTGATTACTCTGTAATTTTGTGAACATTAAGTTTAAAGTTACCTTGAGGATCTCATTTGTGTTCTTGGAAACACATTATAAAAAATGGTCATCACAACCATTTCCCCTTCGGCCTTCTTTGAATATGGAAGCTCTACCTTCCTAGTGCTCATAAACATTTGCTTAAGAGATGTTAGTGAGGCTACAATGCTCTATGTGATGAAATTGGTGATGAATTGTGTGGCACTTTGTAATGACCCACCCCAGGTGGACATTCGCTAACACCAATTTTCTGCCTTGTTTAAAATTGTTTTGTTTTTCAATGATGTATTTCCAGGTAACAAAGGAAATGCATATAACATATACCAATGCAAGATGGGAGTAATGATAAACTATTGCATTCGATCCACTGCTGTAGCAACCCTTAATTCAATTATTCAAATCAGCTTGCATATACAATATATATATATATTTTATTGAGCATCTCATACAATTAATGAGACATCATTAAACAACATACCTGGAGACATGAGCAATGTAATACAAGTCTGAAACTTAATAACAGCAGGCCTGGAAATCTATATCAGCAATTCTGGAAATGATATCAGCTACAGGAGAAACCCTTGGATGGACTGCTAGCTGAAGGTAATCATTTCTCCACCAAACGGAATTAGCAAATTCATTGCAGTCCTTAAGACGCCCTCAAATGAATTCAAAGAGCCACCAAAGAAAAGGCGATTCACCCCAAACTTCAGACACCCAGCATATGAGACTGTATGGCCCAGCTATGAGTGCTAGGTGCGGCCTGTCAGCAGCAAGTATGGCCAGCTAAGGTGATTCAGCAGTAGAAACACACAACCATGGATGCCTTTGTGATTTCCAATAACAAACTCTCCAAACCCCTTAAGAAAACTTCACAAATAAGCTCAATAATGACTACTGGATGTAGTCACCACACAACGCAACCTTAAAAAAATATTACACAACCTCAGGAAGCTTGAATCTATGAGAGGCTACGTTCTCAAAGACCAAAATAATGCAGAAACCCTGGTTTCTTCTTCTCTCCAGCAAAGCTTTCAAAAACTGCATAAGTATTGAATGATGAATTTGCTTTTGCTGAAAGCTTATATACTTCTCATGAAAGGGTGGACCCCCAAGATGGATTTTTGATCATTAAAGATATTTCATTAATTGCTTTTGTTGTTGACTTTACAATAAAGGATTAATTAGGCGCCTTGAAATGTGCTAGCCAATTTTTTCATTTTTTGACACAATGATTTCACCCATTAACGTTAGTGAAAACATAATGCAACTAAAGGAAACCCTTTCCTCTGATCAACCCAGGTCCCAATGCGGGCAAGGTGAGAGCATACTCGAAAGGGGATCGTTAGCACAACTGAAACTGCTAAAAGAGTAATTGAAAGGAAATACAATCAACTCTACCACTTATTCAGCGGGAGGATTGAAATGGAAAATACATTACTGAAATTAAAGATGCAACTCGACCACTTATTCAACGGGAGCATGTTGACAGCTCGGCGGATCAGCAATATGATGAAGTGATGCATTACATTAAATAAATAGGCGGCAAGCCAGCCTCTTCCACTTATTCAGCGGGTGATGCAAGAATTGAAACTTGAAACTACAAACTGAAATGAGGCCAGTCTCTTCCACAATCGTGAGAATTGGCAAACAGTTAAGAATGCTGACAGTACTACTGTTCAACTTACAATATTATAGAATTGCCTATCAAGAGAGAAAGATTAGAAGTATGTGGTGCTGCAATAAAATAGAGAGACTCTCCTATACCTATCTTGACTTCTCAAACTCAAACCTCTACTCAAAAACCCAATTTTAACAATCTGATTTTGATAGACCTGCACTGAAAGTACATAATCAGCAACACAGAAATTCGCTATAATGCTGCTAACTTACTCAAAACCCATTCGAACAACATGAGATAAAATGCAAAAGCTTCTAATACTGACGGCACCCAAGATTGAACACATAAACCACCCAACAAACTCTCATTTATTTTAGACAAGACCAAAATGGTACGGCCCTCAAGGAGGGGCGATTTTGCTCTATAAAATCCAACTTTGGGAAATAAAATCTGAAACTTGGCTGGAAGGGCCGCCCAAACCTGCCAAATGCAAATAGCTAATACCCACAAGCCAAATAAAATCACTCATAAACATCTAATCAAAAACTCAGTTAAGCCACAGTCAAAACAGCAACTGTAAAATCAACTGAAATACAAAAACTCAACTACAGAATGCAAGATAACTCTACTATAACCAATTCTCAACTAGTTGCTATCTTTCAAGCAAGAAGCTAAGCCAGCTAGGAGTTATGCATCCCTCGAAGCAACTTTGACACCATTCCGGCAGCATAACAATACTGAAGACATAAGATAATGAACTAAGAGCCCAATGCTCTTATTTATAACATTTCTTGCTCCAAATTCAAATTCAATCTCCCTCCAAATGGATGCCAAAACCAAACTCAAATTCACAATGCCCATTAGTGTCATTTGCATTTCATTTCTCCAAGTCGTCCTCCTCCAAAAAGCATTATACTTTATTAAAATGTCAATAAAGTATATTATGGCGTCCAAAATAATAATAAAGTGAAAATCTTTATTAAACTGATTTAATTCCTCCAGGCTAGGCGTCAAAACAATAAAGTGAAATATAAATATAATTAACCACTTATTTCTCCTAGGCGTCCAAACATGCCTTTTAAATATTTCACTTAAAATAATATTCTCATCAAATATCAAAATAATTACCTCAAATGTTGGAGACCAACTGACTATACTGCCCTGCCCGAAATAGCCATAACACCAAGTTGTTGAAACACTGCCAAAATTAGCACCAAAGGTGTTGGAGACCAAACTGCTCAAATTGACCTACCAAATATAGCCACTGCATTGAACTGTAGAAGCCCTGCTAAAAATAGCACTGCTAAAAATAGAACTTACTAAAAATAGCATATTGCTAAAAATAGTAAGTTGTTCCAAACTCATTTTTACCATAATCCGAGCAGCCGTCGTACTTACTAAAAATAGTAAGTCCTGACAAGTTCTCTGATTCAATTGCATGTCACACCGTTGCGAAGCTCTTCGAAAACCTAGAAGGAATCCAGAATCCGAACTGTAAAACTCCAACATGCAAACCCCTGAATCCTCAAAAGAAACCTCCAAGTAGCTGGAAACCCTAATTTTGCCTCTGACTAGCCTACGGGTATCCGGAAATAGGCTGACAGTCACTGAAAAGTGTAGTGCTAAAAATGGGGACATTACACGCCCAAGTCATGTACTTTATTATTTCACTTAAGTCATTAAATGGCCCCATTAAATATAAAGTCATAATATAATATTATGATGCACTTTTAATTATTAATTATTATTAAATATTAACTTTAATAATAATTAAAATAACATATCTTGCTCATTAATCACCGGTTTTCCATTCAGTCTGAACTAGAAGGTCAACCACTGCATCCACTGCGCATCCAGGTGCCCTTCTAAAAATAGTAACACTGGACTCCATTAACCAGGTGACTTACTATAAATAGTAAGTGTGCTAAACTGAGTCCCAAATCACTCCCATAGGCCAATCTTGAATGAAATCAAACTTCGGAGAAGAAAACAACCTGATATCTACCACACAAGACCCTCTAACTATCTCCATTAGCTTATGAGGGTCAGAATATAGGCTAAACCATTAGGAAACTGAAATGAGCTAAAAAGGGGACATTACACACTTGATCACACATGATCCTATCCCTTAGGTGTTTTCTCTCATTAAGTTAAGCACCCAAGGGTGGTTGTAGATGTATTTGGTAATGTTTCACACATCTTCAGCCATGGGTTTTATCCATCAAATTTGCCTATCTTCTCAAGTAGGAAATTAATATAGTGGGTGGCAGTGGGGATTCAAAAAAGGGTAGTGTGCCTCTGTTCAAGAAGTCTCCTTGCTATTATGTTTTTTGCAGTTTTATCATTAGAACTTGGATGACATTCGCCACACCCACTTCTATGGCCACCTATTTCAACATATTGTGTAAAGTCTTAGCAAACACATTATCAAGTTCATAAATGTTAAGTTTAAAGCCACCTTGAGAATCTAATCTATATTCTTAGCAAACACTATATAAAACAGTCATCACAACCATCTACCCTTTGGCCTTCTTTGAATATTGAGGCTTTACCTATCTTGTGCTCACAAACATCTTCTTAAGAGATGTTGGTGAGGCTGCAATGCTCTACAATGTGATAAATTTGATGGTAAATCATGTGGCACTTGATTAACATGCTCCATTCCCTTGGTATTTTCTCTCATTGTGTTAACCACCCAAGGGCGGTTGTAGGTGTTTTTTGTAATGTTTCACTCATCTTCATCCATAAGTTTCACTTATGCAAGTTTGTCTATGTCCTCAAATAGGAAATTAATACAATGGACAGTAGGAGGGATTCAAAAAATGGTAGGGTGCCTTTCCTCAAGAAGTTCCCCAGCTGCTATGGTTGTTGCGGTATTGTTGGTCACAACTTGGACAACATTCTCCACACCTACTTCTATGGCCACCTCTTCCAACATATTGCATAAAGTCTTATCATTTTTTAGTTTGAAGGAAGCATCAATTGGTGTCGATAACATCAAATGCCCATCAGAAACCACTAGGGAGTTGATCAACTTGTAGTTCTTGCACTTCGTCCACCAAACAGACAAAAATTGCAGCAGTTTTTTGTGTCAAATTCTCTTTTAATATAATACTATGACCTTTGTATTTTTCATGGCTTCATCGAATAAGGGCTTACTAAAATATTTCAATATGAGCTACGTGGCTTGAATCCTTTTCCAACAACACTTATGCATTGATCAATGACTCCCAATATGCTCCTTGCAACACAATATGGTGTGTTGTTAGAATACTAGAAATTGGAAGTTGCTATCCTTGCCTTATCTTGCTTCTCCTAGTTCTACACATTACCTTTGAGTGAAGGTTCCCCACGAGTAGGAGTATTATGAGGAACAAAGAACCCTTGTGACTGCATGAGCCTTGCATTTGTGGTCCAAGATAAGAGCTTATTACATTGGATTTTGATTCAAGCGAAGAATTAAACACTTTGCAGTTGCCTCAATTTTCATCTTCTTTTATAATATATTCTCCTTGTACAAAGCAAGGAAAGCTTTCATCTCGTATAATCTCTAGTTTCATTGAACTACATGGCTGCACATCTTAGCTAGGGATTCTTGAAAAGTAACATTTGAGGCAATTAATGCCTCTTATCCTCAAGCCACAATAATTGCACACTATCATTTCTGCCTTTGAACCTAGTGTGTCATGCTTCCAAGTGGGGTCCCTGACCTTACCACCACTGTAGTTACTTTTGGATGCCATCTCTATATGTAAAGTTGGAAACCCTAGCAAAAAGGAAAAAACAATCAAGCTTCAACTTTGAAAATTATAAATCTTAGCTTTGATAGAAATAAGAAAAGGAAAAAAAGGAGGAAAAAGTGAAAGATTGAAATGCTATTAAGTGCTTAAACCACAACAAAAGTGAAAGGAAAAACAATAAAAACCTAAATTAAGAACAAAAAAAGAGTTACATACCTTTCAAATCTGGTCAGTTAATCTGCAAAGTTGGTCAAAAATAATTTGGAACAAGTCCAAATCATTTGAAAATTGATGTAGCGAAGTCAAGGAGTCAAAGGCAGAGACCAAATGCCATTAAGGTGTACAAAAAGTAGTTTTTGACTGTTTTAAGCCCACAGTCTGTCATATGTGCAGGTTGGCTAGTTTTTGTGTGTGGCTCATGTTTACTTGTGAGTAAATTGGTGAGTTTTCTGTGGAGTACTTGCTGGAGATTTGCTTAAGAGTAACTCACCAGCTGTTTTCATTTGCAAGGTTGTGAGTAACTTAGAGTTTTCCATTTATGGTTTGCAGGCATATATATATCAATAATTCATTGGAGCAGTGAGAAACAAGACGGATCATACAAACAATGTTAGTAGTGAATCAGTTATGAATCTGCTTGCAAGGACATGTTATCAAGTCATGCCATTAAAAATATGTAACATGAAATCCCGTTAGAAGGGGCATTAGTTGAATGTGATTGTGTCACATTCAATTGATGCTATGCTACCGGGTTCTTCAAAAATGCCCAGAGAACCTGCCCCAGGAGCGTTTGGGAGTGGGAGCAGGCTGGGGAGCGCCTGGGAGCGCCTGGGCACCCCTGGGTGTTCCCAAGCATTGGCCTTTTCCTGGCAACTCCAACTTTGTACCCATTCCTTAAGGTAGCCAGTTCTTTCACTAGATGTGGAGACAGTTAATAAAAAGAATTTGATCCTTTCTGGGCACTAAGTGATACCAAAGATTCCTATTGAGGTCCACAGATCTGGCGTTACAATCTTCTTGATCACAGAGGTTTATGCTGGCAGTGATTCCCTGCTGGGATCCGCCATCTTAGAAGGTTACAAAATAATATTTTAAAATGCACCAGCAGTTTCAATTTGTCATCATTTCCCAGCCACTGCTGCCTTCCACTAATCTGGCGAAATCCTCTTTTACTGGCAGCCAGCAAGACCATCCCCACAATCCCACAGTAATATATATTCAAGTTGAATAGAAAGAGTGGATGTCATACTATTTTAAAAAGACAGTGTCAAAGATTTTAAGAGATTGTGCGTTTCAAAAAGGAGGGGAGTTGAGAGGAGTCTTAGAGGCCTGATATTCAACAAGGAATTTTGGATATAAATATCAAGAGGGTTCTCTGTGAAGAGGGTGACAGTACAGGAGTTGTCATTCTCTTAGGAAGAACGTTAGTAATCATTTACAGGCCTACATGTTGGGTCGAGTCCAGCTATATCAAGGTTTTGTTTGCAGATTTCAGAGTTGGTGTAAGGAGCTTTGGGGCTGCACCCCTGCATTTTTGTATTAAGTTTCAAGAAGGGACATACTGAATGTTAATTCGCCGGTTAATCATGAGGTAGTTTATCGTTCTTGTTGCTAGTCATCAATGGAGATAGCTTATTACTGTTGAAATCATTATACTGTTGTAGAAGCTTTATGGGTATGAATAGCTGTACGATTTAGCTGTCCTTAATTGGACACCTTATTTGTGACTGCATTATTTCCTTACCGAGAATCATAAAATGGTCTCTAATATTTGATAGTTCATAGTAATATATGAGTATGACATATGTATTGAAAATTTGAACTATCAATTGGCATTTACCTTTATCACTAGCATTGATCAATGATTTAATGATGATTGATGATTGATGAAGATCATACTATCAAATGTATTTACAGTTCTGTATATATATATAATTTTTTGCATATATATATATATACAGTTGTACCCAAGGAAAAAAAAAAATATCGCTGTACCGGCGTACCCGTACCCGTTCCCGTACCAGAATCGGCAACTTAGAATTGATGGCTTGTGAGAATTCAACATAGGAGAATATGAAAATTTCTAGATTAAAGAGTAAGCAATGCTTCTGATTGTCTATATAAATATCCATTGAACCAGATTAATATGTATACAGTTCTAGCCATTTAAGAGTGATATTCTCTATGAGTGTCACAAATTTTTACATATAAATTTGTTTTAGTGCAGGGTTTCGCTGAGCTTGAGTATGGAATGCTACGCTACATGGGAGCTGTAGATGACTCAACCTTGATTGTCACTTCTGGTATCTTTATAAGCATACTATTAAATTCCTTACTCTTGCAGTGTATCTACTCTCTAATTGCTTGGTAATTAGTTCCTTGCACGTTTGCCGAGCATGCTATTTACATACGACTTATCACTTTCTCATTATCAGCTGCATGTAACTGTAAAAAAGAATTAAAAAATGGAAACTTAATTAGTTTGAATGCAATATAACAAGTTTTGCATTCTCTTCTTCTAGGGAATTGATATATTTATCTAAGATAGTGTGCTGGACTCAACTTACAAGAGTATTAAAAAAAAGAATAAAGGATACTAGAGATAATAACCATTAGGATAAGTTTGCATGATATGAAGGCAGAATTTGTTCTAGTTTAGATTGTTTTTGATTGGTTAAGCAGGGAAAGGGCCCTAACCCAAATATTAGTACACCATGATAAGAACAGCAGGTGCTAAGAAACAATAAAAACAGGAAGCCCACCAAACATTCCCCCCTCCCACAAACAAAATGCTTAACCAATTCCCATACGATTAAACATAGCAGTTCTATCATAGGAATCAAAATATCTTAACCTAGCATCAATAGCATCTTTCCCTATCCATCTAAAATACCTATTAATATCTATCATAGAGTCCCTACTTTAAATATAAACAACATTACAGATATTTAAGTTCCGGCACCAGCAGCCATAACCAGTAATAACAGTCCTAGAAAACATAGCTGGAATAACCATCAGAACAAAAAGGAAAAACAGCACAACGAAGCAACCATGTTATGCTTCCTTGATCAACTTCCATGCATTCATCAGGTCTTCAACAGTGTCGTTCACTTTTTCCTTCAACTCCATCTTGCCAGCCAGATCCGCGCCATCCCCCGTTGCTTTTTTCTTTTGCTGCTTTTTGATTTTGCCCATGCCAGAAACAATAGCCATAACAACCTTCTTCATGACAGCATCGACCACCAAGCACACACTCTTTACCGCTTCTTCCAAGGTTTGAATTCTGTTGTCATTTATTTGTTTTAGCAAACCTTTCTCAAGAACCTGCAATCTTTCCTCAATTATATTCGTCACCACATTTTCGAGGGCTTGAAGTTTGCTATCCTTCACCTTCTCATGTATCCTTTTTCCCAGGATTTGCATCCTCTCCTCCAGTTTTTTAATCCTCTCATTTCCATCATCCTCAGCCTTGTCTTCCTCTCTGCTCGTTTTTTCTTCCTTCTCTTGATTTTCTATAACATTTCCTGCCTCCTCCCGAGCCATCTCATGCTACGACTCCTCAACCTTATCTTCATCGCCATTACCATCCTCACTTACCGCATCTGAGTCCTCCTCCTCAGCCGAGTCGCCACCCAAACTATCAGGAATCTCTTCAATTGAGGAGTCATTATCTTCTTCATCTTTCTTTTCCACACTATCTTGCGGACTGTGGGTACTTTTCTCCTCAGGGCTCTGCGAATTTTTGTTACTTTCCTGTCCCTTCGACGCTGCCATAGCCAGTCTCTTTGACCTTTTTCCACCAATGTTTGAGCCTTCCATCTCGTTATCATTAGGTATGGTAATTGTGTCCACCTCTTCCACGAGTTCACGTAGAATCAATTTCCTCTTCTTTTTAGCCCCCATCTCCATTGAAACGTCCTTTCTTTTCTCAGGCGTAATCATAAGTAGGTCCTTCCACATAGCAGTATCAGGGCTTTGGGATTTCTTACTGGATTTTTTAGGCGTGGGGTGGGGATGGTCTTCAAGAAGCTCGATTTTCATCGAGCTTTGGGGTTTTGAGTCTTTAATCAACTTGAGAACAGGGTTTTTTTGAAGGGTCTTAGACAGCACAAATTTGCATATGGCTCTTATAACGCCCTGGTGTAACAGTGGATCAGCCCCATGTGTAAGACTTTGACTCAGGGAGGAGAATAAAAAGAAAGGCAGATTGATTTTTTCCTGATGTCTTATGTGGTTGAGGATGGGAAAGTGGTATCCATGGACGGACTGGTAGCATCCTTCGAGGGTAAAATATTTCATAACAATAAAACATACATTATGATACAGAGGCGACACTTTAACCCTAGAGTAACCATTCTGAAATCTTTCAGGTTTTTCTTTTCCTTCAAAAAACTTCTCAAAATAGTCTTGATACTTACCATTGCTAATCTTAGCAACCTTCGTTCCTTCATAAGCCAGATCCGTCGCTTTTGCAATCAACTTCGCATCCACCTTGAACTGGAGCCCGCCCAGATTCACTTCACCATCTCTCCAAGTGTTAGCAAACTTGTAGCTGAGTTTTTCGTTGTATCCCTCCATTGCAGCGAAGTACAAAGTGAAACCCGGCTGCTCAAATAAATTCCAGAGCTCCTCATTGTTGCAGAGTGAATCATATTTGTGAGGTTCGGTCCGCTTCCTTGGGCCTCCCATTGTGCTATCTGGGCTATGGCAATTTTTAGGAACAAGAAGGAAATCACTTCTATTGCCTTAGGCGTCCTCAACACTAGCAACAGGTAAATCCACACTCTCAATTCTAATGGTGATTCTGTGACTATTCATTTGAAATGCAATCAACTTAGGGTTTTTTCTACACTGCATAGAAGAGCTCACTTCTCGATTACCACCTTTTCGCCTATCATCATTATTTCTAACGACATCTCCGCCTCCTTTTCTTGCAATGATAACACTTCTTTTATTCCTTCTTTTATTATTGTTACAAACACAAGTCCATCTGTCACATCGGAGAACGGACCTAAGATTTTTCCTCATGCGATTTATTTCCCTATTTAAATCTTCCCTGTCAAGGTACAAAATTCTGCCGTTTGATCATCCTTTCCATCTTTGGCTTTTCCTTTTATCAGGATTTTGCAATCCTTTCACAACATGCCTCCGCTGCCAACCAATCATCTTGCCAGCTTGCATCCGCGAGGCCCACATCCTCGTAAGCCTTCTCACCCCAAAACTCTTCTTGCCAGCTTGCATCCGCGGGGTTCACATCCTCATAAGCCTTCTCACCCCAACACTCTTATTAATAATTAAAATTCCCATCCTCATAATCCCTTACTTGAGTATTTTTCTCTATGTCTGTCTGCAGCTAAGACTTTTTTTTTTGATTAGGCAGATTAGAGAAGTCCCAATTTATTAAAATTTCCTGATTTACTCCAAGGTTGGCCATCGCATCCGCCGCCTTATTACCTTCCCTCAAGGAGTGGCAAATTTTAACGCATTGAATCTCTTGCAACATACTTTTGCAATCATCCAACAAATCTCTGATTTCCCAAGGAATATTCGCCATGTTGTTGAGATAATCTATTATCAGTTTTGAGTCTCCTTCTATAATTACCTTGCTGTACCCCTCCTTTTTTAGAAGTCTAATTCCTATCCAAACAGCTGACGCCTCAGGGAAGTTGTTCGTTGCAGTTCCTAAGCTTTTGTTGTATCTAGTCAGGTAGGCACCCTTATCATCCTTTATTACTCCACCAACAACAACCCGTCCAGGATTTCCCTTTGAGCAACCATCAAAGTTGCATTTCACGCATCCTAGATCCGGGGGGATCCAGACAATATTCCTTCTAATAAGTTGTTTTAGCCAGTTTACATTATTGAAGTCATGAGAAAGCTCCCATTGCTGTTTTATGCTTAGCTCTTGTTGTGTAGGCTGTTTCTTAGCCTAATTGTACGTGCAGCTTTCCACATTTTCCTGAATTTGTCTTTTAACAATTAAACATAGCTCCTTACTAGTTCTAGCAGTAACCCTAAACACCCTATTATTTCGCTCTTTCCACAAGCCCCAAGCTAGAAACGAGGGAATCTGTCCCCACAGATCACAAATTATATTGTGGGAAAAAGGGCAAAAGCTCCATCCTTCCACAAACATTTGGACATTGGCAGGAAAAACCCACTCCACCTTCAGAATATTGAGAAAAAACCCCAGACTTCTTGGGCATAAGAACATTGAAAAAACAAATGCATGATAGTTTCCTCTTCTTCATTACAAAGACTGCGTCTGTTGACAAGGTACCAACCTCTTTTCTTTAGGTTGTCTATAGTGAGGATCTTACCATGTATAACCGTCCACAAGAAGCAATTAATTTTCGGGATAAGATTCTTCTTCCAGACTTTGAGCCAATCAAAAGATCCTAAAACCTGAGTTTGTTGTATCATAGTCATAGGTCGATTTAACCAAGAACCTACCAGTAGCATTTTTTGTCCATATCCATTCATCCTTTCTGTTTCTTGAGAAGAGGTCAGGATTTCCTATTTGTTTCATTAGCAAGTCAATAGCAGCAATCCCAATTTTGTTGTTTGTTTCCCCTGAGAACAACATTATTTGCCTTTCAAAGCTGAATTTTTCTTGTCAAGCTCAACAATTTGCCTTTCCAACCAACCAACCAATTTTTTCTGGACTTTCTCCACTATATAGTTCCAATAGTTGCTGTTCGGCTTTCGAGAGAAAAGAGGTAGGCCTAGGTAAGTAGCAGGTAGCTCCGCTTCCTGACACCCCAAAATCCTTATCACTTTATTTTTCACAAGCAGGCTAGTATTAAAAAAAATAAAATTTCTTTTTTGGTAGCTTATACACTGTCCTGACAATTCAACATATTTGTCCAGAATAGTTTTCCATTGATTAGCTTCAACCACCGAAGCCTCCCCCATGAGAATGGTATCATCAACAAATTGTTGATGTGAGGCCGAGGTTAAAGAAGAAGTAGCACAAAAACCTTTCAGAGATTTATTATTAAGCTGTTTTTGTATGTTGTGGCCAAGAGCCTCTACCACAATGACAAAAAGGTAGGGGGATAAGGGGTCTCCCTGTCTCAGCCCCCTACCAGGAGAGAAAAATCCATGGGCAATACCATTAACTAGGACCGAGTACTTTGGGGTAGTGACACAAGATTTTATCAAATTGAGGAATTTACCAGTGAAGCCAAATTTTACCAAAACAACAAATAAAAAATTCTAGGAAACCTTATTATAGGATTTGGAGATGTCTAATTTCAAAACCATACTTGGCTTTTTACTGTAATCCATAGAGTGTAGGATTTCATGAGTGTAGATAGCTGCATCCAGTATTTGTCTACCCTGAACAAAACCCTTTGGATTAATAGCTATCAGTTTTCCTAAGACAAGTTTCAACCTATTGACAATGATTTTGGAACAAATCTTATAAGTTGTGTTGCATAGACTTATAGGTCTATAATCATTCATTGAAGCAGCTTCATTGGTCTTAGGAACAAGGGCCAAAAAAGTGGTATTCATCTGATTCAAGAGTCTATCTGATCTAAAAAAGTCTTTAACAGCATTAAAAAGGTCCGTAGACACAATCTCCCAATAGACTTGGAAGAAGCTGGGAGGGAAACCATCAGGTCCAAGAGCTTTGAAAGCTCGGAAAGAGAAAACAGCCTCCTTCACTTCTTTCATAGTGACAGTCTTAGTTAATTCTTTTAGGTCTTCCTTTGTGATAACATTAGGTATAACCTGCAGGAACTCCCCCAAATCCATATTGTCGACCCTTGGAAGCTCTGGATAATTTGAAAAGAAGGAAACTGCCTCATTTACTATTTCATTTTCCCCTTCAAGTTTGATGCCATTAGAGGTGATAAGAGATTTGATCCTGTTTCTTCCTCTATGCTTCATAGTAGATTAGTGAAAAAACTTAGTATTCCTATCTCCTTCCTTAAGCCACCGAATCCTTGATTTCTGTTTCCAGAAAATTTCCTCCTTGCTTATTTTGTGCCATTAGGTTCTGAGCTCCCTTTCTTTGATGTAGATCTCATCATTACAATTTCCTGCCTCCATTTGATCTTGGACTTCCTTAATTTTCAAAATTAAGTCCCTCTTAGTAGTAAAGATGTTCCCAAAAGTATTTGTTCCATCCTTTAACCTTTTCCTTAATTCTTTTCAACTTCTGCGTTAGCCTAAACATCGGGGTGCCAACACAAGGCAGGTTCCAACATTCCTCAATTAGATATTTAAAGTCCGGATGAAGGGACCACATGATTTCATACTTGAAGGGGTAAGGTTTTTTAATCACCCTATCATCCCATTCCAAAAGAAGAGCATTATGATCAGAACCCATTCTAGGAAAGGCAGTAAGAGAGATATTCTGCATAATTTTCCAGTTAGAGGAGATCGAAAATCTATCTAGCTTAACTTGGATGAGTTGAATGCTTTGCCTTCTATTAGTCCAAGTAAAGTGGGAACCAGTAAGAGGGACATCCATTAGTCCCACCGAGTCAAGAAAGCTTGAAAGATCCATCATACTCTCAGAGTAGTTAGTTAGGCCTCCTTTTTTCTCAGATGGGTACAACGGGGAATTAAAATCACCTCCAAGCATACATAGTTCATCCTTGCTATTAGTCATAACTCCATCCAACAAATTCCATAAATCCAGCCTATCCAACCTAGAATTGGGGCCATAGATATTCCCCATATTCCATTTAATGGAGGAATCACCATCCTCCATACAAATCAAGAGACTATTTTTATTCTTAAATTTCAACTTGCCACTAAACCTGGAAGAATTCCAACAAGTAGCAATCCCTCCAGAGGCTCCCTCCGCATCACTGGCTTCATAACCAGCACCAGGCCAAAGCCACTTCAGGGTTTTCTCAAAACTTTCTTTTTTCATTTTTGTTTCCTGGATCAAGAGGATATCAGGTTTCACCTCAGCTAAGCATGCCTTTAGCACATGTTGTTTATATGGGCCATTAAGACCCCTAACATTCCAAGACATAATCTTCATAATTACAAAGAGTTGAGGAGCAATATTAGGCTGATACTACCCCAAGTGGGAGGTCGACCTCCCTTACTTCCTTTTCGATTTGTTCCCTGCCAATGAATCAAGGGTCTTTTGTTTCCCTGCTGCCACATCTTTTGCTGTTTCTTTGATTCTTGTTTCTTTCGATTGGGGTCCGCTTACTTTGCTATTTCCTCCCACGTTTGGTTTTTTCTTTTTTCGTGATTTGGTATTTATCCATCCTTTCTCATCTTTGTTTTGTGATGTTCGCTCCTCCACGATTGGATTGTGGTTGTCCTAAGTTGGAGTCAAAAACTATTCCTTTTGGCTTATAATTTCCCCTTCCTCTTGGACATCATTTTGTTGTTCTGCCTGAGGTGTTGGAGGTGAAGCTGTTCCCTTGTTTTCCTTTTCTTTATCTAAATCCAGTAGTTTCTCTGAAGATGGCGGGGTGGGTGGTTCGTTGGCTGCCTCTGAAAACAGCCTTTCCAGATTATCTTTTGAAACATCCTTTGTTGGAGAAGTATTATTCATCTTATTTTCTTGGTCTGGGTTAAAGGCTTCTTCTGTGAGTAATAGCTCTTAATTGGGTATTGAGGTTTCAGGTTCCTTTGAACTGTTCAGCATATTCTTCAAAGGAGTATCCATTTGTGTCTCAATTTGGGGAAACTTAAGCTCAAGAGGAGCTATTTTACAAGAATCCTATAAGTGCCCAAATTTATTGCATCCCTGACAAAAAACCGTAGCCCTCTCATATTCTAAAGGCTGAACTCATTTGCCAAACTTGGATTTGAAGGTAACAAAAGTGGGTAGGACTGTATTAGCCTGTACGTTAACACAAATTCTTGCATAGACTAATCTTGCTTTAAGAAGAGTAACTTTGTCAATGGTGACCAAAGAACCAAAGGAGTCAGCTATTCCTTTAAAAACCTTCTGATGCTAGAACTCAAGTGGCAACCCAAGGAGCCTAACCCAGGTTGGAGCAACTTTCCCCAAATCAGGAAGGCATCAAACCCTGGTTTCCACTTGCATAAGGCCAAAATATTTTGAAAACCACTATCAAAATCCCACGATCCACCTGTGAGGACCTTTAACATATCCTCAAGGATAACAAAGGTAAACAGAAAAAGACCCTTAGGCATAGCACTTATAGAAACACTACCTTTGAGTTTCCAAGTGTCAAAGGCCCATTTTCATACCTAGTCTATATTGGGTCGTCCAGTGAAGAATTTCCCCACCAAGGATAGCTTCAAACCCTCCATAGCATCATTCAAGATTACATTTGGGACGTCCACTTCGTCCCCCACCATAGTACAAAAAGTTGACACAGACTTCTGAGGTGTCCTTGTCGAAGTTTGACTTCCAACAAGCTTTTCCACATAGGAGGCCGTTTGGACATCTGGGCCTAAACACGTCTTGCCTTCAGGAGAAAAAACAGGGTTGTTCAAATCCCCAGACGACGGAATATGCGCAGTGCACGGGGAGATTTTAGTTCTCCCGCATAGAGAGGCAGTGTTAATCTGGGAAACAACAGGTTGCTTTGGTGGGGGAGCCTCCATGGGGCCCTCTCCAGGCTGATTCATCGAGCATCAGAGTAGCAGAAATTCAAAAAATCAGAGTGCGGTAGGATGTTCCTTGCTATAGTAGATAGATTTAAAATGAATGAAGCCAAGCAAATGTAGTAGATAGATTTTTTATAGCAATTTCTAGATTGTTTTATGATGAACCAAAGCTTTGTTTTACTTTTTATTTAGATTTCTTATGATGAAACAAATTACTTATGCTAGAGAAGGTTTTCTTCCCTATATATATGGCAATGCATATTGTCATAAGGATGTCATTATTTAGAATGAAATTGAAAGATTTCACACTTAAAAGTGAGGTCAACCAGGCAATGAAAGAAAGCTTCCAAACTTTGGTAAAAAGCACAAACTATATGAGTAGGGATGTTAGAAAGTTGACCCAGATTATTCAATAACCATGAAATAACATGTTCAATAGAAAACCTTCATCACATCACTCCTCACATGGGGCTGAACAATTGCATAGCCACCATAGCAGGTCTAGAAAAGCCTTTGATTGAGCAACGATGGTCTTCTTCTCCTAGACAAGAATTTAGGATGAGAGACAAGATATTTTAATGAAGATCCTATTAGAAAGTTATGGAGACTATACATGGTCAATGATGATAAATTTGGACTAATTTATGACTTTCAGGCATATTGAATTTGAGAAGGGTTGTTGGACATGGGCCCAAGGAAAATTGAGTCATGTATGAATTTCAAAATTCATGTTTGTTTTACTTTTAACATGCATCCAATAAGTAATTTGTTTCATCATAAGAAATCTAAATGAAAAGTAATTTATTTGATTTAAACATACGATTATTCTAGTGTTCTATAGCCATTCATATGTTGCACTAGACCTTTTGCAGCAGCACAGTTTTATATCAAGATTCTGCAACATTTCAGCATGGTTCCATATCAATGTAGTTATTCAGAAGGATTTTGCAGCATCATAGCATGGTTTTGCAGCACATAGTTTGCAAACTTGGCGAGTTATTCAGTACTTGCCAAACATTTTCCTCCACAAGTTTTCCTGACTTTAACTAGACAAATTTTTGGGCGTGTGTACTTGGTGAGTCTGACAGGTTGACAAATGCCGCACTAGTAATGCATAAAAACGTGCATTAAACACTCCAAAATTATGGTTCTTTTGGCTTTATAAGCATTGTTTTTTGCCTTTTAAAAAGTTTTACAATGTTCCATAGGGATGTGTTCACATCCAAAAAAAAATCCTTGTGTTTACAGGATGTGGGGACTTGGGGGAAATGTTCCCCTCCAGTCCACCACCTCCGCCATTGACTAGGGTGTAATCCCCTTTTTTCGGGATCCATATCATTGCAGTGGTTAGCCTATTATCTAGTTCCCGTAGGTTAACGAGATTTTCAGGGGACCCCTTTGAGGGAGATTCAAGCTCTTCAGTAGGCTTGATGTTTCATTCTAGTATATTTAGCTTAGTGATTTGGCATTTGGTTGGTAGGCCTTTCGAAGGCAGTTCGGGAGTTCACCATTCATACTTGCTATTTATAGTAAGTGATATTAGGCTCAGTGGTGGCATGCTTGCAGTTGGTAATTGTGTTAGGACACTCTTAGGGGGTTTATTGCTAAATTATTGCCTGGAGTAATTAAATTATTAAAGTCATGTTACTTTAATAATATTATTTTATTAAAGTGACCTTATAATTTAATGTTATAAAGTTACTTTTAATAAAGTACTTTATAATGGCATTATAAGGTGAATAAAGTAACTCTAATTAAAATGATATATTTTAAGCTACTTTATTATTATTTCATTAAATGGCACAACTTTCAAAAGCAAAAATATTAATTAATTGTGCAAAAGACAAAGTTGGTGTTAAGTTTTGTGAGAGGATTATTAATATTTTATTTTAAAAGAGTAAAACCCTAAGTTGGGGGCTGGGATTTGGAGAAGGTTAAAAGGTGAAAAAGAACATCATTTGGGCATCCAAATTTATTATTCATAATTATGAGAGTTTAGCAACAGGTTTGCAGTTATGAAGTTTCAAGCTGATCAGAGCATGAAAACCCTCAATTAGGATAGGAGGATCTACAAGTGTGAAAGATCGTCTAAGGATTCTAGATTGAATGGCCTCAATTAAAGGTCGTTATCAGAGCTTATTATAGTAATCCCGTAGAAGAATAAATCAAGTTATTTAAATCATTGTTGCAGATCAGAAATAAGAGTTTGGAGTTAATAGTTGCAGATTTGGTAATCCTTTCATTGGCACGTGTGAGTGGACAGATAGCTGCTCATTATTCTGGCACATGAGAGTTCCCAAACAGGCCGTACTATTCCTAAATTGCTCTCCTCAGCTGGCCATACAGATTTATGATAATGAGAGGGTTTCAAATGATAAGAGGGAGCTGATTTATGCTGCACGTGTGGCTTCATAGCAGGTCGTACAGGAACAAATATTGAGGAGCTTTCCAACAGCAAGTCACAGGTCTTCATCAACAAAATTCAACCGTTTAGAGGGCATTCAAATCAGATCTCCTGATTGGCTTCGATCCCAAGGTGATATAGTGCAAGAATAAGGAGGCGACCTAGGGTTTTGTGCTTTAAATCTGCTGTAACAGAAATCAGATCCTACAATGACAACTTCCAGCATATGAATATGTTCTTGATTTGTTTGAAATCAATAAAGAAAAACTAGGTAATCTTTCATTTATGCAATTTCCTTCCTGTTATTGTATTTTGTAATTTCTTTAAATTTTCGGCACCAAACCAAAAAATCAGAATACAAACAAAAATCAGATTTGAAACCCTAGGGGGACATCATAGTGGTATCAGAGCGCAAAATATCTTGCCATCCTGTGCAGTGAATTCATGAGTGAGAAAGAACAAACTTATCACAGGGGTTCATGATTGTGGCAACCTCCACAACTGCTAGAGGGTGTAACTATTTTAGGGGTTTTAAACTTTAGGTATTCATAATTCTCCAAAAATACCAAGGAGTCTATCTAGTGATAGTGAAAGCGTTGCAGGTGCAATGGCAGAAAGAGTCAAAGGGCATGCTAGTTCCATTAGCCCAAATGCCAGGAGAGAGCGGAAATTTGATACTATGATGGATATGTTGGCCGAATTCTTGCACAAGATGAACTAGGTTCCTACTCTTGGTCATACAGTATATCCCGATAATCCTTGTAGTTCTAATAAATAGCCTGGGGATAGGTCAAGGATTTCGCTCAACTCCACATCTAGGCCCCTGCAGCCTACCTTTACACGCAGGGTTGAGGCTCAAGTTCGTTAGGAACGACCTCTTGAGCAGCCAATGACCATGGTCGATAAAGTTAGGGCCAGCCATGCAAAATATATTTCACTTCCTCCTAACATCAGGAACATATTGGATTTTGACCAGTTTTTGAACCAGAGGAGACAAAGAGCAGTGGCAATTGGCAAGTTAGAGACTAGAGTGCCACAAGGTACCAGGGATCTCTAGCAGGCAGTGAGTAAAATTACTTTGGAGCATTTTGATGGTGGCCCTCGTTGTACAACGTGTGCTTGGGTCCAAAAGTTAGACAACTTCATGTCCTTGAGGCCCATGCCTGAGGAAGAGGCAATCAGGTTTGCCACACTACATCTGGATGGCATAGCACATGAGTGGTGGTACCACAGATTAGTGACATTGGGACACAGGTCAATCACATCTTATGACGAGTTCACTAACAAACTCATCAAATGATTTGACATGCGAGATCCAAAGGTTTTTCTTCCAAGAACTTGCACAGCTTAAGCAAGTTGGATCACTAGAGGCCTATATCTCAAAGTTCCAGTGGTTATCAATAATGGTCACTGGTATATCAGAGAGGAGATTAGTGGTACTTTTCAGTGAGGATGGATCAAGGCTTTTGATCCACCTTCATTGCAGGACGTGATGAAGAAGGCACGAGACATGGAGCTTGCTACCCCAAAAAGGTAGTTTCTGCCTAAAACAATTACTCCTACAAAGGATGGAGTCATCATCAAGTTGCAGATCCGCAAGGGAAACCACCACAAAAGTTTAATGATGATGCCATAAACGACTTGAGGAGGCGGAAATTATGCTTCAAATGCAAAGGGCCTTGGGATCGAGATCATAAGTGTTATGTGCAGGGTCATGCAAATCAGATGGAATGTTTTTATGCTGATGAAATCAATTTTGAAAATTTTGAACAGCGATCTGATCTGGAGGACAATGAGATGGGAAGAGCATTCGAAGAGTCAAAAACACACTTAGCAAAGTTATCCCCTATGGCACAACTCTCTAGCATCCAAAGAGGGGCCATTCAAAATTAGAGGAGTCTTGAGTGGGCAACATGTGATCACTTTGCTTGATACAGGAGCCACTCATAACTTCATTGATGAGGGATTGGTTGCCAGGTGCAAACTTCAGACAAAGGATTTTGAGGGGTTTAGGGTGAGAGCAGCAGATGGTTTCACTCTCACTTGTACGAGGAAGATTCTTAATCTCACCTTGCAGCTAAATGATTACAAATTCCAAGTTGATTATTATGGCATCAACATGGGTGAGATGGATGTGGTCTTAGGCATGAAGTGGCTTCATGTAATTGATGAGTTTTCCCTCAACTTGCGCACAATGGAAATGGAATTTGCAGTTGATGGTAGGAAATGTGTTGAGGGGAATGTTTGAAAGTAGTCTACGTGTCATCTCCTTCAGTGGGAAGAAGAGTAGAGGGAAAGGAAAAGAGATTGAACAGGTGATGGAGGAGCGAGACCACTTTCAAGAGGAGTATGATTCCATTCATTGCCCCAAAAATTTAGAGAGAGGTAATTCAGATCAGTAAGAAGACAGTGTACAGTTTGTTATTAATCCAGATAATGCTGATTTGACTTATGATAATCCACTCTTTGAGTTGGATGATGGCGCTCCTTTTGTTCCCTGTGTGGAATTGGGTAATAATCACAAGGCTTGGGATCCTAGTTGTGGATTGAGACTACAATTAGGGCTTACGGATGCATTCCATAGTGTGTGTATTGTGCGATGTGCATATTGCTTTACTTTTAGCCCACTCACATCTAATTTGACTACGATGCATAAGGCACGCATGTGTGAGATGGACAGTTGGTATGAGGTGTCTCTTTTTGCGGATGAAGAGGACAAACCTTGCAGGTATTCAGAGCTGCTTCTATAGGATGATCATGTTTATAGGACATGATCATCTAATTGCTTTAATTTTAGCCCACTCGCATCTAATTTGACTACCATGCATAAGGCACGCATGTGTGAGATGGACAGTTGGTATGAGGTGTCTCTTTTTGTGGATGAAGAGGACAAACCTTGCAGGTATTCAGAGTTGCTTCTATAGGATGATCATGTTTATAGGACACATGATATAGGGGCTGATCTTGGACGATGTGGCATATCTGGTGTGGTTAGATTGGTGCAACAAGAGTCATCTGGAGGCAGGGAGGAAAAAATCTAGTTTTGTCCCTGGGATCCAGGTGATGTACACCCACGGAGGGGTGTGATATAGGAAGGCTATCATGGGGAGTTGCTTCACCCTCTTCAGATGGGTGAAGATTATATTGAAGTCGCATAGTAGAGGCCAACAAGTGTTGAGGATGGCGGGCTTCCAGTTGGGTTGCAAGTCTTATGATCTACCTTGCTTGGCAGTATGCTCTTTCCTCAAACAGTGGTTGATAGGGCTGTTTAGTTTAGCACTATTGTTCTCCAGTGGTTGTCGTGGAGTTTCGGTAGAGCGTGATACCGTCTAGTTTGGGGTTCCGACATTCAGGACAGGCCTGAGTGTGCAGGTGAGGATTGCTTGAGGACAAGCAAGCTTGGGGAGGGCAGACTCTAATGTCCCCTTTTTTCAGGATTTGTATCGTTGCAGTGGTTAGCCTATTATCTGGTTCCCATAGGTTAATGAGATGTTTAGGGGACCCCTTTGTGAGAGATTCAGGCTCTTCAGTAGGCTTGATGTTTCATTCCAGTATATTCAGCTTAGTGATTTGGCATTTCATTGGGAGGCCTTTCAAAGGTAGTTCAGGAGTTCACCATTCATACTTGCTATTTATAGTAAGTGATATCAGTCTCAGTGGCGGCACGCCTGCAGTTGGTAATTGTGTTAGGACGCTCTTAGGGGGTTATTGTTAAATTATTGTCGAGAGTAATTAAATTATTAAAGTCATGTTACTTTAATAATATTCTTTTATTAAAGTGACTTTATAATTTAATGTTATAAAGTTACTTTTAATAAAGTACTTTATAATGGCGTTATAAGGTGAATAAAGTAACTTTAATTAAAATGATATATTTTAAGTTACTTTATTATTATTATTTCATTAAATGGCACAACTTTCAAAAGCAAAAAATATTAATTAATTGTGCAAGAGACAAAGTTGGTGTTGGGTTTTGTGAGAGGATTATTAATATTTTATTTTAAAAGAGCAAAACCCTAAGTTGGGCATTGGGATTTGGAGAAGGTTAAAAGGTGAAAAAGAACATCATTTGGGCATCCAAGTTTATTATTCACAATTATGAGAGTTGAGCAACAAGTTTGCAAGTATGAAGTTTCAAGCTGATCAGAGGATGAAAACCCTCGATTAGGATAGGATCTACATGCGTGAAAGATCGTCCAAGGATTCTAGATTGAATGGTCTCAATTAGAGGTCATTATTAGAGCTTATTATAGTAATCCAATAGAAGAATAAATCAGGTTATTTAAATCATTGTTGCAGATCAGATATAAGAGTTTGGAGTTAATAATTGCAGATTTGGTAATCCTTTCATTGGCACGTGTGAGTGGACAGATAGCTGCTCATTATTCTGGCACGTGAGAGTTCCCAAACAGGCCGTACTATTCCTAAATTCCTCTCCTCAGCTGGCCATACAGATTTATGATAATGAGAGGGTTTCAAATGATCAAAGGGAGCTGATTTATGCTGGCATGTGTGGCTTCATAGCAGGCCGTACAGGATCAGATATTGAGGAGCTTTCCAACAGCAGGTCGTGGGTCTTCATCAGCAGAATTCAAACATTTAGAGGGTGTCCAAATCAGGTCTCCTGATTGGCTTCGATCCCAAGGTGATATAGTGCAAGAATAAGGAGGCGACCTAGGGTTTTGTGCTTTAAATCTGCTGTAACAGAAATCAGATCCTATAATGACAACTTCCAGCATATGGGTATGTTCTTGATTTGTTTGAAATCAATAAAGAATAATTGGGTCATCTTTCATTTATGCAATTTCCTTCCTGTTATTGTATTTTGTAATTTCTTTAAATTTTCAACACCATTTCTGGCACCAAACAAAAAAATCAGAATACAAACAAGAGCAAACAAAAATCAGATTTGAAACCCTAGGGGGACATCATATAGGAATATTTCCAAGACAGCTGCAAATTGTCTAGGGGACTGCCAAGTGTCTCCTAACCATCCTTGAGACTTCCAAGCATCCCCCATGGTAGGAAAATGAAAAAGTCACTACTTTTTAAAATATCAATTTTTTTTTTCGATATGCGTGCCACAAACACTAACCCTAATGGGTTATGGGCCCCACCCAAACACTAAGTACTCACAAAAAACTTATAGATATGCATCTAAGCCTCATTCCAAATCACTCCCAAGTTTTAGAAATAGTAAGGACTCAGTGTTGTAAAAAACAAAGTGATAAAATTGTGGAAATGGCAGCACCATGAAGGTTTGTGTGGTTTTGAAGGGCTTAATGTGTGCTTGGTTGTAGGGGCTCTACCCCCAAACCTTCACTTTCCACCACCTCCACCAACATCCCATTGTTGTCCCCCCACCATACCCAAATCTAGGCCCTTGGTCATATCGAGACTTTGTGGAACATAGAAAAAGATTGAAAATGGTGTGTGCCATGAAGGTCTTCATCTAGTCTTTGTGGTGGGGACACTGACCCTTGACCTTGCCTTGTATCATGATAGGGAAGGCACAAGGGTGCTAGCCCCAAACCTTAGTAAGGGATGGTGCCTCTCGACGCCACTAGGGATGTTGCCCCCAACCCCTACCAAACTCATTTCATACATTTTGTAGCTGAATTTTGTGTAAAATTTATGGTTTTTCAAATATTTAAGTGTTTTTTGAGTTGCAAAGTTTTGACAAGTTTTTGTTGAGTTGGAAATTTTTGGCTTGCCGAGTATTCTTTGAGTTCAAGTCTATGAGCTATGCTACAACATACAACATTACGCCACCTATGAAAACAAAGGAAACAATTGTGCAATTAATGATTAGCCCTCCATTTAAGTAAACCAAAATCAAGAACTCACTAGCCTTAACAATTCTTTCTTAAAAATCACTTAAATCAACCTTTAACACTTGGAATCATAAGAGTAAAATAGCTTGTATAATTATTGATCTTGAGGTTAACATTAGGCTTTCAAAGTAGCAAAATCTAATGGGGATCAATTAAAAAGGTATACACAATTGGTGCCAATTCCAGACCCCATCAATTTCACCAATTCTAAACTTGCTCCATACCTTGGTTTATGTATATGTGTATGTACTTGTTAGGAAGTTGTGTTAGTATACCATAGTATAAGTTATAATACACTCAGTTGTAATATCCACCTTAGATTTTTTTTTTTCGGAAATATTATCAACTGAAATAGAGATGCAATTCAACTTCCTTCCTACTTTTTGATCACCTATCCTAGTATGGGCAAAGTGAAAGCATACAATGCTCATATTACAATTAAAACAAGTTAGTGATTGAAAATAAGGCACTAGGTGGCAAGCCAACCAATACCACTTATCCATCGGAGTGCACATATAGTACTGAAAGAAATAACCATCCACTTATTCAGTGGGAATTACAAGGGCACATCCACTTATTTAGTGGGAAAGCTTATGCAATACTTGAAGATGAAAAACGGCTTCTTCCACTTATCCAGTGGTGAGCTGTTATAATATTACCACTTGTTAAGTGGGGTAAATACATCAGCAATAACTAATTTAAACCACTGGGAGTACTACCATCCAGTGCTTACAAAATAAAGTGCATAGAAATTGAAGCTTTTGGTGGTATAACCATCCAAAGCATTACAAGGTTAGCACATATGCATTGTGAACACCAAAATAAGAGGATTAGCTGCTGATGTAAACTGTTGAAACACCCCACAATGGTGCCAAATAACATGTACCCAATAACCCAGTTATGAAATAACAATGTGATACCTTGAATGGATGAATTAGAATGCTAGTACGGGTCTGAAAACACCTTTTTTTTCTGTTGTACTTTGGATAAATCAGAACTAATACACTACTATTGATGCTCTAGAAAATCAGAAAAAAGGGGTATATGAACACACCCACAAGAATAATATTGGAAAACTCCATCCAACACACCTCAAAACATTGAATAGATCTTCATCTCAGCAACATACAAAATTGAAACTTGATTTGAAACATAATGGTGATCTCTGAAATGAAATCACTCCAATCTAGCTAGGGATTATCTCTCAAATCTGAAACTAGAAATCCAATGAGGGTTTTCGCCCTCAAAAGATTAAGAATTCGCAAGTTCAATCTGACAGCATAACAGTATGAGAAATCTTTAGCATATCCAAATGAGCCCCCAACACCTCCTTTTATAGTTTTTTGTTGCTTTTTTCTTTTTCATTGCTTTTTCAAAAAATGCTTTTTTGCTTAAATAACTTTTTTTACTTTTTTTTTCGAAAATGTGCTTTTCTGCTTTTTCACTTTTTTTCTTATAAAAAAACACTTTGCTTTAAATTAAATAATTCATTATGTGCAAAAGACCCCCTTATGCCTAGGTGTCCAACTTTTCAAACATTTAATCACCTTTCCAACAAGCTATTACACTAAGTTGTCCTTTAATTATTTCTCAACATTAGACAACATTAGCAAAATATTAATTAAATAATAACTCACCCAAGTTGCAAAAAATACTGCAACGTCATCGGAATCCAATTCTAACCATACCATGATGAAACTGAAGCAGTAGGAAGATTATTGGAGTCAACTTGGTGACTTACTAAAAATAGACGTGCTCTCTAAGAAGTTTGGAGAACACCCTAGTTGTCTGAAAACGCTTTGAAAAACATCTCTGCAATCCAAATCATCAATTGAGCTCAACACCAATAATAGATGCCAAATGAAAATGAACCTAGATCCTCCAAGAAGCTTGGATCTCTTCCTAGCAGACCAATAGGCTTACAACAAAACTCATAAATTGGCTAAAAGCTCACATAACCATATTGTATAAAAATGGGGACATTACATTGGTGTATATATATTTTGATTATACTAAATCATATTTAGGTTAGTTATGTTAGAAATGTTTAATTTATAAAACCTATTATATTTAGCTTGGTTGGTTGGGATGTTAGACTTGCTTGCAGATACACATCAAATAGGTTTTGTTGATGAAAGAGGTGGATGAGATAAGGAATATCTTGTTTGCTATTGAATTCTAATTGCCATATAATAACAATCTAAATGATATCAAAAGTAACTATAACACAATGAACATGGAACAAGTAGAACTTTCATATATAGGTAATGTTTGATACAATTGTCTTGTACAAGGAGGATCCAAAGAACAATGCCCTTGCCGTATTATAAGACTTTCTATTTGAATGTCAATTCTTATAGTTATTGGTTATACAACTGCCAAAAGTTGAATCACGAGTAGTTACATCACTATCTATTGCTAACAAAGATTAACGTAACAAGTTGGCTTACAAATAAAACACTATTTATTGTAGTGGTCTACAATATCCCCCTTTTAAGAAAAATCAGAGTCCTTTCCAACATCAATAATAACAAAAGGAAAGAAATTAATAGGACGTTGTAGGTGGGGGAGAAGAGGATGTCTTTGGAGCTCTAAGAGGTATTGAATTGAATGACTTTATATGTTTTTCCTTAAGTTGCTTCATGTCATGTCCCCTTTTTAAACAAAAGCATTTGGGGGTCCCTTAGTCTATTGTTTTATTTTCCATAGCCTATTGAGATACCTTTAGAATGCACCCAGGCAAGCATACAACCAAGAGATTTGTCAAAGATGATTTCAACTCGTGCAAAACCTGACAAATTAGACACAAAGGAAACACCTTTGTCATAGGTCTATTGTGTAAAAGCCATTCCACCTTTGGTGTTAGAAATTTTTTCCTCAAGTTTCCACTTCAAATTCTTATCACATATGAGGAATATAGAGAGCCCACCTTTATGTGTTGGGCATAGTGTATGAAAGATAATTGTAAGTGCTTGAGCATAATTAGATAGATAAAATGAATGACCAAATCATACATTGAAGTGGTCAAGCCAAGAAATTTTTCCATTGAAGAGATGGTTCTAGATTTGGACAATATAAATGACAAGAAAGACAATCATGCATGGAAATGACATCGCTCATATGTAATTCAAGAAGGTTTGACTTAAGTTGATGCAACTATTATTCTATTAAGTTATGAAAAACACTAATGAACAAAGGACCACTATATGCATGGATCAACATGCAACTATTCCTACTTTTGCAAGCCGCTTCAAGCTCATATTCTCTCATAATAAATTTTCATCTATAGTAGTGTATGGTTAATTGCTTTTTTTATAAACTCTGCCTAACCTAGTTCAATATTTTTATGGAAATTTTAATGTTGATATGGATGACTAAGTTGATGATGATATAGATGAAGATTATGATAAAGAATATATTCTATAATGTTGCATAATAACATTGAGGTTTAGAGTTTGTACCACAGAAATGAGACTCGCCAGGACTTAGCGAGTCCCGAGTTGAGTCCACTTGGCCAAGTTTTGGGGGCTCGGACTCTGACTCGGTTGAGTCCTCCCGAGTCCTGGTTGGATTCGCTGAGTCTAGCGGACTTGTTGAGTCCAGGTGAGTCCCGTCAACAAGACTTGGCAGGCAGGCAGGGTTTGAAAAGTGCAAAAATCACATGAAATTTAAAGTTAAAACTTGTTTTTTTCTACTTATTGTGAATCCAAAATGATGTATGCCATGAAGGTCTGGATGGTTTTAGAGGTCTTAATTTTGGCTTGGTGGCAGGGGCTTTGCCCCTCGACCCTGCCTTGTATCGTGAGATGGAGTGCGCCTAGGGTGCTACCCCGGGACCCGGCGAGGGGTGTTGCCCCTCAACCCTACTAGGGGCGCTACCCCTAGACCCCTGCAAGGGGCGTTGCCCCTTGATCCCTCTAGGGGCGTTGCCCCCAAACCCTTGCAAGGGGCGTTGCCCCTTGACGCCATTTGGGGCGTTGGCCCCAAACCCCTGCGAGGGGCACTGCCCCTCGACCCCACTTGGGGCATTGCCCCTAGAC
Organism: Sequoiadendron giganteum; assembly: GCA_007115665.2. NCBI lineage: Eukaryota > Viridiplantae > Streptophyta > Pinopsida > Cupressales > Cupressaceae > Sequoiadendron > Sequoiadendron giganteum. The sequence continues at coordinate 415,387,651 of CM021108.1, read as the reverse complement.
CCCCACTTGGGGCATTGCCTCTCAACCCTATTAGGGCAATTGCCTTGAAACTTGAGATTATGGTTGTTGCATCATCCAGGACCTACCTTAGACACATTCATAGGAAGGATGCAGGCTCCTTTGAGCCATAGACTTCTAGTTATTGTTTTGAATCTTTTGATATTTCATATTTGTTTGGAACATTTGATGTCATGGATTTCATATTCCATAAGTTTTGTATACATTTGAGTCTTTGACTATATATCTTAGTGTGCTATTTCCTTTAGTGACGACCTTGATTGGGTTGACCGGGCAGATAGAGAGGTTGAGGTCGTAGCCATGGCAGAGGAGGAGGCTAGAGCACGAGCAAACACATCCACAACTGATGTTGGTGAGGGTGGCACGGAATCACAAGCAGAGACTATGGCTGCAGTTGCTACATCATCTAGGACCCACCTTAGATGCCTTTGTAGGAAGGATGTAGGCTCCTTTGAGCCATAGACTTGTTATTGTTTTGATATTTCATATTTTTTTGGAACATTTGATGTCATGGATTTCATATTCCATGAGTTTTGTATACATTTGACTATATTTATATATCTAAGTGTGTTATTTCCTTCAGCAACTCATCTACAATTTGTGTACTTTATAATTATGTGATCGATGTATACTTGTGTATGTGATCAAAATTGCTTCTATTTAGTGATGTTATCGTGTCTTTATGGTTTATTTAATAAAGGGTGCTTGAAACAAGTTTTAAATCCTTAAAAATCTTTAATTTTCTAGGGTTTTTTCATTTTGCCAAGTTTGCGTCGAGTCTGGGCGCCGAGTCCTGAGTCCCGAGTCAAGTCACCCTAGCCGAGTTCGAGTCTTGTAACTATGGTTTGTACTTCTCAATGTTCCACAAGGACACATCCCCTCGAAAATCCAATCATTTTTGGGATGGGCGCATCCTCGAGATGTGGCAACTCTAGGGAAATGCCCCCCCTTCCCCCCCCTCACCCCTCGCCCCTATCGTTCTGCCACCACCATCACCACCTCTTGTTCGGAGATTTTTCTAGGACATCCCCCTATTTTGGGGATTGCAAGGAAACATTGGGATGTCCTTGAGATCCTCAAGGCACTTGATTAGGTCTCCCCAACACACTAGAAACATGTAGGCATCCCTCATGTCATCCAGCTCAAAAAGTGCATTTTTGAAGAAAAACCCTAATTTTTTAAATATTTGTGGTAGTAACCCTAACCTTAATGGTTTATGGGTCCCATCCACACCCTAAGTAGTCACATTTTTCTTTCTAAAGAATGAAGATTTGGTTAGAAATAGTGAAGACTTGGTGTTGAAGAAAACATAGTGATAAAATTGTGAAAATGACATGTGCCATAAAGGTTTTTGTGGTTTTGAATGCCTTAAATATAGGCCCTTTGTCCCCCAATCCCTAAGACCTGTCATCTATCCCCTTGTCCCAAGAATCCATGGATTATAGGTATTTCTATAATTTAAAATTGTTCATGAGTTGTGGATATGTATTATCTTGTCATGAGACCATAGACCATGCTTGTAAAATCTTTTAAAAGTCTTTGGTGGTTACTTTTATAAGGCATTATATATTTTGAATTAAGTTGGAAACAAGTACTAAAAACACATCCATCATTTTTTGTTGTTTCCTCCTTATTTGCACTTACATTTCCATTTTTATTTGTTCCATAGATGGCTATCAAGCCTATAAGATTAGTAAATTGCTTATACATAGGATCCCTTCTTAATGCTTGTATACATATCAGCATTCACCACACAAGCTCACAATCACCAATTTTCATTGCAGTACATGATAAACAGTTGGTTGATGACATTCCTGTAAAGAAACTTCTCATACACGATGTTCCAGTTGATGTGATCTGCACTCCTACTCAAATTATCCATACAAATACAACCATCCCAAAGCCTCAAGGTGATCCTTTAAAGAATCCTTATTTGTAGTTCTTATAACTGTCAGTCATGGCTAATAGATTTAACATAGTTTGTGGATTGTTTAATTGAATGGTTTGCAGGTATTTATTGGGACAGATTATCACCAGAAAAGCTTGGTCAGATTAAGATTCTTAGGGAACTGAAGAAACGCATTGAAGAGGAAACTGGCCAACCACTTCCTTGTGGACCTTCGGAGAGGCTTCCTCCCACTGCTGAACGGAGAAGTAGGAGGCAAGGATGATTTTCTAACAAGAATGGGAATAATTCAGGCAGTCAATGTTATTGTCATCGTCTGTGTTGATAAGTTAAAGGATGTATGTGTCTGTATTCTAGCATATTTTTTGTATAGAGTATGTTGTGCAGTGTGATGTTAACTATGGATATCCTAGCAATGAATCTAATGAGACATCCAATGATGTTTCAGGCTATTTTATCATACCTTGCCAGGTTGGTCTTTTTGTGTGTTCTCTATATTGTCTATTCTAAAAGTTCTTAGATGGTTCTCTTGTAGATCTATAATAATTATTCGTAAGATTGGAAAAGAATTGCAACCAGAGTTTGGTAGATCTGCAGTATTTAGAAATGTAACCCATTGTGCTTGGTGAGTTGGTATTTTGATGAATTGACCATGGTGGTAGGATGTGAACAAATATTTGTAGGGTTTGAGATTTACATGATCCTCTTCTTATCCTTGACTTCTCTGACATGATCACCAAAGAAATGCTATGTAGCCACATGTATGTGGCATATAGATTCTTTATCAATTGGCACATGATGTAATTATACAACCAAATGTATTTGGCATAAGGTCTATCGATTGGCACATGATGCAATTATTTTGAGTACATGATTTGACTTTCATGCCATATTAGTAAAATCATAGGTGATTGCTTAGGTGTTATTTGTACCAGGATGCCAGCTGGAAATTCTGGTAGTGTCAGTCAATTTACATTGAAGCATGGATTGGAAAATCTACTAGCAGGTAATCCTTGCAGCTCACTTCCAGAAGATGGCTCTCATAATTCAGGTTGCCATTTGGAGTCAAGAAGGTACACATATCTAAATATAGTTATTATTATAAATTGTCTTGCACTATTGATGGGTGTTTACTACAATAGTAAAGATACAGTGGTGCACTGGCATACTATGTCCATTTAGCTTCTCGATGGTCATATTTTTATAAGAATACTTCATACTAAACAAAGGCATCCTTATTATCCTTTTCTAAGAGCAAGTGACTTACCATTTGATCCTGGGGAAACTGCTAGGAAGCTTGCCCTTTGCACGGATACTTGAATTAGACCTGCAGTTCTGAGATAAGGATATCAAAATTTGTTGGCGGTACTACAGTTTCTCCTTATCTGGGCATTAGTCTATTAAGAATGGTATGAGTAGCCTGTTAAGAATATTGTGGACATTCATTCTAACTACCGAGTGGTTTTCTGGTCCTTCTGTCAGCACATATTGCAAATGTGTGAGAAGCTTAAATTATAGCTCTGTTTGAACCTGGAATCTATTTTCTAATTTTAGCTATTGAATTAGATTTAAGGCCAGTCTAATAACTCCAAAGTAAATTGAAAGGACTCCTAAGGAACCAGATAACACATCCTAAGAAAACAAAATACCCTTGAGTGGAAGTAGTGAACGGAAAATTTTGTTTATTCTCATCCATGATGAGGGAAATAAAGAAGATTAAGCCTTCTTTGATCAATTGTTTCTTACTCTACTTTATCGTCACTCTAAAAGCATAGACTAGTTCTCTTGAGCCTGGTCACCTTAAACGCGGCTGAGGCTATATACCTTTTTTCGTCAGTTCCATGTTGTATGAACCAGCAATATATTGTTTCAAACCTAAAATTCAAAAAATTCACCTGTTTTGAGCACTGCTAAGAATTGGAGCATCATTAGATTGATTCTTAGCCTATGATTAGAGTGGAAAACCTACCTTGTTAGGAAGTTGCCTATGCATGTGTACCCTACATTGAATTATGTGTGCTTTCTAGTTATAACTTGCATGTGTTGATGTATGCACATGTGTTAATGAATTTAAATGTTTAACATGCACTTATTGTTATATTGGGGTTGGAGCCTTAATGGGTTGGCCTATCCTTATGTCGCTTATCACAGTGTATAAATAAAGACAATGCCTTACACATTAGTACATTACCATTCACCTGTAACCACTTTTTTAAATATCTAAATTTAAAAAAATGTCCCATATATATATTTTTAATTCTATTACTATTAAGGAAAATTGCTTTATTGCTTAGCATTCCATTCTTCACATTTAGTGATCCATGTTGGAACCATCATGGTTAATTCTTCTAGGATTACTAAACCACTGTGTAGTTGATGCAGGAGATCCAAGCTCACGAGCAATCCTACACAACAAAAAGAACTTCTCAAGTTTTGTTCAGTTTTGTGTTTTTTGTCTTAGATTGTTTGTGGTGTTGAACTCATTTTGTGCTGAGCTTCAAGGAGTTCTTAGTGTTCTAAAACCTCTTCAGTCCTATCTAGAATTCAAAAAGTGTTGTTTCAGTCAATTTTAAACTTTGTTCAAGTTTGCCTTTCATATGTTCGAGCTGCAACAAGGTAGCTACAGGAACCTATAAGTGTCAATTTACAATATGTTATAGGGCAATGGGAACTATTTGTTCTATTGACCAATTTGAATGTTGATAAGAGTTTCTGTATTGAATTGCAATGTCATTTAATCCTCTATATTTGGAGTCGGGTCTTGATTAGACAGATTTTCATTTTTTTGTATTTTTCCCAACAGCACATATCGATGAAATGTTGCCAAAGGCAACTAATCGGATTCCAAGGATTTTTCAAACATTTGTGGCGGTTTAAACTTTGACAGCGAATTAAAAATTTTGATCTTTTGTTGTTGTGGCGTGTCTTCTTATTTTTGGCCGCAATCCTTCATTTTCCTAAGATCATGGCAACCATTTTGTGCCCTTTCTTGAACCGATTCAACCTATAACATATTCTTGCTATGATTTGATGGTTGTGTGGGGTTTTTGGAGTTGTTTCTAAGTCGTTTAGATCATCAGGGAGGTCATAAGTTTATTGTAGGCCATGTGGCTTAAACCTAAGGGTTATGAACGTTTTGATGCAGGAAACGGGGGAAGAGGAATGCATGAGTTTGTTTTCTTGGAGGGTAGTGGTGGGGGGCAGAGAGCGGTAGGGGTGGCAGGTGGGGAAAGATAGCTGAATGCAGCAGAGATAGAAACTATAGTGTCCAAAAATTTCAAAACAAAGGCCACCGAACTAGGAAAGAGTATAAAAATGCAGATTTTTTTTGTACTTGCATATAAAAAAATTATTTTAATTTGTTTTGACAAATTCTTGTGAAGTTTAAATCTCCTAATGTTCAAATTACAAAAAGTTAATAAACTATTTTTCATGTGAATGTGCCCCCTAAATTGTGTATTTGTGAAGTGATTTAAACGCTGCTAGATTGGGTAATCTATTTAAGACACCCTGGTTTAGAACTGTATCAGTATTGATAATTCATCATTTATGGGTTGTAAAGAAATATAATGATTTTCTTTACTAAAATTAGGTTTAATGAATGGAACAAGCAATATAATTCAATTAAAGTAATTTAGATTTGTGACATATTTATATGCTGAAATTTAGAAACTTGGGAATTTGAAAAGTGAAAATGCTTGGCTGATTTTGATAGGGGATATTTTTCTATCCATCGATTTGATCATAACTTTTGAACTATAGCTTAGACTTGCTTAAACTTGGATGCATTTGGTGCCAAATGACATAATTTGAAATAGGTCATTCTCAAAATGTGAGGTTAATTCTATGTTAAATTTTTTACCTTTGAGTCACCTAAATGATCTTTGACTATAGAAATGACCTTTGATTGTAGATTCAATTTGGCATTTGCAAATCTTTTGTACTTACAAATATAGACTCGATGTATGTGCTTGCAATGGAAAACTAGTAGTGTTGATGAACACCTTTTGAAGCTTACTATGTGAGAATCTTTCCCTTAGACAAGCCTTGTGATTGATATAATAATTTTGGAGAGTTGGAAGACAACAAGCAACAAATACAAATGATGCTTAGTCTACTGATAATGATGCAAATGTTGATGTAAGCTGATGATGCAATGTGATGATGTGGATTGCTCTTGGATTGATCAAATGTTTGATCTATCTAATTGTGGATACAATAATGCTAGTAGATTGATACTTGAGGCTTGAAGCAATGGAATGCAATGCAACACATATTGGAGTGACCTAGTGCAAGAGCTAGCATTTCACTATGTGTTGATGCAAGATTAGATGTGACTGATGCAGAAAGTTGAGTAGTGAAGGTGGGTTGATCCCTTGTGACAAATAGATGTAGTGGAGTTGTCCTAATGATAGGTGAATAGATGCTTCTTCTTGTGAAATGACTTAAGAGGTGATGTGTTTTTATACATGATAGTCACACAACATGATGAATGTTTTGGTGTGGGATTTGACATATAACAATTGGTTGAAATTAAGTTGACTTGGGCACATGATGAGATTTAGATTTTTGAACATAAGGGTCAAATATGTGTCATAGAATTGACTTGAGTTGTCACACCCATAATTTTTTTCCATATAATGCCAATTTTTTAGTCAAATGATAATCATTCCTTGTGTGAAGTCATTGTTGCATCCTTGCTTATCATGGTTATGAATGGTGGTACTTACAAGTTGTAATCAATGTATTTGCATTTTTGATCGAAGAAGCTTTTCAACATATCAAATAAAATGAAGAATGAGGTAAGACATAAAAGAAGGTGCAAAATGGTAGTAAGGAATGAAAATGAATGTCCAAGTGTATTTGAGCACTCCAATATGTTGATTGTCCCAAATTATGTGTTTAAGTTAAAAGTGGGGATCCTAGTGCATTTGTGTGAGTATAGAGTTTTAAAATTAGTGATGAGTTAAAAATGTTACATCTAGACCCATGGATTGTCAATACATTGAGTGTCCCAAAAACGAAAACACTAAAAGTGGCCTCCAACACTTTTGATCATACATGTTTATTCTTGTGAAATGGCCTAAGGCTTGATATTTTTTATACATTACCTAGTCATAAAATATGGAATTTTTGTCATGGGACTTGATGCATAACAACTAGTTGAAATTGAATCGAGTTGGGCACATGGTGAAATTTATATTTTATATAATTGACTTGAGTAATTGTTGTACCCATACATTTTTTTCATATAATGTCAATTTTTGAGACATGAAATTTATTATGAGTGTAGAGAATCATTGTTGGATCCTTGCTTATCAAGGTCATGAATGTTGTGCTTACGAGCTCTAAGCATTGCCTTTGCATAGTTGATTGAAAGAGCTTTCAAACACATTGAATGAGGTGAAAAATGAAGCTTGGACATGAAAGAAGGTGCAAAAGTAGTTTAAGGCATGAAAATAGACATCCTAGTGTAGTGTATTCATGTGCCCCGATACATCGAGTGTCCCAAATTAATTGTTTAGATTAAAAAGTGGACATGCTAGTGCATTAGCACTCACTAATATAAAGAGCATTCAAATATAGGTGTTTTAAGTCTAAATGGGGCATCTGGACCTATGGAGTGCATCAATACAATATATTAAAAAGTGGAAACACTAGAAGTGGCCTCTATTGATTTGGATTGTGCCAATGCAAAGAGCATACCAAAAGTTGTACAAAGGAGGCAACTTAGTGCATTTGAGCACACTAGACTAAAGGGAATACCTAAAAGTAAAAGCATGTCAAAAATTGTCCACTTAGACACATGGAGCATGGTATAAGAAGGGCAAGATCAAAATTTTAGGAAAATGGATAAATGATGGCTACGAGCATGCCTTTGCAAACATTGCCCTAAAGTTTCAAAATAAAGTGTGTTCATAATCTCTAGCACTCATTGCCATGGGTTTTGGACAAGTTGCAACATTAAAAAAGAAATGAGGATCAAATAGTTGAGTTTGTGCCTTGAAGAGTTTTAGCTTCATCATGAAAAACAAAAAATGGACAAAAATGATAAGAGCACTCATGCAATAAGTTTATGATCAAAGTTTGAACACATGAACAAAATTTGGAGACATTAATAATGACATGTCCATCCTATAATTCCTAAGATCTAAAATCTATCATGAATCTATGCTATCATTTTTTATTCACTAAAAGAAAACAATATAGAGCAACACAAGCAAATACATGTTGATGATTAACATTTTACAAGAGAGAGGGAGAGGTGCAAGGGATGGAGGGAGGGAGAATTTTTTTATTTATTTTTTACTTTTTTCAATTCCATTTACATTTTATAGCTACTATCATTCAAATATTATCTCAAATACGCATAGAGCCTTACAAACCTCATCTCGTGATTTGTTTCCCAACTATTTATAAATATTTAACCCCCAACCTATTTTATAAATACAACCATGAGCTTAAATTTGTAATTGTAAATGTACTTATATTTAAAGCAAGGGAGAATATGAAGAGTGAACTTAATTAAATTAGTGTGAATTTATTTAATTAGGGGGAACTATAAAGGAAAGAGGGACAATTATTTAATTATTTTAATTAATATTAGGAAGATGTTTGGGAAGGTTAATTAAATAATTGAATTTATTTAATTAACATTGGAAGGGGATAAAATCAAGTGTGGTTATGATGTGGATGATTTTAAATGTCTACATTTTGGCCCCATTTGAGATTGTATTGTGATTGAACAAAGCAATGTCATTTCAAAGAAAAATGAAATATATTGGTTGTGGAAGAGATAGGATTAGTGGTGGAATGCCCTAGTCATTGGGAGGAGTGAAGTGGTGACAAGCAAGGAGGTGGGTATGCCCCTTCAAGAGGATAAGCAGGTTCAAAGAACACAAGTGTGTTCTTGAAATGATGAGAGGGATATACAAATTTTGGGATGGGATGGATAGAGTTGAATTTAGGATATACAAACTAGATTTTAAATGAAGGATAGGGATGAATAGAGTTGACTTTAGGATATACAAACTAGATTATTATGCATGGGGGGAGATGGATTTGGATTTATGATGTTTGGATGGGATGAGAGGGATTCAAATTAGACAAAAGCATCTATTTCCAAGGTGAGGTGATGTTATCTTATGGTGCTATAGAGGGACCATGTTGATTATTGTTGTGCTCGTAGATGTTGGTAGAAACCTTGGCGATTGCTAAAGTGGATTTTTCAAAGTGTAAACATGGTACCATTATATCTCCAATGTTAGATGATGTTACAAAGAGAGATGGATGACAAGGTGGATGTAAGATGATGAATATTAGGCTAAGGTTGGTATTAATGGGATGTGATGATGGATGCATGTTGGATAGTGGATAAGGAGCTAAAATATGGAGGGATGAATGGTTGGGATGGTGAAGGCATAACAAAATGTCCTAGGACGAAGGGGAATAGGGACCAATAATTGCACACAACATTTTGGATGGTAAAGCTTTGGATGAGGGTAGGAGATGTAGCATCGTAAATTGTCACCAATGACAATTTCACACTAGGTTTCGCTCCCCCTAAATTATTGAGCCTAATTGGGTCCCTAATTTCCTAAAATTATGCATTTTATAGCCCATTTGTACCACTTTCCAAGAAATTGCAAGCATTGAACAAATGCATCCAATTCATACTTTGCCCCTGACACTTAATGTCTTGGAAATTAGGGCCAGGACCCATACACCTTTGGGCATATGGGTCCCCCTACTTAGTTGGGACCCAATTTTGGATATGTCATTGTTGACATTTTAACATTCAAAACCCAACTTGCAAAGGTCAGCTATCAAAATCTAATTTTTGAAAAATTAAATAAATGCCTATAAATACCTAGTCTTTTCACCATTTTAAAACTAGAAAGCAAGAAGGAAAATTCATAGATAAAAAGCTATTGTCAAGAGCAACATTTGAGAGCTTTATTGCAAAAATTCAAGATCCAAGCATCATGTCAAAGTGTATGTGAGTTCATGTTGTCATATTATCATTCTTTTGTGAAGGCTAACCCTTTTTGCAGGTCTCCAAAGCAATTCAAGCAATTAAGCAAGCAAGATCTAAGACCTTGGGGCGATGGTATGACTTTAGTTCTTCGAGGAAGCCATTGAAGGGTGGTGAGTTGCAGCACTTTGTGATTTCATCACTCCTTCCTATCATTTATCCATTTTATCATTGTCATTGCCATTGTGGAAGTGGAAACACTTACACAGGCTTTGACTGAGGTAAGCCCCTAAATGGCACATCTCTTCTCTTTGTGAATGTGTAGATTCTAGGTTTGAAGAGGATTGAAGAAAGATTGAAGACAAATTGCTCATTGTTATAATTGTTGCAATTGTTGCATAGGAGGACTGATACGCCCTTGGGTGTATAAGTCCTTCTATGCACACTGGAATCAAATTTTTTGGGCAAACAATCCTCTGCACATCCCATATCTGCCTGCAAATTGTTGTTTCAGTCTGTACATTGTCAGATTCTTGCAATTTTAATATTAGGGAACATAGTCTAATTAGGTTAATCATTGCAAATCAATTCCAAATTATTACAATCCCCAAATTGATGGAGATCTAGGTCTGATTGGCTCACCTTCATGGTTGAAAGTCAATCTATACACCTTGTCGATCTCCATCTCAATGAAACCCAAGGAAAAGGCCTTGAATCCTATTTTTCTAAGCACTTATGTCTTAAGATCACCTTTTCTATGTTTCATTTTTGGTGAACTTGAATTTTTTGTTGGTGTGAATGGGGTTATTTCCTAACTAGTTATTAGTGAGGACCTATTCACATTATTATGTTTACTTAGGAGTTAAGTTTCCTAGTTGTCATTTCTAGAAGTTAGTTATAATGGGCCATGTCTCATTATTTACATTTAGTTATCTAGGCATTTAATAATTCTCTCATGCATTTAATATTTGCATCGAGAATTTAATGCTTGTGTCCTAGTTTGTTATGACTTAGTTGTCTTATGTGATAGGATTAAGACACTTGTCATGATCTTGTCTAATCCTATCTCACTCCTTGCCTATATAAGCAAGGCTTCATATGTACATTTCATCAATCCAAAGCTCAGCTAAGTGTTGTGTAAGTCTAATATATCATTGCAATATTGAGTATTGCATATTGGCCACATCTTGCATCCATTGTTGCAATTTCATGTTCTTGCTTTTCGCTCTTATGGAAGGGTGTTGTTGGCTTTTGCAAATGATCTTGGAGGCTTGAGTGCTTGAGTGACTCTAAAATGTTCTATGAGCTATATCTCAACTCCTACATGGTATCAGAGCTTCAGAGTTGCAAAACCCCTTCTCAAATCTGAGGGTGATTCAAGCTTGAGCTTTTGCAAAGGTGCGTATTGGGGAAAAACGTACCTCACGGTTGCATTTGGAAGGCCCCAAAACCCCCATTTACATATATAATACTTCATATCTTCGTGCAAGAAAAAAAATAGCATTTTTTTGCATGACTATCTTAAATTTGACGACCAAATGACCGTCAACAAGTCTCTCCATTTGGACCCCTTCTTCGTTGGCAATTTTTGTTTTTGAGGCAAACTTTAGAGGCTCATAACTTGGTCATGCAAACTCCTTTTTTTGAGCAATTCTTTTTTATTTTGGGTAGAATTTTGCGCTCTACGCAGTGGTGCAGTTGGTTTTTGATTTTGGTGCCTAGTTTTTTCAGAATTGTAGATTTTCAGAGCTATTTTCGAGACGTTCTCATTTTAGGAACTTTTGAGGATCTTCTCACTCATACGGTAAATGTTTTGAGTGATTTTTTTTTAAAGTGCATAGTTTTTTGTATTATTTCCAATGGTGTGATTAGATTGATCTCATTCTTTGTAAAAGTTTTACTTTGAGCTTGAGGCCAAATTTGGCAATTTGTATGCACTAAGATCAAGTCCAGTTCGTTATTTTTGGCAAGTGGCACTTGTAATCGCATTAAGTATAAAGTTCCACAAATCATATATTCTTGGGGGTTTCTTGATTGAGTGATTTGGTGGGGGAGTGATTTGGTGGGGTCTCTTAGTGTATTGCTTTGATCTATTTGCTTGTCCTCTCTTTATTTTTCATGGATCATTCTAAGGTTCCTTTGTTGACCTCATATAACTACTCAACATGGAATCAACATGCATGGAGTATATTAATGAATGAGGGTCACTCTCTATATGTTGAGAATAAGGTACCTGAACCTACTGATGATGAGAAAAAGATTAAATGGATGATTGAGCATACCAAAGCTCTTAGATGTCTTCGTAAACTAATTTCTCAAGATTTGTTGTTCCAAATTGAATCATGCAATCATTCTCATGAGGCTTGGGACAAGTTGAAAACATTATATGGTTCTACAAATGAAGTTAGAGGCTATCAACTTGATAATGAGCTAATGAGCCTTGATCCTAAGAACTTTGAGAACATACAGGCCTACATCGCTAGGGTTAACGATCTAAGGGAGCAATGTAAAGCATGTGGTATTGATAAGGACATTCAGTTGGTCTACAATTCATTGAACAAACTTGGTCCTGATTATGCTATTTTTGTTTTTAGCTTTCATACTCATAGGTTGACTATGGGGTCTACATATACTACACCATCATTTGCATCATTTTCTGAGATGCTAATACATGAGCAAAAAAAGATTATCTCAATGGATTTCATCAAGTCTTCTAAATCTCAGGCATTGGTGGCTAGTCAAGTGAAAGAATTAGATACAACTGACAAGAAGCAGAAAAATTCAAAGAACAAACTACATATTCAGATCAACCAAGGGATAAATTCTATTTCTTAGATAAATCATCTAAGAAGGAGAAGTCTACTTGTTCATATTGCAAGAAGCTTGGGCATAATGAACATTCTTGTTACAAGAAGGATCTTGATGAGTTGAAGCATCTTATCAAAAAGAATCATAGTGATTTTCCTTCCAGAATGTCTAAGTCACCTTCTTCTTCATCATCTTCAAAAACACTCTAATAAGGGCAAAGGTCATGCTGATTTGGCAACTACATTAGGAAACAAAGGGAAAGCTCTTTGTGCCTTTTTAGTTCTAGGATCAGGGAGATGACTTCTAGATTCGAGAGCTTCTTATCATATGGCATCTTGACAGTCTATGTTCTCTTCTTTTGAGCCATGCACTATGTCTCCTATTTTGATGGGAAACAATACATATGTATGAGTGTACTTGGGAAGGGATCTATTAGCTTTGGGGAAAACACCTTCCAGGATGTTTTGTGTGTTCCTCATTTGATAAACAATCTTCTTTTCATATATTAGATTACACATGGTGGAGATGGGAGGACTATGGAGTTCACTCCTGATTCAGTTATCTTCCGAGACTTGGAGAGTAGAGAGATTATTGCTACTAGGATGGTTGATCATTCATCTCGATTATATACCTTTGCAGATTTTTCTTTTGATGGTGACATTGTTCCTTTAGTTGTTAATCACACTTCTAGTGTGAACCATGATTCAAAGGAGACATTTGGCTTCTTGAACTTGGGTGTTCTCACATCCAATCTTGTTCTTGAGCCTTGCATTTCATCTCCTCCATCTTCTATTGCATTTGATGATGCTCATATTGGCACAGGTTTGGTCTCTTGTGATTCAATGCAGCAGGATCTACATCATCTTCCAGCTACATCCACTTGGGATGCATACTTGATAGACATTGGTGGGTTGTTTGTTGAGTCTCATATTTCAGATTTGGGAGACACCATTGATTGCATATATCTTCTCTTTGATAGAGACGATTCTTATTCAGTTGTTGCGAGGGAATACTCTGACCCTCTTGTTCATTCTCTACATGATCATTCTTTTCAGTTTGATATGAGTGTGGATACTTTTGGACAACATTTGGAGAAGGCTTCTTTAGAGGAGGTGGTTTCCTTGTCTTTGGAGTGTGTTCAATATTCGTCTCTAGGAGGTTTTGGATTGACATCTTCAGTTGTGTGGCCTAGAATGTCTGTTTGGAGTTTGTTAGCTTTTGACATTGACATGGAGATAGTTGAGCATTATTTAGAGACATCATCTATTATTATTCTCCCCTCATATTCCTTTTTGGAATGGGAAAACATAATTCATATCATCTTGGTTTTGTTTTTCCTAAGGGGAGGAATGTTGTTTGGTGAGATTGGATCATCTTCATCATTCAATGTCGACCTTCTACTATTGCATGAGACTTGCCATTGAGGGGGGTGCATGGTGTCTCTTCTCTGTTATGGGGGGGTCTTTTTCCTCGGATGGGGTTTTGTCCCTCTCATGCATCATTGAGAGTATTTTGTATTTCATCTCTCTTTTGGGAAGGAGTTTTATCCCACTTGGTTTTCTCCTTTTCTCTGATTGTGGGAGTTCTTTTCATTGCACTTGTACATGGGTACCTAACATGGCCTCATATTCAAGATCCATCTTTGCATCATTTGCATAATAACTACACTTCCTAAGTTGCACTTATGGGGGGGGTGTTGGTGTGAATGGGGTTATTTCCTAACTAGTTATTAGTGAGGACCTATTCACATTATTATAAATTTACTTAGGAGTTAAGTTTCCTAGTTGTCATTTCTAGAAGTTAGTTATAATGCGGCCATGTCTCATTATTTACTTTTAGTTATCTAAGAATTTAATAATTCTCTCATGCATTTAATATTTGCATTGATAATTTAATGCTTGTGTCCTAGGTTGTTATAACTTAGTTGTCTCATGTGATAAGATTAAGACGCTTGTCATGATCTTGTCTAATCTTATCTCACTTTCTACCTATATAAGCAAGGCTTCATATGTACATTTCATTAGTCCAAAGCTCAGTTGAGTGTTGTGTAAGTCCAATATATCATTGCAATCTTGAGTATTGCATATTGGCCACATCTTGCATCCATTGTTGCAATTTCATGTTATTGCTTTTCCCTCTTGTGGAAGGTTGTTGTTGGATTTTGTAGATGATCTTGGAGGCTTGAGTCCTTGAGTGACTCTAACATGTTCTATGAGCTATATCTCAACTCCTACATTTTTGACATCATAACTTTTTGAAATTAAAAGTCTTTCAAACCCTATATCTAGGTTTTGCATTGTATTGCTTTGCATTTCTCATTTAGGGTTTTCTTTTTGCATCATAAAAGCATAAAAATTCAAAAAAATTGCATCACATATCACATCATAGGTTGCATTGGGATTTATTTCATCATTTAGATCATATCTACATTAAATTGTCCTTTATTGTTGCATACTTTCATTTGAATCACATTGTCTTAAATTGAAGAAATTCTGGAAAAACGATCATTATTTGTTTGCAAACATAAACAACCTTAACAAGCAACATAAACATTCAAATTTTGAATTTTTCAAAACCCCTATCAAGGACTCGAACACCCTTGGGTGCTTCTTTCCTTGTACCCTAGCATTAGCCAACTTTTTCATAATTTTTTGTCTTTGTCTGCTCATTTTGTTAGTGTTTGCATATTTTTGAATTAAAATTCATAATTGCATCCATTTAGGCATCTTTCATTTAGTTCAAAACGTGAAAAAAAGGTGCATTGCATAGTTTAAATTTGCATCAAAAAAAATATTTTCAGATTTAGGCATCTTACAATCAATTATTTGTTGCATTTCTGATCTAAAAATTACATTTTAAACTTGTCAAAATATTTCAACCTTGTTGCACACTTGTATTTTGAATCAAATTGGCATAAATTGAGCAAATTCTAGAAAAAAATCACTGTTCAAATTGTTTGTAAGTACACCCAAAATCCTTAAGCATAATCACACACTATCAAACTTTGAACTTTCAAACACCCTGTCTAGGACTCAAAAGCCCTTGGGCACCTCTGTCCTGCTACTGGTGGCTCAAAAAAAAATTGTACAGATCTGTCTCTATATTTTTAGTCTGTTTTTGCTTGCAAATATTTGATTTGAAATTCTGAAAAGGTGTTATTGCATGTGCAAGAAAGGTGTCATTTTGCTTAATTCATTGCAAATTTGGAAAAAATTGTTACATTTCATTGTTGAAAATTATCAGATCTGTAGTTTTCAGGCCTATTTGATTTTGATCATTTGATCCTTAAGGAAAGTAGCAACATGTTTCCTTTTCAAAGGAAAGTAACAACTTACTAGTAATCACGTGTCACAAAAACCAAGTTATCATACTATAGCTCACACATATAACAATAGAAACAATAAGCAAGAAAAACAAACTCCAACATCCATCCCATTACATGAACCATATCTCCCACCCGCACCTAACATTCCACAACGTAGTGGTAAAGAATTTGATCTTGTGGAGAAACTTCATAACACTCTTGCTAAGATATCCTTGTGGGATTTAATTTAAACATCACCTATTTACCATGGTATCCTTCAAAGTGCTTTGCAAAAAATTGTGATCCCTCTTAGTTTGCAACCAAATGATGTGAGTTTTGATTGAGAATATGAATTCACCTAATTTGGACTTTATATTTCATCAAAATGAATTACCTCCTTTGGAAACACAAAAACAAAATGATACTTTGATGATAATGGCTATTATTAACAAGGTTGGGATTAGACATACCCTTATTGACAATGGTTCAAGGATTAATGTTTGTAGTGTAAATATTTTGGATAAAATTGGAGCAGACAAAAGTTTAATTCAACCTGTTGATTTGTCAATCAAAGGTTTTGTTAACATGGAAAGACAACTGCTTGGTGTGATAATGTTACTTGTTAAAGTTGGTAAGGTGGTGTTTCAAACTCCCATCCATGTCATGCCCCATGATCTTTCATGTACAATATTCTCTTGGGTAGACCATGGATTCATGCAATGAATGGAATTCCTTCAATGCTTCATTGTTCAATAAAGTACATATACAACAATAAGGTCTACACAATAAAAGCTTATCTAAAATCTGAAAATTGTTTACGAACTGAAACAAGAATGTAGGATCCTCTTAGAACATTGACACCAACTACAAAAGTGGAACCTTTACAAGTTGAGGATAAAGATAAGTGTCTTTCATTAGTGACAAAGTTGTTATATGATGACTGGGGTTCATTAGATTTCACACCTACATCCACGAAGGAGTTTAAGATTATATAATCCAAATCAAAGAAAGAAATAAGCTACAATGATATCAACACAATCCATTGTTGAATCACTTACAACTTCTAGAAAAGAGGAAAACACAAATTACACATCCACTTATGATGAAGATGATCATGAAAAGCCACCTTCTTCTAAAGAAGTGAAAGAAATTTATGGAAGAGGTTATGAATTTTTAAAACAACTTGGCTATAACGGAAAAGGATGTGGTGTAAAAGAACAAGGCATTTGTGTCCCCGTAGAACCTAACACACAAGAAACATTAAGAGGTCTTAGCTATTTTCCTTCAAAGATAACAAAAACATCAAAATAACTTCACTTAATCATGACAAATAGTATTAGTTGTTGCTCATTGCCATGTAGTAGTTGTAGTATCACACAATACCCTCTACTGTGCATGAGAGTATAATCTAGGCTTTATGCAATCATATTTCATTTCACAAGGAGCAACATATAATCCATTTTGAGTTCATATTTGTCCCCACACTTGGGGGGCAAGGGGTTAGATAGCCTTGTGTTGGGTGTATTCCTTCTTGGGATCCCTTTATTTCTCCTTAAAACATTAGTGTAGCAAGTACACCAACAATTTAAGCGGGGGGCATATAGTCCCCCACCCATTATTTGCATGTGAAAAGGTCCCTTTTTAGTGATGACAACATACATCTCTTAAGAAGTGTGACCTTGTCAATCAAAGTGCAGCCTTCTTGATCTATGTGAGTGTCTCTTTGGTGGTGATATTAGGCTTCATATCCCTTAAGAGTGACCTTTCTTGGCATATGATGTTCCCCTTGGTGGTAATGCTATGGTTAGTGTTCCCTAAGGCATGAATTTCTATTTCCATGAATTGCCCTCTCTTGGTGGTGATGTTCATGTGTGATATTCCCTAAGGTGTGGCCTTTAATGTATTGAGAAAAACCCCTTTGTTGTTTTTCATATCTTGTGGTGGCGTTGTTATAACACCCCTTGAGGTTTTTGCCTTATCTTATCATCGTTTATGCACCCTTTGAGGTGAGTTTTGTTCATTCCCCAAGACGTTAAACCTTGTGCACCCCCTAAGGTGAGTTTTGTTCATCCCCCAAGACATTAAACTTTGTGCACCCCATGAGGTGAGTTTTGTTCATCCCTTTAGACGTTAAACATTGTGCACCCCCTGAGGTGAGTTTTTACAAGATAGTTCATGGATTCAGCATAATTGAGCTTGTTGGGTCATGAACTTAAGCACCCCTTTTTAACATGGCTGCCTAGCATAACACACCATGCTTGCTAGTGGTGTCGTGTGTTTCATGAGTGATGCGACATAACACAACTTGCTAGTCCTCATGGGAGCTAACATTTATTTGATGAATGACGTCTAGTATTTGAGACAATTTAAGACTGAGGTCTCTTTGTCTTACCGACTCGAATCTTTCAATACTAACCCTATCTTCTTCATGTCTTCATTGTGTTTACATCGTGTTTTTTTTTGTCATCTTTATTTTCCATCATGCCATGTGTTTTCATGGTGTATGCTTCGTGTTTTCTGACATGTGTGTTTGTGTATGTCGTCTTGTTGCATATCATGTATGTGTGTGTTCCTTTGTGCTTATGTTGGTTTGCCATGGGATTTAAGATCTTGGGGGCTTGTGCACTCCCCCTAGATCCCTTGTCATCCTATCTCTACAACTTTTGGACAATCGAACCCCTCTTGACATTCGAACCCCTCTTGACATAGATTTTCTACTTTAGTGTGAGTCTGAGCATAAGTTCATACTCTCACTAAAGTGGGAGCTAAATGTAGCATCATAAATTTTCACCCTTGACAATTTCAAACTAGGTTTTTCTCCCCCTGAATTATTGAACCTAATTGGGTCCCTAATTTCTTAAAATTATTCATTCTATAGCCCATTTGTACCACTTTCCAAGAAATTGCAAGCATTGAACAAATGCATCTGATTCATACTTTTCCCTCGACACTTAATGTCCTAAAACATTAGGGCTAAGACCCAATTTAGGATATTTCGATGTCGACATTTTAACATTCAAAACCCAACTTACAAAGGTCAGCTATCGAGATCGAATTTTCAGGAAATTGAATAAATGACTATAAATACCTAGTCTTTTCACCATTTTAAAACTAGAAAGCAAAAAGAAAAATTCACAGAGAAAAAACTATTGTCAAGAGCATTCAAGAGCAATTCAAGAGTGACATTTCATAGCTTTATTGCAGCAATTCAAGTTCCAAGCATCATGTCAAAGTGTATGTGAGTTCATATTGTCATATTATCATTGTTTTGTGAAGGCTAACCCCTTTTGTAGGTCTCCAAAGCAATTCAAGCAATCAAGAATGCAAGATCCAAGACCTTGAGGTGATGCATATGACTTTAGTCCTTCAAGAAAACCATTGAAGGGTGGTGAGTTGCAGCACTTTGTGATTTCATCATTTCTTCCTCTCATTTATCCATTTTATCATTGGCATTTCCATTGTGGAAGTGGAAACACTTACACGGGGTTTGACTGAGGAAATCCCCTAAATGGCACAACATCTCTTCTCTTTGTGAATGTGCAAATCTCAGGTTTGAAGAGGATTGAAGACAAATTGTTTGTTTTTGCAATTGATTCCCTAAATCTTGTTAACTCATGAAAGCTTACCTACAGAATTATCCGACAATATTACGAAAACTTTGCAAGTGGAAACGAGAGTCTCGGATCTGCCACTAAAGGACCTCAAAAGTTGAGCAGGACAGCCTTACAAGGACTCATATGCCCTTGGGCATATAAGTCATATGCATATTGAAACCAATTTTCCTGGGTAGGTACACAATCCCCTGCACTTCCCAGATCCGCCTGCAAACTATTGTTCAATCTATACATTGTCAGATTCTTGAAATTTTAATATTAGGGCACATAGTTTAATTAGGTTAATCATTGCAAATCATTCCAATCCCTAAATTGATGGAGATCTAGGTCTGATTGGCTCACCTTCATGGTTTAAAGTCAATCTATACACCTTGTTGATCTCTATCTCAATGAAACCCAAGGAAAAGGCCTTGAATCCTATTGTTTTAAGTATTTAGGACTTAGGATCACCTTTTTCTATGTTTCAGGAGAATTTAGATTTTTGGATTTAGATCAAGGAATTAGGATGGTCGATTTTAGAATGCAGGGATCCAAATTGAATATAGGATTTTTAGCATGTGGATGCTTGAGTTTAGATAGAGAGATTTGGGATCCTGATATGAGATAAGGATTTTTTTATTTGGGGATGGAGGTAAGTTTTGAATATGTGGAATTCGATGCTCCTTTTGGATGCAGTGCTTTAGTTTGTTTGGATACCCACTTTGTGCTTGTGCTTCCTTTTTTATTCATGGTCCAATGTGGCCTTTTTGATGTATTTTGATTTTTGATCAAATTTTGAATTGTTCTTACATTCGATGCTTGACAACATAGCGATCCTTGGATTTTCAGGAATTCTTTACTTTATATGTTTTTACATCCAAATCACTTTGAAATTTGAGGTTATGGTCCCATTATTATTCCATGAATTGGGTTATAGCTTCATTATTTCAAAATAAGTCCAATGATGTGTGCATTTGTTGATTTGATGGGGGATTTGAGATGATGGATGGTTAGGGTTAGGTATAGGGATATTGGTACCAATGAAAGGATTGATGATGGGGTGATGGGGGTGATAAGGTTGATGGATGGATGGGTAGCAATAGACTTTGGATAGGAGAGATAGGAGGCACCAATTTGGATGTTGGAGGAAGTTTCCTTTGGATGCAACAAGGTTTGGACAACATTTTTTTGGGATTTTTATAGTCAAGACCTTGAAATCTTGGATTTTCTTTGATTTGGATAGTCTCCATAATGCCTTGCTCATGAAGGCCTAATCCTTTGCCTTGATAGCACATGTTCTAAAAAAGTCAATTTGAAATGGGATACTTGTTACTCCAAAAATAAGACATACATTTTAGATGGCTAAGGAGTGATGGTGGTTGTAGTTTCCTTAGCAATAAGAAACTAGATTGGATAAAGGAAGAGGAAGCAAGGTGATATGATTGTAATTTGGGGATGGGATCAATAGGGATGCTCTAGCCTTTAGAGATATGGGATCGTGAAAGGGATTAGTGGGGACACTTGGATCTTGATTTAGTTAGGGAATTGTTTGGGCATGATTTTGAACAAACTCTTGACATATTTAGATTTTCTTGGATGAGACGAGGGAGGATTGGGATTTTGTGTTGCTAGTGATTAATGCATGGATGGAGACTCGAAGTTATGCACATGAATTGGGGACATGTCTTCGAGGTTTATGGATATGAAATTTAATTGATGTGAGGGTTTCGATTGATGACATCAAATAAGCAGTGTTCAAAAATTCCACACCTTGGCTTGTGGTATGTGGCTTAAAGTCCTTTGTGAATAGCCCTTGGAGAAAATCCTTAAAGGTGACATTGTTGGATGGATGTTTGGATTGGGATGGGTTGGATTGTGAAGGTTTTGAGAATGAAGGATGGTATAGGAGTTGGAGACTACGAGGCACTCACATGAGAGGGGGATTCAAAATATGGATTGGCAATGGAGGCCTTGGGTTAGAGATGGGTTTTCCTTATCAAAGGTGCTATAAATATGATTGACATATGTGTGTTTGGATAGATTGTGCTAGCCAGTTCTTGGACTATGTGTTCTTGATGGTTGATGCTTGGGTGACTAGGGCTTGTGGAAATATTTCTTAAGGTAATTTCATATAAGGGTTCATGAGAAAGTTCACCTTGATCCACAAGAATTTCATTAGCATTATGATGTTCAAAGGGGTCATACTCATTTTGGTTGACAAATTTATCATCATCAAAGAAGGGTTTTTGAGTATGTGATGCATGAGCATCTAGTGGTGTAGGGGAAATCTTGCATCACCCAAAAAAGTATTTTTTCTTATTTTCTATAGTTTTTTTGAGTACCATGATGGAACTTAAGGGGTGTAATATAGTCAAAAGTTAGAAAAGGTCAAAAACATGTCACTATTTTTAGTAAGTCGACCTAAATGGGCTCATATGGACTTGAAAATTTACCCCAAGGAGTGGCACCGAAAAATGTATCTAATGGTAGAAGAATCATCTCAATATCATATACTGTTTGGGAGATATTAATGTTTTTGTCTTGAGAAATCTCTCCAATACAACTTCAAGTTCAAATTTGAAAACCTTAGAAGCCTCAAAAAAGCTTGAAAAATGGACAAAATGATCTTCAAATAATTTTGGCATTGTAGACCTCTTCAAGAGATCTACAACGCCAAATATTATAATAGCAAATCAGACACATGAGTCAAAAGTTATGGATCTGAGAAGTTGTTCCAATAAAAAGTGAATTTCAACAATAAAATATCTTCTTGGGTGGGAAATCAATGGTTGGGCTTTTGGCACCAAAACAAAAGGGAAAGTTACACTTTCCAAAACATTCTAAGGCAGTTATTGGTGTCAAATAAAGAGTTGAGTGAAGGTTATAGGAGGTGGCTCCATTAGTGCAGATTATGGCTCTAAATAATGGATTTTCTTTGCATAATTGATTTTGTTGTAATGAATCAAGCCCATGTGACTGTAGCATTGTAATTTCTGAATTTATAATTTCATTTTTTGAAATTAATCAAAAGTGGGTTATTTTCTATCTTGCATTTTTTGTGTTGATATCTATTGTTGTGTTTTGTGTGAGTGTTGGGGTGGAGTAGCCCCTCATCAGAATGACGAGGGAACTCATCAAAACAAAACACTCAAGTTTTTAGATTTGGGTTGAGATGAATGATAAGTTGATTTGGGTAGATAATCATGGGATCAAGACCTTGGGATGAGTTGATTTAATTTATTTTATATACTAAGGATATGCTAGGTTCCTGATAGGGAGGTTGGATGAATAACTCACTGATTCATGTTCTAAGTCTTTCTTGGAAGACCTCTAGGGTGTCTTTCTCCACCACTTGCAACCTATAGGATCTCTTCCTTCTTAAGATCCCCTAGTTCTCCTTGCCAACCCAAATATCAACAAAATTCCTTCTCCCAAGTCAAAACTTGGTGCAATCTTGTAGCACTAGCCATTAGCCCTTAAATTACCTTAAAGGCTACTAGCCTCCAATTTCTTGAAATGGTTTTACAGAGGTGTGGAGGTGCTTCCAAAAACTTCAATCCATCCTACTAGGGGCATTAGGGATCCACCTAGCTCCATCTGCAAGTCGCTTTCCCCTAGATTTTGGGAGGTTGAAATATTAGTGCAAGGATAGAAAAAATCATTAGATATTTTATTTTTATTGACCTAGTTACCAAATCAAGGAAAATATTAATCTAAGATAGATTTTGTGTTAGCAATTTGCATAGTAAATTGTTGTTGGTTTCCATCAAATTAGAATACAAATATGGGGAATGGATTCAAAGAGAGAGTATGGAAGTTTTTTGACATTTTGTAGAGTTTTAAAAAAGAGGCTCATGTAGGTAAGGCATGTTTAGAGTAGAAAAAATAAAAGCAAGTCAAGAGGAGAAAAATTTCTATTACTAGTATAATTGGATAAATCACTATTTTGGACCTAAAAAGTCTAGTTGAAGATAAGTTTACTCGAGCTATTGGGGATTTTGAAGCTCAAGGTCCCAAGGGGGTTCACTCCCTTTTTAAACCCCTAAGCTTGGTTATTATCATTGGGCTAAGTGAAGAAGCAATAAATATTCAAGTTGGTGTTGACCCGAGCAAAAAATAAAGGAACAAGAAATGGAGGCCCTTGGAGTGGTATGTCTCTCCTATTTTTCCCAGGTTTTACCAAGATGGATTGAGATGCAGATGGAAGCTAGACAATTCTCTTTGTCAAAGAAAGTAAATATAATGTCCTACCAAAAAGTGTGAGATGAGGGATTTTCTTCCCACTCCCCATTCTAGGTAGTGGCCTCCCCTAGCCATAATTTTATCTAATAAGAAGATATAAAAAAGTGTGGATGTTAGAAAGGACAATAATAAAGGTAGACCATCCAAAATTATGGTGCAAAATAAAGAAGTGGTAAAGGAGGTTGCAAATGGTACTAAAAAAACCTTGGAAGTTTGTAGGTCCCCACTTTCTTCTAAATCTAATATACAAAATTGTTTTTTAGAATGTAATCTAGGGGTGAACAACTCAAATAAGGATAGAATTATTAGGAACCTTAGGAAGAATCATAATGCTAGTACTTTATTTTTATAAGAGACAAAGTCGGTGAAAAGTAGTTTTCTTTTTATTAAGAAAAGAATCTAGGAGAAGCCCTTGGGAGTTTATTTTAATGTTGTGCAAAATTTGAGATGTTTGGCTACTTTATGGAAACCTCAATTAGTGGATGGGGAAATCTTACTGGAGACTAGTAACCACCTAAAAAATATATTCACCAATAATATTATATCAAAAATTGGATTATGTCTAATATTTATATTCCTAATTCTCAATTAGGGAGAAGAGTTCTTTATAATCAACTATATTCTTTTAATATTTCTTCTATATATTTGACAAGATGGTGGTAGGGAACTTTAATTCCCCTTGTATCCCCTAGAGAATCAAGGGGTCCCTCTAGATTACTTGGAAAACATGGAAGACCTAAATACTTTTCTAATAGATACTAGTCTTATGGATTTAAAACTCAAAGTCTTTACATTCACATGGACTAATAGGATATTGGGGGATAAGCTTATTCAAGTGAGACAAGACAAGTTCCTTATACCTCTAGGTTAGCTACTAAACTAATGTAACTTGTTTTCCTCTCTACCTAAGATTGGCTCAAACCACAATCCTTTAGTTCTTCAACTATAGGAGGCAAAAACGTCTAACCATCCATTTAGATTTGATAAAATGTGGCTTCAATACCCACATCAAAGAATGGTGAGAGAAATAATTCCAAGGGTCCAAAGTTTTGAAGGTATTGATAAAGCTAGAAAATGATAAATTTAATTTGAAGAAATGGAATAAATAAACCTTTGGCACTAGTTTTGAGCAAAAAAAGTTTATTGACAAATTTTTGAATGTTGAGGGAACTATCCAAAATTGAGGTTCAAACCATGATTTGTAGAAATAAAATTAGTTAATTAGCAACAATCATTCCCTTGAGTTCAAATATTAAAATTTTGGAGGAAAAATACAAATGCCTTTGGCTCAAGGAGGGAGATGGAAACTCTAAAAATTTCACATATCCACAACATGCACAAAAACTCAAATGGGGTTGAGGAGATAGTTATAAATGATGGGTAAATTTTCTCTAAGGAGGAGTATCTTCTAGAATAATTGGTCCTTTTCTTCAATACATTTTTGTAAGGAAGGGTGTGTTGGTGCAAAAAACTATAATTTTTAAATCCCTAAAGCCATATCTTATCCTAAGTGACAAGGGTTTCAAACTTAGGACAAAGAACCCAAACTTACTATCAAGTTGGGCAATAATGGACCAATTTACTAAGGTGGATAAAATGTTCTTTGAATTTTGGCTCTACTAGACCAGGTGGCTTCCCTAAGGTGTTTCTTCTAGATACAATTACAAATGATGAACATATGCTTTACCACAAACCATACCCAACTCATAATAACCCCTATAAATAGGTTGTTACTTCATATATATATGTTGGTTTGACCATACAAGATTTTGAACCTTATTAAAGTGGATAGTCTACCACATGAAGTATCTAAGGATGTGATTTTTACATCCCGTAGTGTTGTTAGGCATATCTAGATATGGTAGTGAGAAAAACTAATCACAACACAAGTTGAAATGATGTTAAAATTTAATTATTTTGGGTGTGTTGATGTGATTGGAGGTTGGGAATATATCAATTGGGTGCCTTTATCCAACTGAGAAATAGAGTCCTAGAAAATTCAAACACAAAGGTTGAAATAATTAGAATTTTTCTATAATACCTTAGTCAAGATACTAATGAAGACTACACCTTCAAACCTTATGCATAAGCTAGGATCTATGCATATAAATGCGAAGATGAATGAAATTGTAGAACATTAAAATAATCTTTGAACTTATTAATCAATGATCAATCCCATACAATTCTTATATTACTCTGAAAAGATACCTGGAAAAATATTTACAATGATTTTATAGTCATAGTGTTGGCCAACTAATAAAAAATAATACCCAAAAGCATACACATCACTCATGGAGACATTCACATTATGTTAGCTCCATACATTAGATTCATTCTCTAAGGATTACAATGTGTCATTACAAATTTGGGATGAAAACCAGATCATTATAATACAAAAACATATTTACCCTCCTGCTAGAGATAAACCTTAATGACATGTGTTTGCTATATATATATATATATAACTCATTCGAGAAATATTGGGAGATGGAACAAAGTTGCTCCTAATTGCATATGTAGTCCAAACCATCATCAACAAGAATATTAATTTTTTGAGTTGATTCTTGAACACCACAACTCCTAAAAATCACTTACAACCAAAACACATATCACAAAAGACATAAAATAAACTAATTTTCTATGTGATCCTCAGAATTTTATTCATCCAAAAAAGTAGGAATAATACAATATACAATAATAAATCCTTATAATAAAAATAGAGAAACCCTACATGAAACCTCAAGTGAAGATTAAATTGCATCATGACACGTGTCATCATCCTATGACTTGAGACAAAAAAATCACATGACCTAAGTTTAGCTTAAGTATGCTTCATAAAAGAGGATCTAATTAATTAAATAGTTAGATGATTATATTTTTAGTACAACACCTCTCTTAGGTATAACTTAGGGAGAAGCTAAAATCAATAATGATGAATGCAATGATAGGTCTTGACTATGAGGCCTAATGAGGTACCCATGTGCAAATAGATAAATCTTTCATAACTAGAGAAAAGGAGAAAATATCGTCTCCAAAAGAGATAAAATGAAATAGAAGGAAAGGAGGACTTGATATGACCCCCCAAGGATTGTTTATGTCACACAAGTACAATAAATGTCCCACCAATAGGAGAGAGAAGATGAAATATGAATCCCCATAAAAAAATAGCTCATGTAATAATGATGATAGCCTAAATGCAAAATACAATCCACTGCCTACAAATAATGTTTCTCCCCTTATAGATACATAGGTGATTGGAGAATCCATTCCCATAAGTTTAATGAATAGGGAATCCAAATCCAAATGTGTGTCTCTAAAAATTTCTCTAACATCCATATATCGAGATTAAGTGATGCCAATCCAAAATCCTACGAATATTAATGTAAAACAAGCTTCGAAGACAATGATGGTGTGGCTTTTATCGAAGAACAGGTAAATTCCTCAAATTGTCCATATTTATAATATGAGACTCCACAAACAAGGATGATATGTTTGATAGTTATGAATCCCAAGTAATTATGTCTAGAAGAGGATGATGTCCTATTGCACTAAATCAATATAGAGGCTATGGATGTATCGATACTAATCTCATTAGGAGTAAAAAAAATGGATATATGATCTTGATAGGAGAAGTGGGAGAAAAGAAAGAAGTCTCTCAACCATCGAAACATGCAAGACATGTGATATACTCAAGCTCCTCTAAATTATCATCATCAAAGGGTATGTTATTTGCATCATCAAGGGGAATGAGATAATCTGTAGCAAGATCATCTAGGAATGGAGAGATGTGAGGATCTCTATAGATCTCCCAAATTTTGGTCCAAAGTGTGGGAAAAATCAATATCATACAACACACATAGTGATAAGATCAACACTAGAATAAATCAATCCTACAACATGATCAATGATATTAGCTCATGTTTATCTACTCCTTAGTGGGTCTGGTTTAGGTATAAGTCTATAAAGATAAGGAAAAATATTAAGGTACCTAAGATGTGTTAGGATTCCATTTTGATAACTTATAATTATCCTTATTCAAGATTACCACATAAGGATGAACAAAAAACCCATGATACCTCTGCAAATGATAAAATCAAATACCAATAACCTCAATATATTTAGATTAGTTGAAATGAAGGCATCTCATGCAAACAAAACATTTTTAGGTGTCAATATTTCCAAGTAATCTATAACGCCCCGCCACGTAACCCTAGAGGAAGATGCAACTACGACGGAAGCGAACAATTTTTTATTTTTTTTAAAGTGTAATTAATAACATGATAAGTGCACTACACTAACACATACATCCTCTAAGGTACGCGACCAAGCTTACAACTAAATCCCATAACATATAAAATAAACTCATTCATAGCATATAAAATTAATACTCATCAATTAAAGATCATACATCCAAAGCATTAATTTACATCTCATAAGATAAATGTACATAAAAGATCCATAGATTACATTCATTCCAATAATATTTACAAAACTCATTCCCAGAATGAGGAAGATCTTACAATAATGTTACAATTACAAGAATCCTCCCCGAATACAATTGAGGAGTGATACATATACAAAGTATCCAACTGATACAATAAATCATAAGAATGGAACATAACAACTAGTACACATGAGCTCTCCAACTGGAAAATCTCGCCATCACGAACATAACTGGGAACCCAACGGAGTAAGGTGCACGTTCCACCCAACCAAGTGGTACCTGAAGGCCCACCCCCCGTGCTAG
The DNA here is from genome assembly GCA_007115665.2 of Sequoiadendron giganteum. NCBI lineage: Eukaryota > Viridiplantae > Streptophyta > Pinopsida > Cupressales > Cupressaceae > Sequoiadendron > Sequoiadendron giganteum. The sequence continues at coordinate 415,359,058 of CM021108.1, read as the reverse complement.
GAGGTAGTAACAAGGCTTCCTAGACAAAACCAACAACCTCTAGACACGGACTATCACATGACTGAACTAATCAAATACAAGTACAACACTAAAATAATGGTTACATTGCTTCCAGAGTAAAATAATCAAGTATGTCAATTGAACCAAACACACAGATTGTTGTCATAGGTGGAGTTTCATCACACAAGTTCGACATGGGTTACCCAATGCAGATCTTCATAGGTTACCAGCCTCCTTATCTGGTTAAACCCTGACAACCTCAACCGATCCCCAGCCCCCATTCTCACTCATGCGAGGTCAACATACCTTTTGAAGGAACAAGGCAGTTGATCTTCACCATTCCAGGCCTTCCCACTCATCCCAAGCCCAAACAAGCACTTGATTCATGAGTGAGGCTCACTTATCTGAATTAATATGAGATGCTACCTGAAACCCCTAATTACTTTAACATTATATTTTTCACTTGATTAACTACTTTTGATAGGTTACCCAGGTTACCTCTTTAGGGCTCTGGCCCCTAACAAAAGCCACTCCCCTACTGACAACACAAAGATCAAATCCAACACCCAAGGGTAACATCGTGCACAAAATCGGATAATAAATCCCACTCCAAAATATAGGAGGCAACACATCCCCGTTCGTGGTAACCAGGTGATTAACTGAATACAACCTAGTGCACTACCCAAGGGAAATACAGGGCTGAACCATAACTCACAACAAGCCCCAAATAATAATACCACATCTGGAAGACTTACAAGAACAACTAACAGTTCTAACCAATTTCTCCCAAACATGAGAACAAAAAAAATCACATTTAAAAAGGCAATACAGACAAGAAATAAATCTACCATAAGGTTTTCCTAAATCCAATTTCCCTTTAGTAAAATACAGTAATATATTGCCCAAACAAACAAACTTAATAAAATTTCTTTTATAGACAATAGAGGAAATCAAATCTATTTGTTTATTTTAATTCCTCAATTACTTTTAAATAAAAATACCAATTTCTCTTTTAAAACATTTTATTTTACATGCATCCGATTAGTCCATTTACATGCATGCACCTATTTCAAAATTCATTAGAATAAGTATATATGTATATACATATATATTTATATATATACACAATTATATTTATATATACATTTATATATATATAACTATATATATAAATATATATAAATTTTTTAAAATATTTTACAAACAATATACAAATTTTCCAAACATCAATAAACCAGGCATATATATATATATATACATACATATATATACATTAAATATATATTACTATACATTTATATGTATATATAATATGCATATATATAAATAAATATATAAAATATATTTTATATATTATAAAAATACCACATTAATTTATAAAGGCGAACAAAAATTTTTGTAAGTGGTTTGCATTACACATTAGTGTTGGGGAAAGTCGATTGTGGCTCCACACAGCCGAACACCCCCCTCCCCCTCCCCTCGCCACCCCCTCGCTCTCGTCCATGGTGGGGAGGGAACGATCTATGGGGTAGCGCCCAATGCTGCCTCACAACGTTGGCTCTCCCCCTTTGGGGGAGTCAGCTATGGGGTTGCCACAACACCCCACTTAAATATATAACAAACTTTGAAAAAAAAATTTAAACTGTGAATTCAAAAATTTCGTTGTACGGAAGAACTATTGCATTCTGGTTTGCAATATGAGATTTCTACAGGATATTTTTAATAACATAATATATATATATATATTTATATATATTTATTAATATATATATATATATATGTATATATATTTATATAAGTATATATCTAAATTTATCAAAATAAATGCTCCAGAAAAGGCAAGTTTTTCATAATTTTTCCTACAAGAAAGGATTTACAAAACTTTCAAGAGAACAAATTTTACGCAATTTTTTCTATAGAAGGTTGTTTCAAAACTTTTCACAAAAGTTTTCAAATTTCTTCCAGAGGCTTCCATTTTCCTTCCAGAGGTTTTCTACAAAACTTTCACAAGGAGATATAAATCCATTTCAACGATTTTTTTTCCAAAACCTCTAATGTTTTCTTCTGGGAATTTTATTTTTTTTAAACAATTCCTACAGAGGTTTTCTACATAAGCTTTTTCAGTACAACAGACACGACAATATTTAGAATTTTACAAAATAAAATAAAGCTTTTGAACAAATAACAAATTTTTCCTTTACAAGTAATCTTTTCCAGGAAAACAATTTACTCTAATAACTTTTCCAAATTGAAATTAAAGAAAAAAATTAAGGAACCTTATTCCAGATGCTTGAGGATATGAAGATTGAAGTAGAGCTTCTTCCAATTAACCCAAGCCTCCTTCAACAAAACAAGGCTTCTTCCAGAAAACACAAAACAAATCCAAAGCCAAAGTATTTTTCTTGAGATAATCCTTCCCCAAATTTTCAACAACCAATCTTAATTTTTAACAACCTCCCTCAAAAATATCTTCTCCTCTTCTGTGAAGTAACCTCTTACCTCTCTTGTTAAAGCAAATATTCTCTCCGTAAAATAATTTTCCTAACAACCGTAATTAAAATTTCCCAACACGTGTCAAAAAATCAAATATCTTCTCAACCAATTCATAGATAATCCCTCTGGATATTTTCTAGATATTTATGCCTTTTAATAATTCAAAATCACATAGTATTTTCTAATTTAAATTTAATCTAATTAATTTAATTACTTTATAAAATAAATTTAATCTCAAGATTAAATCATTTTACCAAATAAATTAAATTAATTAATTCAATTCAATTCAAAGCTTCTAACACAATAATCAAGAATAATTAAATAATCACCTAAAACATTTAAAGAATTTATTTCCCTTAAACATACCTTGCAACATAAATAACAAGGCAAAAATGGACAACATGATAACAAAACATGACCAACTAAAATTAACGACACATTATGACTAGGGTTGTGGCTTGGCAAGGGAAACCCAGTTACTATATCCCAATCAACTAATCGTTGGGCAATGGACACGCTCAAACCTGTGAATCCAAGCGGAGTCGATGTCATGTACCTGCAATCCTACAATCAAAGCATATGTCGAACATGTATATATAACATAATCAATCACACCGTGAAGAGAGAATTGCGGAATCGCAAGGCGCTCACAAGCGAGTGATGCAATCCCGTTCCCTTCACCAATATAATGTCACATCAAATTGACAAATCTAAAACATCAATAAACTACAAATGAACATATAAAAACATCAACTAAAATAAAAAACTATGCTAACTAGAAAGCATGTCATAAACAATAAACATCAGAATAATGTACTCTCACATCATAATATAAAAACCAACATCGCTCCAAAGTTAGCGATCAAATAATAACATAGTATCACGGTCTATCAAAGTAAAGGTACTATCACAAAACATAAGCATATCAGATAAACACATGGTCTGAACATATGAGTAAAAAAAAAGGGGTGCTACATCTCCCCCCCTAGGGCCAGGCTTACTCCTGGAAGCCTGTGAACAAATAGGGATAGAGCTCCCTCATCCTAGTCGCATCCTCCCAAGAAGCAGAAGTATCATCCCTAGGATCCCAATGGACCCTCACCTGCTTAATATCTCGACCCTTTAGGGTGAGTCTCTTGTACTGCATGTCCACTACTAGAAGCCTCAACAACTCCACCCTGCTGCCCAACTTGTCGGCTATCAACTGCAGTAAAAACTTAGTGTGACCCGCCTACATCACCCACCATTGGCTCAGAAATGTATGGCCCCTGACTAAAACCAGTAGTGTTCCTTTGTAGATAATGCCTAGCAATGTGGCCCTATTGACCACAAGAGAAACACCTTGTGTTATGTCCAAAGCCCCTATCACCTGGAGGTGCACTAGACTGTTGAACACTACCCCAGTTAGCCATAGACTGTGAACTTGGTGTCGACTGCTCCTGACAGTTGCGCTTATTGCGCCACCAATTTTGGTTCTTCCTAGATTGAGAACTGTCACCATCATGATGAGATTGTGAATCCTTACATTTCCCCTGTGCACTTTGTTGTTGACCACTCTGAGTAGGAACCTGTTGAGTCCTAGGTGGTCTAGCTCCCTAAGCCTAGCCACTATGTGCACTAGGCCCTGCAGTTGAAACACTGTCAATCTGCACTACAGTATGGCCACCCAATGCCATCACTAAGTTCTCCTCAACTAGACTAGCCTTCTCCACCGCTGTCTCCATGGTCTTGGGTTCGAAAACCCGAACACCACCACTAATTCAGGCATTTAAGCCCCTGACAAAGTGTTGGACAAGCATGCCCTCGTCATCTCCAATGCCATCAAACTGCCTGAGCTCGTAGAAACGACTCGCATACTGTTCCACTAACATAGCCATCTATCATAAGGCATGGAACTCATCACCACAACGTTTCCGCCAATGATCATAAAGGAATCGAGCTCTGAACCTCTCAATAAACATATCCCACGAAATAGAATTAATGTCAATTTGGAGCTTCTTCTCCTCTAACCTCCACCAAGTAGAAGAAAAACCTCTCAAGTGCATGATCACACACCTAGCCTTGGTATTTCTACCATAGGCGTGCATGGAAAAACACTGGTTCAAGTCAATCAACTAGGTCTCAGTCTTAAGACCATTGTCGGATCCATCAAAGGTGGGTGGACGAGCTCTAAGTAAATCCCTCATGTGTGCGGCTATGACTGCCTCTGACTTAATTGGTACCTCCCTCTCACCAATATTAACCTGATCTTTGCCTTGCCTTGGCCCAAGGCGAGCCAATGTCTCCTCTAACAACCTCCGCAACTATGCGCCCTTGATCCCTAGTGGATCCTGATGCTGATCTCCGCCTCCTGGAGCAGTTTGGGAAGCATGATGCTCCTCACAATCAAAATCATGGGGAACATGGGGAGGTGAATCGTGCTGACTACCTTCGTGACTACCTCCACGACCACAACCCCAACCTCTACCTTGACCTTGACCTCGTCTAGGTGGCATGATCCTACACAGACACACCAAGGTAATAGACAAGGTACACAACTTAAATCCTACACAACTAACAACTTAATGGGTTCATCATTATCTTAGAGCACCCAATGTTTAAACACGGTCTCTGATACCATGTGTAGCGCCCCGCCACATAACCCTAGAGGAAGATGCAACTACAATGGAAGTGAACAATTTTTTTTTCAAAAAAAGTGTAATTAATAACATGATAAGTGCACTACTACACTAACACATACATCCTCTAAGGTACGCGACCAAGCTTACAACCGAATCCCATAACATATAAAATAAACTCATTCATAGCATATAAAATTAATACTCGTGAATTAAAGATCATACAACCAAAGCATTAATTTACATCTCATAAGATAAATGTACATAAAAGATCCATAGATTACATTCATTCCAAATAATATTTACAAAACTCATTCCCAGAATGAGGAAGATCTTACAATAATGTTACAATTACAAGAATCCTCCTCGAATACAATTGAGGAGTGATACATATACAAAGAATCCAACTGATACAATAAATCATAAGAATGGAACATAACAACTAGTACACATGAGCTCTCCAACTGGAAAACCCGCCATCACGAACATATGTGTGGACCCAACGGAGTAAGGTGCACGTTCCACCCAACCAAGTGGTACTCGAAGGCCCACCCCCCATGCTAGGAGGTAGTAACAAGGCTTCCTAGACAAAACCAACAACCTCTAGATACAAGCTATCACATGACTGAACTAATGAAATACAAGTACAACACTAAAATAATGGTTACATTGCTTCTAGAGTAAAATAATCAAATATGTCAATTGAACCAAACACACAAACTGTTGTCATAGGCGGAGTGTCACCACACAAGCTTGACATGGGTTACCCAATGCAGATCTTCATAGGTTACCGACCCCCTTATCTGGTTAAACCCTGGCAACCTCAACCGATCCCTGGCCCCCATTCTCACTGATGTGAGGTCAACATACCTTTCGAAAGAACAAGGCAGTTGATCTTCGCCATTCCAGGCCTTCCCACTCATCCCAAGCCCAAACAAGCACTTGATTCATGAGTGAGGCTCACTTATCTGAATTAATATGAGATGCTACATGAAACCCCTAATTACTTTAACATTATATTTTTCACTTGATTAACTACTTTTGATAGGTTAACCAGGTTACCTCTTTAGGGCTCTGGCTCCTAACGAAAGCCACTCCCCTACTGACAACACAAAGATCAAATCCAACACCCAAGGGTAACACCGTGCACAAAACTGGATAATGAATCCCACTCCAAAATATAGGAGGCAACACATCCCCGTTCATGGTAACCAAGTGATTAAATGAATACAACCTAGTGCACTACCCAAGGGAAATATAGGGCTGAACCATAACTCACAACAACCCCCAAATAATAATATCACATCTAGAAGACTTACAAGAACAACTAACACTTCTAACCAATTTCCCCTAAAAATGAGAACAGAAGAAATCACATTTAAAAAGACAATACAGACAGGAAATAAATCTACCATTAGGATTTCCTAAATCCAATTTCCCTTTAGTAAAATACAGTAATAAATTGCCCAAACAAACTAAATAAAATTTCTTTTACAGATAGTAGAGGAAATCAAATCTATTTGCTTATTTCAATTCCTCAATTACATTTAAATAAAAATACCAATTTCCTCTTTTAAAACATTTTATTTTACATGCATTTAATTAGTGCATTTACATTCATGCACCTATTTCAAAATTCATTAGAATAAGTATGTATACATATATATTTATATATATACACAATTATATATTTATATATACATTTATATATATAACTATATATACATAAATATATATATATATATATATATATATATATATATATATATATTTTAAATATTTTACAAACAATATACAAATTTTCCAAACATCAATAAACCAAGCATATATATACACACACATATATATACATTAAATATAAATTACTATACATTTATATGTATATATAATATGCATATATATAAATAAATAAATATATAATATATTTTATATATTATAAAAAAAACCACATATTAATTTATAAAGGAGGACAATTTTTTTTGTAAGTGGTTCGCATTACACAACAGTGTTGGGGATAGTCAGTTGTGGCTCCACACAACCGAAACCCCCCTCTCCCCCCCCCCCATGGTGGGGAGGGCACGACCTGTGGGGCAGCGCCCAACGCGGCCTCACAGCGTCGACTCTCCCCTTTGGGGGAGTCGGCTATGGGGTTGCCACAACACCCCACTTAAAAATATAACAAACTTTGATTTTTTTTTTAAACTACGAAATCACAAATTTTGCCGTACGAAAGAAATATTGCATTATGGTTTGCAATATGAGATTTCTACAAGATATTTTTAATAACATAAAATATATATATATATATATTCATCAAAATAAATGCTCCAGAAAGGGCAAGTTTTTCACAATTTTTCCTATAGGAAAGGATTTACAAAACTTTCCAGAGAACAAATTTTACACAATTTTTTCTACAAAAGGTTGTTTCAAAACTTTTCACAGAGGTTTTCAAATTTGTTCTAGAGGCTTCCATTTTCCTTCTAGAGGTTTTCTACAAAAAAATTCACAAGGAGATATAAATCCATTTCAATGGAAAATTTTCCAAAACCTCTATTGTTTTCTTCTGGGAATTTCTATTTTTTTTTAAAACAATTCCTACAGAGGTTTTCTACAAAAGATTTTTCGGTAAAACAGACATGGCAATCTTTAGAATTTTACAAAATAAAATAAAGCTTCTGAACAAATAACAATTTTTTTCCTTTACAAGCAATCTTTTCCAGGAAAACAATTTACTCTAATAACTTTTCCAAATTAAAATTAAAGAAAAAAATAAGGAACCCAATTCCAAACGCTTGAGGATATGAAGATTGAAGTAGAGCTTCTTCCAATTAACCCAAGCCTCCTTCAACAAAACAAAGCTTCTTCTAGAAAACACAAAACAAATCTAGAGCCAAAGTATTTTTCCCAAGATTATCCTTCCCCAAATTTTCAACAAACCAGATTCAACAACCAACCTTAATTTTTAACAACCTCCCTCAAAAATATATTCTCCTCTTCCGTGAAGTAACCTCTTACCTCTCTTTGTTAAAGCAAATATTCTCTCCGTGAAATAATTTTCCCAACAACCGTAATTAAAATTTCCCAACACATGTGAAAAATCAAATATCTTCTCAACCAATTCATAGATAATCCCTCTAGATATTTTCTAGATATTTATGCCTTTTAATAATTCAAAATCACATAGTATTTTCTAATTTAAATTTAATCTAATTAATTTAATTACTATATAAAATCTCAAGATTAAATCATTTTACCAAATAAATTAAATTAAATTCAAAGCTTCTTTAAACACAATAATCAAGATTAATTAAATAATCACCTAAAACATTTAAGACATTTATTTCCCTTAAACATACCTTGCAACATAAAGAACAACAAGGCAAAAATGGACAACATGATAACAAAACATGACCAACTAAAACTGACGACACACTATGACTAAGGTTTGTGGCTTGGCAAGGGAAGCCCAATTACTATCTCCCAATCAACTAACCATTGGGCAATGGACACACTCAAACCTGTGAATCCAGGTGGATTCGATGTCATGTACCTGCAATCCTGGAATCAAAGGATATGTCGAACATGTATATATAACGTAATCAGTCACACCGTGAAGAGAGAATCACGGAATCACAGGGCGCTCGCAAGCGAGATATGCAATCTTGTTCCCTTCACCAATACAATGTCACATCAAACTGACGAATCTAAAACATCAATAAACTACAAATGAAAATATAACAACATCAACTCAAATAAACAACTATGGTAACTAGAAAGCATGTCATAAACAATAAACATCAGAATAATGTACTCACATCATAATATAAAAACCAACATCGCTCCAAAGTTAGTGATCAAATAATGACATAGTATCATGGTCTATCAAAGTAAAGTTACTGTCAGAAAACATAAGCATATCAGAGAAACACACTGTCTGAACATATGAACAAAAATGAAGGGGTGCTACATAATCAACTAGAATGTGAAATAATGATAAATTGAATAAAAAAAACCCTAGGGAGTATTCTAGATAAAGTGCACAGATAGCTTTGAAGAGCTCTAAAATACCTTTTCAACATCGCAAGAGACAAAAATCAAAGATCCAAGAAAAATGTTATGAGCTTAAAAGCCAAATTGAAGATTTAACTTTGATAGATAATAAATCACAAAAATAGAAAATTATGAAAAATTACTAGCACCACTAGAAAGTGCTCAAAACCAATACTTTGATGATATCTCACTTCTACATATATAATTTTGTATGCCCAAGTTATAGATAATTTTGTAATATTGGTCTAGTTTGGCTTAAAAGTGTAGGCTTGGGGGCTAAAGAGGGTTGGTGCTTGGTCACATCGGTGAACTATCATTGGTGCTAGGGGATGGGACTAAGTGCTCACCTCTGATCATTGACATGACTATATGCTAGTAGCTAGGCATGGTCACAACAATGGAGTGATGACACAATAGCAAGGAATAAGCAACAGTGGTGACAAACAACTGGTCACCAAGCAACAACTAAGTAACGACCATGAAAAATAGACAAAATTAGTGTATGGAATTAGAATTCTAAAAAAATACATCAAAAAATAATAAAAATTCCATAAGATAATGTCAACGACTAAAATATTATGTAGATCTCATTAGAAAAATTAGTCATCGGCCAAAAATGCAAATATAGCCAGATTTGCAAGTTTTTTTAACCAAAATATGTAGAAATGGCTAGAAAATTATGCAAGTACATGGAAAACTACCAAATCATAATTAATGGTGATTGTACATACATAGGAACTCCATATAATTGTATATATTTTTACCTCAAAATTCATGCAACCACCTAATAAATGCCTCAAATTTTCCTTAGATTTTGATTAATAGTTGATCTTAGGTTTTTTGGGTTTTTTGGAAATAATGGTGAGGTTCGTTTTACTTTAGGATGCACCATTTAGGTGCTCAAGGCCAAATCCATCAAAAAATGATAGGTAATCACAAATCTAGTGTTTTGATACCATATTGGAGTTCATTCTTGAATACCACAACTCCCAAAAATCATCTACAACCAAAACACCTATTACAAAAGAGAAAATAATTAATTTTCTATGCAAGCCTACAAATTCTATTGATCTAGAAAAACATGAATAATAAAATATAAAATAATAAATCCTTATAATATGGATAAAGAAACCCAAGTTGAAACCCTAGGTCAGAATGGAATTAGATCATGAAATTTGTCCTTATCCTATGACTTGAAACAAATAAAGAAGATGACCTAAGTTTAGCTTAAGTATGCTAGTGTAAAAGGGAACCTAATAGCTAATTATTAATTAATTAGATGATTACTTTTTCAATCTAATTTTAATGCCCTCCTATGGTTATTACAACTTCAAGATGTTTTTTCGTACTTACAAGCATGAGAAGATCTCTTTTTTTATCACAATCATCCTATGTATTAATGTAACTATTAGGATTTTTGTACAAGTCAAGGAGGAGCTTGTGAAATCCATTGAAATGGTGACCTATAGATTACATGAGAACCATCAAGACTTGGTACTTTAACCATCATCTTAATGAAAATGTGGTTGTCTTTATCTCCAGCAACTAAAAGTGCCTTTGAATTTACACCCTTGAAATAAGTAATTATTTATGTGTAGGAGAATCTGATTGGGTAGCTGTAGGGGCTTATTACATCATTAATGGCACACAATCATGTAGAGAGGTAGGTAGCAATGAGAAGTGAAAAACATGGGATTTTCAAAGGGTCAAGGATACCTCATAACACATACCACTTGTTAAGCATCCGGGATCAAGAATACTAAGGAATTCATTCTTCAAGGCATGCAAATAAAGATAAGACCTGTAATGTCGTAAAATTGCACCCCTTGCAATTTCACATACATTCTTGTATCCACTTTAGTGTCCATTCCCTTAGAACTTGTGTAGGCTCATTTTAGCCCCCGCATAAGCCTTTTTCCCTCTCAAGATTCTCAGGACCCTTGTTTAGTAGCTACCTCCACGCATCAACTTTGCGTCAAACCTAGTGCTTTTCTCATTCTCATCATTTTGTAGCATGATGTGTCTAGACACTACTGTGCCACATGAATGTCCACGCACCATGCTAGAGTCATGCAACATTTCAATGCTCAAACAGATGTTTTTGAGCATTTTTGTCACTTGTCAACTAATTTTGTCAGTGGTAATGGTCTAGGATGCCCTATAACCGCTCGGGAAGCTTCTTTTCCTTCCTCTTCTCCCTTTAAATGCCATCTTTCCAATTCATTTGTGCTTCTATCTTCTCTCTAGCTTCTTAGCTTCTCTCTTTCCCCTCTTTACTCTCTTTCTTGCACAAATCTCTCACTTGTTACAACAACTCTCAAGCTCTTACAACACCCTTTGCAACTCTCTTGGCTCTTGTAGCTATTGCTATCTCTCTTTGGCTTTCCTAAGCCTTACAATTGATATCTCCCCTATCTTTTGCTTGCAAGCATCCTGGGATTTCACACATCTCCTATCTATTGCATCTCCATTTGGTGATACGGGTTCTCCTCCTCAAGCGGGGATTGCTTCTATCACCCCTTTGTTCAATTTCTCTATCTATCTAGCTGTCAGTGGAGGTGGGAACACCAAAATGAGGGTTTGACTAAGGCAAACCCCTATACAACCCCAAAATTTGCTCCAGATCTTATGCATGCAAGTATTGAAGATATCTACTAGTTGGAGGCTTAATTACTTGGGTTGTTGTGAGTATTTTCTTTCTCCATTCTCTTTAGTTCTATCATTTAATTCACTTCATTTTAGTTATGTTATATTTAATTATTTTCCCACATCTTAAGAGTTCTTAGCAACCTAATTGTTAGTAGTCACTTTGCCCTTTTCAGTGATAAACTCGATTATGGTCAGTACGAGATGCTAGCGCGCCTTTGGGACGCTAGCATGTCGTGTTGTCAGCCTTATTCTGCATTGTCGTCCTTTGGCCAAGAGCTTGTTAGTCTGTCTAAAAAATCTCTATGACCTGCTCTTTCTAATTTTGAAACTCTAGCTTTGTTCCTTGAGGTAGTTTAGGGTAGTTCGCCCCTTGGGATTCTCTTGAGAATAAAGAGACTCATGAGTAGAAAATCCCCCTTCTCTACAAGACCAAACTCATGATCCTAATGAGATAATATAGTGATTTTTTTTGGGATCAAGGTTTAGGGATTCCAAGGAAAAGGTACTCAAGTAAGGGATGAACAAAACTCTAGCTCTAAGGGTAACTTTATTTATAGGATTGGGGAGTTGGGGTTCATATGAAAGGCATATTGGTAAGGTAAAGTCTAAAACTCTAAGAAGGACATAGGAAAGAGAAAAGTTTGGATAAAATAAATTCCAAGAATAAGAACTCTAAAACCTTGACAAGAAAATAGAGCAAAGATAGGAGATAGGTGAAGGTTATACTTGTATGGAAAAATTTAATATCCTAATAGGGACATGGGAAAGAGGTGGTGTTGGAAGGAAAAACATACTAGGAAGGAAAACTTTGAAACTCCAACATAAGCACAACCCTTAGAAATTTGAACATAAAACCACCATACTTATAACTTTTGAGACCTTTGCAACTTTTAACATTTTGGTAGGCATATGGGTGATGGGTAGGAGAAACATAGGAGAATTTTGACTAAATAGGAACCATTTGAAAATATATCATTTCAAATCTCTATGATGGGAAAATTAAGGCCTAAGCACAAAGGGGCAAGGATTCAAGAAAAAATGGACACATTTAAATGGGGTGCCAATAGGGTCCATCCTAAACCAAAAAAGGAGGATTCTCTTTTGAACCTTTTCTACATTCCATTTTTGAAGTGGATAACGAGATACTCATTTTCCCTCCCACCCTAAATGAGGTTAAGTTTGTGGTTTTTTCTATGAAAGAGGATAAATATCTTAACCTCTATCGCTTCTCGCTATTGTTCTTTTAGCACTTTTGGGACATTATCAAGGATGATCCGATGGAGGCTATTTTTTAATTCATTCATTATAGGGTTCTAAAAGGGATAAACAATATCTTTCTCACCCTCATCCCTAAAAATGTGATGATGAAAGAGATAAAGGATTTCAAACTAATAAATCTATGTAATTCTCTATATGAGATCTTCTCCAAGGTGTTGGTGCTTAGGCTCAAAGTCCTCCTTCCCATCATTATTTCTTCCCACCAAGGTGTTTTTTGTCAGTAGGAATATCACATATAATAATTCTCACCCTTGATGAATCCATTCATTCAATTAACAACTCTATTAGGTTTGGGATGTTCTTTAAATTTGATATGAACAAGCCCTATGACCAAGCCTCTTGAAGTCTCTTGGATGAGATATAGGAAATTTAAGTTTCCATGCCAAATTCAAAAACTTGATTGTCTTGCACTTCCACCCCAATATTTCTTGTATTGGTCAATGGTTCCCTAGTTAATTTATTTTCTATTGAGAGGGGCCTTATATAGGGTGATCCCATGCCCCCTTACATTTTCATTATCATGGAAAATAATTAGGGAGAATTTTTGAAGCAATTAGATCCTAGGGGATGTTAAGGGGCCTTGATATTTCTCCTAATATAATTCCTTCAACCCATCAACAATTTGTGGATGAAACACTCATTCTCAGGAGGCATCTATCTAAGACACTAAAGTGATTAAGAGAATTCTCTTGGATTATACAATTTTTTTGGGTTAGTGCATCAACCTAGTTTAAAGCTCTATCTTCATTGTTAATACTTATGCTCCTAGAAAACTTCATCTATTTACAATCTTAGCTTGATAGATCCAAAGGTTTTCATCATCCTATTTGGGTATGCCTCTTTTCATAGGTAGTATGGATCCTACTTGTTGAAAGGTATTTTGTATCGGTTCCAATGTAAGTTGGTTGGATGGAAGGGTTTTCTTATCTCCCTTGCTAGTAAAGTTCAACTACTTAAGAGCTCTCTCCAAAGCCTTCTAATTTATTTCATGTCACTCTTCAATATTCTTGGTAAAGTGTTGGAAATAATTAATCAAATCTTGTGATGTTGAAAAGTGTATACCCTTGCAATTTCACACTATATTTTAGACCCACTTTGGTGTCTTTCACCTATAGTATGTTTCTAGGCTCATTTGCCTCTTGCCTTAGCCCTTTTTTTCCCATGGTGCCAAGATTGCGCCTCTCATGGTATTTTATGTACAAATTCATGTTTCATGTGTTAACCTTTAATTTCTTGGTATGAGGTCTTTCTAAGAGATGAAACTATTCATGCACTAGCATAACATGCAAACATTTGTGTGAAGTGCTAATATTCCATAAAAATTTATCATTAAATGTCTATTGTTTAGAATTTTACCACCTGCTACTTTCCCAAATAAGTGGTAACCACTTTGTAGAAAAATTGAATAGCTCTCGATCCCTTGGACTCACCCATATTTCCCTCTTTTCCTCTCCTTTTCAAAATCTATCACTCTATCCATTCAATCTCTTGAATTATATCAATCTACAACACTCTTACCAATAATTACTAACAAGTTCCAAAATTATTGAGCATTATGAACTCCATGTGAACATTCTACAACATGCAAAGGCACTCCTTGAAAGCTTGGCAACATTCTTCAATAACCTTATCTCATCAAGATTCTTGAGGTGATATTGTTTTTATTATTTTTCTCGTCTTCCATTTGTTTCTTTCATTATTTAGGAATCCTTTGTTTCTTGAATTTGACACCTTGGGATCACCATTTCTAGTTTATACACCCCATGGTTGCATTTATAGGATTGTCACTACTTTTATCTTTCTATTCACACTTAGGATAAAAGAACACAATATTCTATATTTTTCTACATATTGGTTGCCCATGGAGGTCAAAATATTGAAGTAGGGGATTGACCATTCATACCAATCTCCTTAGCAACCCCAAAACTTCTCAATGTGTAGGATGTTATTTTGATTTCATCAAAATGGGAGTTTGAATTCATTTTTCTCTCTTGTAATTTTGTTTCATTAGATCTTTAGTTAAATTAGTGTTATTTATTTTTTTATCACATGAAGTAGTTGTTGCGTGTATTCCTCATTGTATGTGTTGTTGGGCATGAGATTCAAGGAGGGAATTGATTTCTATTGTGCAATGTCACTACAACCTTGTGGATGACACATCACACAAGTATCCTGACTAGAGAGTTCCAACATCTAGGACCAGGTTCCATCTTTCTTGTTATTTTCTATTATGACATTAATTTTGTAAAGTTTTGTTCTAATTAGCAATAAGCATAATTTTTCTATTTGACTCTCTTATTTTAATTTAGTGAATTTGTATTTTCAAATTTAAAACAAGCTTATAGAATAATCTAAAACATTTTATCTTTTTATAACACAAAATAATAGCAAAATATGTCATTCTTGCATAATAGATTAATTATAGAATAATATAAGAAAATATTTTAATTTAAAGAAAAAATAAATTTTCTAAGTTATCATATATTTAGCCGATAGGCTTTTATCGTGGACTTGCCAGTCCACAAGCCATCGGGATACCTGTCTCACACACGACATACCATTTGACAGCCATGTGTTTTACCGTAAACCCCTCTCTCGAGCCAGAAACAACATGCTGTTAAATAATTTCCTGGAGGTTGGTTGCATTGGCGGAGTGAGTAAATGCAGATCAATCTAGTCTAGATTGCGTGTAAGGTTTACAGATTTCATATATCTTCGCTTTTAATGCCTTCACAATTATGCTTTGCTGGTAAATCCTGACGCCTTTCATCACCACCCGAGATGTCTATAAATATGTTGAAGGTGACTTGATCAATCCATCAACTGTCATTTTTCATCCCCAAAAAGCTGCGTTGAGAGAGGCTATGAAGAAGAGTTTATCTGCGCCGTCTTACCAAACAACAGGTTTGTCTTGTCATTGATTGCATTTTTATCTTCATTTTCCTCTTTACTTACTGTGCTGCGTATAAATTCTGCTTGTTTACATTTTCTTGTGTCTATTTTATTGTTTTTGTGATATGGTTTTCATGGACATCATTTTTGGGGTTATTAGGTATGAGTATTGATTTTAGGGTTTGAGCATCGAGGTTTAAGAAATATAGGGCTTAAAATCAAGAATTTGCAAATGTTTGTGGCTGGTTTACATTTGGGACAGGGCAACATGGGCAACCGACTGTTCGAGTGATCTACGTAGTGGCAGGGCTTATTACTGCGCTCAGCGTCCAAGGTAATATGTTAGTCATAATGACGAGGCTTCTGCTACCAAGGTTAATAAGTCAGTTGTAGAGAATTGGGAGCCTGAAAATCGAACTTGTTCTAAAGAGAAATGCCAAAGTGTAAACTCATCTGCTTCTTCCAGAAGATCTAATTATGGGAACTTGGATCGCTTCCTAGAGTCCACAACTCCAACTGTCCCTGCACAATAAGTATTTATACTTGTGAAGTTTCTTCTCTTTTAGATGTCTGCATTGAAAGGGGCGAAAATTATGTTGAATTTTGATCCTTTTCTTAATGTTATCTATTCATCATGTTCACAATTTTAGGCTTACTTTCTAATATAGTTCTATTTGACATCTCTGAGTTTGCTTCTGCTAGGTTTTGGTTCTTTTAAACCCTCTTTTCCTTACATATGAAACACCATAGATTTATAGGTTTGGTGACATTCTCAACTCTAGTGAACCAGCGTTTTGGAAATTTGCTCTTTTCGCTTACTTCAATCTTGTTTTCAGGAGCTTTTAAATTTGTATTTACATTTTTCCGAATTAGTTATTGACCTGAAGAACCCCTTGTTTTTCTATCTTGTGCCCTGTTATTGTTCTTTTATTTCTTTGTCACATTTCTGATTATTTTACATTTCTGATATAATGAAAATTTTGATTTTATTCTGCTTTTGAATGGAAAATTTAGATCTTGAGTGTAATATAATGTACATTATAATTCTGCGTCTACCCTGCTTCTGGATACTTGCCATTGAAAATTTGAATTAGGTTGACAGTATTTCAGCCTATAAAGTTTATGCAATGATAGTCATTTATGCACAGTATACAGTTGTTAAATGCACTTCTTAGCGCAATATCCACTAGTCAACACACGGGACTTACTGTAGCAAGTTATGTCTGATTTTTTGTGCTGTTCAAGGTTCTCTCTCTAAACCATTATTTCTAATTTTGCACATCCTCAGACAGTGTCAGATGTTCAATAGGTAGAGCTCTCTATTATCCTTCACAATTTTGATGTAACTATATCCTTATATTGGATGAATCTGTGTTGCTAACGGACTTGATTTTGCTTTCTCTTCAATACTCAATGTCTTAACTGTTTTTAAACCTAAAATTTAATTTCTTAATTAACAGTGCCTATGTTGATGCTTCTCAGCTTCTGGATGCTTTTCGAGGTAGCTTGTTATGTTCAGTTAGGTTAACAATGTTCTGCTTATGAAATAAACCCATGATACTCCTCTGTGGAAATGAGCCTGATGATGTCCAATATGCTTTATTTCTCAAGGCTCGCTCTAAAGTTCTAAACAATTACATGGGAAATTCCTTAGAAACTCCCACATTCTGTCCAATGCCCAATAAACAGCATACATTATAGTTTTTTGACATTTGTGATTGGGCTGTGAAATTATGCTAATATCAGATAGCAATCTGTCTGTCCAAAAGATCTTATTCTATCGTTTCTTCTTAAAAATAGTCAAATTTAAGCTCCTTTTGGCCCCATAAATTGACAACTTTTAATTTAACACAATTCATTTTTTTACGCTACAGGACTTCTAGACACTATTCATGTTAGCTTCCTTAATTGTTTTCGATTAAGGAAAAATCAGGTTTTGAAGGGACCCAAAACCTTTTACAAACAGATTTTGAATGGATCTGGAACCCTCAAACATAAAGTTGTCCAAACATATGGGTCATGAGAACATTGACAACCAAGGGTACAAAAGGCAGCAGCCAAAAACAAAGCAAAAAGCTGCAAAAAGAGCAGCCTACAGCCAGCCAAAAACTAGCCCCCAAGCAAGAACCATCAAGATTTACATTTAGAACTAGTCTTGTGGGAACGGAGGGTCATGTCAAAAGAAGGCCTAGAGAACTTCCTATATTGTTATATTCAACAGTGTTTCAACTTTTCCTGGACTGATTTTTAATGAAATTTATGCGCAAAAGGCCAATTATGTCTCATTTGTTTTTTTTTTTTCTTAGGATGACCTCCAATACTCGTGAACTCTTTTATACACTCTCACTCTCTGGGAAATGAACAAGCAGGGTGTAGCTCCAGTAGCCTTCTCTTTTTCTTCAAAGATGCAGCAATAGCTCATTCTAAAAACTAAAAAGTGGGTTGTGATATTAGTCGAAATTGGTGAAAATTTTGCAAGCCCAAGCACCAACAATTGAGCCAGGCTTTGGCAAAAAGAGTGACAATACTGCAAACCCAACAAGCACGATATATTCAAAATTTACTTAAATAGTTAAAACCAATCACTCCAGATTTCTTCTTTCTGTCTTGTGAATTTTGTAACATTGTAATATGTTGAATTCTTTCAAGGCCTATAGTTGTTTTATATTTAGTAGTATTTTCACAAGGCTTGCAATTGTGCTCCTTAGACTATTATCTTGTTTATTATTGCTGCTCTGTTTTCTTTGTTCTTCATTTATTTATGTTTATATAGAAGATTAGATAAAACCTAAGCTCATAAGCCAGGGCTGGGTAGGTCATTTGTATCAAGCCAAAAGCCAAAAAAATACACTAATGGTTCTCTGGCCAAAAAACGCATACATTTCAAGTGTTCATACAACCCATTCTTTGTCAAATAACATACAAAATTACTTCTTGTATCTAGACACCATCAGATATCTCTGCATTTCCTGTTTTCAAAAAAAAATGTTTTGTTTTGAATATGATATCATTGGATGTGTCGAGACATTTGGGATTTGTATAGTTTCCAAATCTTTTTCTTTAAGATTTGCTAAGAAAGGACAACCTTTTTCTTGAAATAATTACCAGGATTTTAAATACATGCAATGTATTATATTTTGTTTATAATTGATAGTATTGTGTGACTGTTCACATTTCTAAGATCAATCTACTCAAGATCATGAGCTTTACCGCAGAATTTATACACAGCACAGTAATTAAGAAAGATTGTGGATCAAAATTACGATCCTGCTACAAATGGAAACAATAAGTTATTTGGGTATAAATGAATTAATGCCTCAAGTTTATCCTTGTGAACCCTTGCAAGCTGCAAAAGCCTTAAACCAAAGGTGGGAAGGAGTATGAAAAGTTACATGGTGCTTCAAAAAACATGTGATAAATTCTTGATAAGATATTTATGTATATTATATAATTTATTAGTGCAAAGACATAAATTCTAATTTATACAATTTCTATGATGTCTGTTTTTCTGGTGGGAGCTGCCACGATTTTTCTTGTGGCAACAATTTTACTAAAACACAATTGAAATTATAGGATCCATCTATCTCCAGGTCCCTATTATTGGGCAATTTCATCTTCTAATAGATAAAACCAGGCCAATTCACTAGATTCTAAGTTTGTTGTCAACACTCTATGGCCCCATTATGCATCTAAAATTTGGTAGTTCCCCTGTTTTAGTTACAAATTCTTCAAATTTAGCCAAAGAATCTTTTACAGTAAATGACAAATCTCTTGCATCTCGCCCTCGGCTTGCACAAGGTCAGCATTTGAGCTACAATCATCCTATGCTGGGTTGGGCTCCTTACGGCCCCTATTGGCAAAATGCTAGAAAAATCTGTGTACTTGAGCTCTTGTCTTCCAAAAGAATACAATCATTCGGACCCAAGAGACTGCAATAAATTAATAGAGCACTAAAACTGTTTGTTTCAGCAGACACAGTCGCAGAGTATTGTTAACATGAGAAGTGTTCTTTCAAAATTGACTTTTAATGTTCTGATGACTATGATTATAGATGAGAGGTATTTTAGAGAGGAATCAGGGATTTCGGTAGATTTAGTCACATCTGATTGAAGAATCATTTATGCTTAATGGAGTAATTGATATTGGGGATTATATTCCCTGGTTGAAATGGTTTGATTTGCAAGGGTATGAGAAGGCTATGAAGTAGATATATGAGAAATGAGATTCGTATATGCAGAGAATTATGGAGAAGCACAAGGAGAAAAGATTAAAAGATGTGGGAGAAGCACGGGAATTCAACTTCAGAAGTTAACCATTAAAACATTTCTTATCATTTATATAGAAATTAAAAAATTATAACTAACATTTATTATTGGCGTAAGAAACAAGATTAAAGCATTAACATTCATGTGTAGTTGGTTAATTTTATCACTTTGATTCTTGGCACTTTGATTTTTGGTGGGACATTGGAATTTGTGTCCCAACTTTTATATAAGTTAGGAAACTTTTACAGTTATATCTTTTATTAATTCATCTTCTCGGATTTTACGTAATAGCACTTGTGCTTTAAATTTTCTTATTCGATGAAAACTCGTTGAAGGTAAGGATTAGTGGATGGAAAATCATTACTTTCAATGGGAAATCTTATTTGAAGGTTGCATATGAGCTTCAAGGATTTACAAGATTTTTCAAGTTGTTCTAATTGTGCAATTTGATTCGTCTATTGTAGGATTTCAAGAGATTTTGTATGGAGTTTCATTTTCAGATTTGGTGAGAAATTCTAGAAGGTTTTTTAGTGTTTTAGATTAAAAAAATCTTCATTATTAAATAAAAAGTATCTTCTAGTGTTGTAAATCTTCCTATTTCAGTTGGAGTAAAATTCAATGTTATTATTGTGTGATTTTTTTTTGTCTTCGTACGGATTTAAGAGTTGTTTTTTTCGAGTATTCTTAGTTGTTGTTGATATTCTACTTCTTGTTGTAGCAGAATATTCTGTGTGTGAAAATCATTTTATATTATATAATAAGATTTCAGGTGTTGGATACAAAAATTGTCAAATTTCGAGTAAAATACATAATGGGTAGTTCAACATTTTGTATGTTTAATAAGCAATTGTTTCCAAATTTATGTTTTATGTTGTAATGACTATCATAACAGTACAATATGATGTAAAAATAAGATTTATACCAATATATAAATTTATAGAAATTGTTGGTTCAACTGGTGCAAATTTAGTATTGTCTAGCTTACTAGTTTGTGTAGTCTTTGTGAAGTTTGCTTTATGCAATTTTTAGATCTAAAATTTATTGATAAAACTTTTGGTTGGTTCATTACAGTGATATTAGATCAATGATCTTGCTAGCTTGTTGGAGAAGATAACCATTGTTGTATTTTATTTATGTTTCATGCCACTTGTTTTAAGGTCACGTGATAGTTTTAGTGGTTGTATGTCAGCGATCAACATTTGCATGCCAACTTTTAGTGTTTGCATGACAAAGTTTGAAGTTGCAAGTTAGTGATCAGCACTTGTATGCCAATGTTATGTGATTGCATGCCAATTTTTAGCAATGGTATATTAGTGTATGTCAATTTTATCAATGTTCCAAGTAAAATTCATTAATAAATATTTTAGTGTTCTCTAATGAGCTATCACATGAAGGAAATGTTTGTTGTAATGAAGTCAATGAAAAATTAACTATCCATATTGAATATAAAGATTTGAAAATAGAATAAAATGTTCCAATAATTTATGATGGTGTCTAAGAAACACCTATTAATATTTCACACACTAAAAAGATGGAACTATCAATATGTGAGAATGGTTTACAATTAACTATATTGGGGGACATGGATAGGTAGAGGATTTTTTATTTGATTTTTATTATATAAATGGTCTTCATTTTGAAATGGGTAATATTTTTGCAAATATTTTGAGGATGTCGAAATCAACAAGAGAAGGTAAAACTATTGATTTTTTTTTAATTATAGTTCAAGGAATAAAGATAAAACTATTGATTTTTCTTTAATCAGAGTTAAAGGAATAAAGATAATATTAATAAAGAAGATTTATTGCATCAATTTGATTCTACTTCATTACATAGTGTTTATCATCATGAGAAGAATTCCAACAATGATTAAAATATGAAGGGTGCAAAGTGGAAGGGAAATCCTTTCTCTCAACTTCAAAATATCTCATGAATGATATTGTGGGATCCTAGTGTCAAATTCAACATATAATTTGCAGATAAAAAAATTTTAGTAATAGAAGATGTTTTATTAACTTACCATGATTGCATGTCTCAACAAAATATTGATGAATTCAAGGAAGAAATGGCTTGATTTTTTTGATATAATGAGTTCAAGATGAAGGAACATGCACTATCCTTCGTGATTTCAATGGGTGAGCCACTGATTATTTTTTTGAGTAGCATTGTAGATGGACATGCATTTGATGAAAATAATTTGAGCTACAAGGATGGAAATATTGATGGTATCTCCACAATTCCTACCTCAACATAGGAGGATGAGTTCATTGTTGATAGCCTAAGGTATGAAAATAATGATCATATTTGAATTTTTTTGCTTCCTCTTATGTCATTGCAAAATGTTGGTCATTAAGGAAAGCATGTCAATAAGGGTAATAGAGCAAGGGATATAACTTGTAATATGGATAATGTGGACTCTTAAATTAAAATTTAAGATTATTTTTGTATATGGAATTCGACTGATCTTTTTAGGGTCAAAATGGATAGAGGCATTGATATCACGATTATGTTCCCCATCTCTTATATTTGGATGGGAAAGGATTTTATAAGGAATCATATGGGTTTTTTTTTGTACATTCTAGCCACTTTGTGAAGGGACAATATGGTAGCATAAGGTGTACACCATGTAAGGAGCTTTGAACAAGATTCCCAAGATCAAAGAACTTGAAATATGTTTTATTAACTTATAATGATTACATGTCGAACTAATCATAAAAAAAGTGAACACAAAGATGGCCTGCTACTCCGCGAGGGTTTGTTGCTAGGGCAGCGATGCCCTAGCTCTTGTTGCATAGGTGCCTCCTGCTGTATGTGTGCCTCCTGCACGTGTGCTTGCATCTTTCTGTTGCTCGCATGTGTGGGTGGGGTGGGGTGCGGTGGTGTGTTGGGTGTGGTGGGGTGCGTGGGGTGTTGCAACCGGTGTGGTGTCTTTGTGTGGGGAGTAGTGGGGTGCTATGTGGGGTTTTGCGTGGGAGGTTGTGGGGTGTTGTGTGGGGTGGCATCTGGTGGGGAGGGGTGTGGCTTTTGGTGAGTGGTGTGTGGCGGTTGGTGTGGTGGGTTTGGGTGCGAAGTTATGGTTGGGGTTTCCAAGATTTTGATGCTTTTGGGCGCAAAGCCGCCTCCGACTTCCTTTGCGGACGTGCATGCTCTGTCGATGAATTCCTCGTTTGTGGGTGAGAGCTCTAAGCTTAAAAAGGTGAATGGGTGTTTGTCGCGCGGTAAAGATCGCGCAGTTTTGGTTATTTCTCTGGAATCTGTGCAAGAAGACTTCTTCTATTGGAGCCAATATGTTCTTATTTGTAAATTTATGGGTATCCGTATCCCCCTTTCGGCTTTGGAGTCCTGGATTTGTAGAACCTGGCAAGTTGAAGGTGACTTTGATATTTTGGTTGTTGGAAATGGTTTTTTCATGGTTGATTTTTCTTGCATGTCAGATTGCAATTGTGTTTTTGAGGGGGGCCGTACTTTTACAATCATGTGGGATTGTTCATGAAACCCTGGCATGGAGGATTCAATGCAGTTGAGGACCTGCCTTCTCGGGTCCCTGTGTGGGTTCGTCTGCCATGGTTGTCGTTGGAGTTTTGGAGAGAGGATATTTTGCAGAGGATTGCTGCCTTGTTAGGGAAGTCGACTGCCATTGCTCATAATACTTTGGATAAAAAGGTATTTTCATTCGCTCGCATTTGTGTTGAAATTGATTTAAATAATCTTTTTTCAGATTCTTTGGAAATTTGTATTGGCTTTGCCTCGTGGATTCAACAGTTAGATTATGAGTCCCTTCCTTTTCGATGCCGATTTTATCACGAGTATGGACACCTTCAACACCAATGTTCTAGGACTACTAGAACGACAGGGGTTTCTTCTCCTTCTTCGGAGCCTTCAGCTGAGAAGGGAGATAAGGGCAAGGCGCCTATGACTGAGGGGGGACCAAATGATGGTTTTATTCCTGTTAAGTCGAAAGCTAAGGGGAGGGGTCAAAAGCGGCCCTTTAAAAATAAACAGAGTGATTAGGGTTCAACCGTTTTGAGGTTCTGGATAGTCCGGCCTTAGAGGAGGGGATCCCATCTGAGATCTTGATTGGAGCCACTAAAATGGATACAGGGTTGGAGCAGGCTATTGTTGTTAAGGATATCTCTCCATCGGTGGTGCAGGGGGGTGTCGGGCCTCTTGATGCCTCTGTAGATCTACAAGATGATATTGTTTTAGTAGATTTGGCTAAGGAGGCGTTGTCTTCAGGTAGAGGTTGGGGTACATCTCCTGGGCTTGGGGTGCAACAACGCCCTCTCAAAAAGGGGCATTTCGACAACTCCTCTAAAGTTGGTCGTAAGAAGGATGTTGACAAGGTTAAATTAATGGGGATTTTTTGGTGGAATCAGGGTCGGTTAAGACCATTGAGGCCCACTTTGTCCAACCTTCCTCATGATTATTCTGTCATGAAATGCAAGGGGGTTGAATAGCGCCTCTCGTCAAAAGGCTATTCAGGGTCTGATTGGGGTTCACTCTCCGGATATTTTCTGTGTGCAAGAGACCAAGCTTCAGGTGGATCTCATGCTTCAGTGCTCTCCTCGTATTTGGGGTTTTGGGCAATGCCAGTGTATTGGATCTAGGGGAAGTTCTGGAGGTTTAGCTCTTTTTTGGGATCCTCATAAGGTTGTTCCTCGCTGGTGGATCTCTAGCCATTCCTCTATTTCTGTGGTGGCTACTATTTTGGATTTTGGTGAGACTATTTTAGTTAGTAATGTTTATGCTCCGATTGATATTCGTGGTAAAATCCAGCTTTGGGCCCATATCAGGTATGTTAGGTCTTGTGCACCTTATTTGCCCTGGATCTTAGTTGGAGATTTCAATTCTGTGTTGAGTTTGGAGGAGAAAAGAGGGGGGCTTCCGAGATTGGGTCCTGCTTCTGACCTGTTTCGTGCTAATGTGGATTCTCTTGCTCTTGTTGACATTAAACCCTCCAATGGCATTTTTACTTGGAATAACAGGCGGAGTGGGCCTGCTGCAATTTCGAAGCGTCTGGACAGATTTTTGGTCTCTTGCTTTTGGGTTGGGGGCAGTTTGGTCACTTGCTTTGAGATCCTGGATTGATGTGGGTTGGATCACTAGCCAATTAAGTTTTTTGCTTCTTCTCTCCCCAATTATAAGAACCCTCCTTTCAAATTTCAGCTTATGTGGTTGCGCGATTCGTCCTTATATAATCTGGTTGGTCAGTGGTGGAGGGATGGAGCTCTTGCTTATGGTACTGCTATGTATGCTTTTGTCAAGAAGCTGCAATATGTCAAGTTTCATCTTAAGCGGTGGAATAGAGCGTGTTTTGGCAATTTATGGGCAAAAAAAAGGGAAGCACAGGAGAACCTTGCTGTTATCATTCACCAGATTAGGGGTTTGGGTTTTTCAGAGGCTCTTGGGTATGCTGAATCCCAGGCCTTGAAGGAGGTGGAGGAGTGGGAGCTTCGTGAGGAAATTTTTTGGAAACAAAAAGCCAGGGTTGACTGGCTTCAAGAGGGAGACAGGAATACTGCTTTCTTTCATCATTCTGTGCAGGCTCGTTGGAATAAATGTCATATCCCTTCTCTGGTCAATCATGAGGGCTCTTCAATATTTTCGCAAAAGGCTTTGTCCAGAGAAGCCCGTCAGTTCTACTCTGCTCTGTTCACTGAGGATTCGCCCCCTGCTGAGGCTGATGAAAACATGGTCATTTCCTGTATTCCTTCTTTGATCTCTAATGACTTGAATGCTTCTTTGATTCGTCTGATTACTTTGGCTGAAGTGGAGGAGGTTGTGTTTGGGATGAATAAGGGGAAAGCTCCTGGCCCTGATGGTTTCCCTGTTGAATTCTTTCAAGAGTTTTGGGATATTGTGAAGATGGATTTGTTGGAGGTGGTTCGTGAGTCTCTTCATAATAAGTAGATGCTTCGTGCCCTGAATGCTATTTTTTTGGTTCTCATCCCTAAGAAAGATGGAGTTGATCGGCTTGATTACTTTAGACCTATTGCGCTCTGCAATGTGGTGTATAAGATTGTTACAAAGTTGATTGCGGAAAGGCTTAAGTCTTGTTTACCTACTGTTATTTCTGAGGAGCAAGGAGGCTTTGTGGAGGGCCGTCAAATTTTGGATGGAATGGTGGTTGCCTCTGAGGTCATTCATTCCATGACTATCTCTAAAGTCAGGGCTATGTTCATTAAGTTGGATATGGCCAAAGCGTACAATAGAGTTAAATGGGGATTTCTTCAGAAGATTATGTTGGCCTTTGAGTTTTCTTCGGATTGGGTGAATTGGACTATGAGTTGTGTGACTTCTTCCTCCTTTTTGGTTATTGTGAACGGTGAGCCTTCTGAGCTATTTGGTGCTTCTAGGGGCCTTCGCCAGGGGGATCTGCTCTCTCCTTATCTATTTATTATCTTGGCGGAGGGGCTTGGCCGCTTCCTTAAATTCTAGGTTTCTCAGGTTTTGACTCATGGTTGGCAGTGGGGGATGGGTCTTCCAACGCTTTCTCATCTCCAGTTTGTGGATGATACTTCCCTTATGGGGTTGGCCCGTATTCGGGAAGCTCAATCCTTTAGGCAAGCTTTGGATATCTACTTTGGTGCTTCGGGTCAAAAAATCAATGAGCAAAAGTCCTCTATTTTCTTCTTTAATACTCTCCAGGCTATTCAACAAAGGATTGCTGGTATTTTACGGTTTCAAATTGGGTCTCTCCCTTTTGTCTATTTGGGGATTCCACTTGCTGTTGGCAGGCAGCCCCGGTCTTCCTGACAGTCATTGCTTGACAAGTTGAGAAAGAAGGTAACTCATTAGACTCATCGGTGGCTGTCTACAGCTGCCAGAGTTACTCTCCTTAAGTCGGTTATTCAGGCCCTCCCCATCTACAGGTTTTTGTTCATTCGGCCCCTATGTATTTCCTTAGGGAATTTGATGCCCTCTCTCGTCAATTCCTTTGGAGTGGCAACTTGGTGTCCTCTAAGTTTAGTCTTGTTAACTGGGATTCTGTGTGTAGACCAAAGCAGGAGGGGAGTCTCGGCTTGCACTCTGCTATTCTGAACGGTCAGGTTCTTGCTGCTAAGCTTTATTGGCATTGGTGCACTAATCAACACCAGTTATGGGCCTAGATTCTTAATCATAAGTATCTTAGAGGTGTTTCTTCTTTCGAGGTCCCCCGCTATCCTCTGGAGGGGAGTGGATCTATGATTTGGAATACTTTGAAAGTGGGGGCTCAGTTGATTAAGCGTGCTCTTTTCTGGATCTGTCACTCTGGATCTCAGGCTCTTTTTTGGTTTGATGCTTGGGATGGTCACCCTCCCCTCCTTTTTGATTATCCTCATCTTCAACCCCTTTGTGATGCTTTTACTACTGCTGGCTAGGACACCGTGGAGCATTACAAGATTGCTGAGCATAGTGGCTCTGTGGTTACCTTTCGCTGGAAGCATCCTGCTGAATGGCCTCCTTGGGGGGCTAAGGGGTGCAGGCGCGAGCTTGCTCAACTTTTGGATTCCCGTGCTTGTAATTCTTTGTGGGGCTCGGATATTTTGGCTTGGGATGGCTCTGATAGGTCTGGAAAGTACTTTGTGTCTACTGGCTATAAGCAACTGGGTAGGTAATTATTTGGAGATATTGAGGTCCCTTGGTGTAAGCAAGTCTGGCATAAGTTGGCTTGGCCTAAGTGCAATTTCTTCATGTGGTTAGTGGCTCAGAGTAGGTGTCTTACTTGGGATAATCTTTGCAAGCACGGATTCCAAGGTCCCTCTAGATGTGTGCTATGTTGTAATTCAGAGGAAAGTGTCTCATTTTTTCTTCCAATGCTCTTATGCTAGGGAGATTTGGCATTTTTGGTGGGGGGTGTGGAATACACTTTGCTGGCATGTTTGCTCGTTAGCTGAGTTTGTGGATCGCTAGGGCAGGGCCCCTATTTCTACTTCCTTTCTTCAAGCTGCTTGGGGGATTGGCCCTTCCTTCATTATTTGGAATCTTTGGTTGGAGAGGAATCGTCGGGTGTTTCAGGATGAGTCATTGGTGGCCGCTCGCCTGTGTCAGAAAATTATGCATTCTTTGGGTGAAACTGTTGCTGCTAAGTGTGATCTGTCTGCTTCGGTGGCCCCTTCTGATGTTGACTGTTTTAAACGCCTTCATCTTCCTCCTCCGCAACAACAGCTTTGACGTAACAGATGTCGTCATCCTACCCCAAAGGTGAATAGGGAGGGAAAATGGTCCCCTCCTCCTCAGGGGATCCTCAAGCTTAATACTAATGGCTCTTCTCGTGGAAACCCTGGTCATGCTGGTATTGGTGGAGTTGGGCAGGATAGCTTTGGTGATGTTCAGTTTATCTTCTCGGTGTATAAGGGTTTTCATTCAAATAATCTTATGGAGGCTCAGGCAATCCTTGTGGCGGTGAAGCGTGGAAGTCAACTGGGGTGGCGTAGGTTCATTTGTGAATCTGATTCCTAGGTTGTTGTGAACCTGTTAAATAGGCGGAATTTAGATGATGTTAGTTGGCAGTTGGCTCTGATTGTGGCAGAGATTCTCAACCTTTGTACTTCTCTGGAGTTCGTTACTTTTACTCATATTCCTAGAGAATGGAATGGTGTTGCGGATGGTTTGGCTAAACGGGCTTCAGATCATCCTTAGGACTGGAACGTGCAGGATCGGGGTCAATTACCCCCTGATTTGTCTCAACAGTTGGACCACTTGGTGGACTTGGATAGGGCTGTGTAACGGCCTTGCTTTGTACTTTTCCTTGGTTTAATAAAGTTTTTACCCCTCTTTATTTTATAATGATTACATGTCTAAAAATAAAATATTGATGAATTCAAGGAATAAATGGCTCTATTTTTTGGATACAATGAGTTCAAGATGAAGGAACATGCACTATACTTCATTCTTTCAATGGGTGAGCCATTGATTGATTTTTTGAGTATCATTGTAGATGGACATACATTTGATGAAAATACTTTCAGTTGCAAGGATAGAAATATTGATGGTATCTCCACAATTCCTACCTCAACAAAGTAGGATGAGCTCATTGTCGATAGCCTAAGGTATGAACATAATGATCATATTTGAATTTTTTTTCTTACTCTTATGTCATTGCAAAATGTTGGTCATCAGAGAAAGCATGTCAATAAGGGCAATAGAGCAAGGGATATAAGTTGTAATATAGGTAATGTGGACTCTTAAATTAAAATTTAAGATTATTTTTGCATATGGAATCCAAGTGATTTTTTTAGGGTAAAAATGGATAGTCATTTACATCGCGATTATGTTCCCCATCTCTTATATTTGGATGGGAAAGGATTTTATAAGGAATCTGTAATGTCCCCATTTTTGCTCGCCTCAACATCTCGTTGATTAGCATATCATTTGACCTTCGTAGGCTAATACTCATGGTTAAAGGGTGATGTTTGGCAGTTATTGAGTTGTTCTTCTTTGGGGCATGGTATTATTCATGATTGGTCTTTGATGGCGTCTCAGAACTTAGTTTTACACACTTACTAATTAGAGTAAATCACCTGGTTATTGGAGTCCAATATTACTATTTGTGGAAAGGCACCTAAATGCTTAGTGAACGTTGTCGCTGACCCCTTGGCACAATCATAATTGAGAAATGATGATTTAAGTGGAAGAGATGTTATTTAATTATTATTAAAGTTTAGCATTAATAACAGTTAATTATTTTAAAAGTGCATTATAAAGTTATATTCTAACTTTATGTCATTGAGGCCATTATGATTTAAAAGATCAATTAATGAGGCATTAAAGGGGGCTTCCACTTTATGACATTTATAAAAATACATATCATAAAGTTATGTTTCAACTTCATTAAATGTGGGACCATTTAATGATAAAAGGAAAATAATAAAATGCATGACTTGGGCGTTCATTTAATGCTAATATATAGTCAACATCAAAAGCAAGTTAAAAAGTATATAAAACGATTATTTAAATGCATTGGGAGTCGTGCCTTTCCAAGGAGAATATATAAGCATTCATCAAAAGTAAATAATAATTCATTTCAATGATTCTAGACTTGGCATTTATAAGCATTTGGCTTTGTGAGGAGGAGGAACCAAGGGTTTCCGCAATTCTTGCAATTTCTTGACATTGGAGAACGTGGTATCTTCATTGTACAACTACTCGAGGGTGTGCAATACCATCTTAAGGTTGCATTGTGCATTGGCTTCATCCAAGAGTCAATATTGAGTAAAATTGGAGAAGATTTTGAAGGGTTTGAATAGCTTAACATTGAAAATCTAAATTTCATCAATAGTTGTTTGCATTTCATGCTAGGACTTCAACTGTTGGACTGATCTTCATCATAGCAGGTCGTACTATTTGTTGAGGGTGGTATTTGGGATTTCCCAAGCAAACGCCTTGCTTATTGAGCTGCAACCATTTCCATGGTGGGTGTCCAAACTTATGCTACCATTTGGTTGCATTTATAGGGTGGAGAGGTTATCTTTTGAAGGGTGATTACATTAAATGCGTTTACCATCTGCAGATTGCATTTCCAAATTTGAATATATTCTTGTATTAGCAATTACGAGTATGAGATTTGTATAAAAACTTCAATGATAAATGAATGCAATATATATATGATGAGATTGTTGCATTTATTGTATTTACTTTCCAACCATTATTAGTTTCTTTGCATACACTTGTATATTTCTCCATTTTATATTTCCCAGCATCCTATATCATAAGAACACAAAAAATACAAAACATCCAAAACAACAAAAGAAATAGTCAAGCAGTTGCATAAAAATAACTCTGCAGTCAAGAGGGTTTGTAATGCCCCGCCACGCACACCCCAAAGGACAACATAAAATCTAGCAAATTACTACATTTTTTTTTTTTTAAAGAAAAACTAACATGAAATGTAAACCATCATACAACATCTAACTAGTCCTTTAGGGGCATTACGTTGTGAATGTTTCTAACTTAACACGAATCCATTAATGATGATAACTATGCACATGCATTCATTTAAAAACCCTTATATAAAATAAATGAACAATGTACATACATCCATAACCATACATAATCATACATCTTTGATCACATGATAATATCAAAAGACACGTCCATTACATTTGTCATATGAATACACATCGAGTTCAAAGGTTACATAATTATAAATATTTCCATAGATACAACACCACATAAGTGCAATGTATGCGAACCAAAGCTTACAACATCATACCCATACATGGGATAAACAATACATATAACAACAAACTTCCCTTGTAACAATGGGAAGGATTCCACATTTACATAATGAAATACATCAAAAAGGAATATAGAACATAGCACCAAATCTGTCACCAACATTGGAAAGCTCAGGAGCCACATCAACTGGTACAACTTTGTGCATCACAATCGTCGGTGGGGAACCCAATGGAGTACATAGCACGTTCCACCTGACCATGTGGACCCTAAGGTCCACCCTCGTGCTAGGAGATGACAAGAGGACCCACCACATAAAACAGTCAAGTGTGCAAGGAAAACATGACTCCACAATCCAAATGGCAACAAGACACAACATAAAAACAATCACTTCCAAAAGTACAAGAACAACGAAGGGAAAAATACAACATACAAGGCTGCTAAAGGGAAGTGTGTCATTGCATGGCTCGATATGAGTTACCCAATGCGGATCCTCCTAGGTCTCGGCCCCCATCCTAGGTTACCCTGGTGACCTCAACCGATCCTCGGCCCCCATTCTTACACATGTGGAATCAACTTACCTTTCTTGAAGATAAGGTAGTTGATTTTCCATTTCAAGCCTTCTCATCTCATCTCAAGCCTAAACGAGCACTTGATCCATGAGAGGCAATCATTATCTTTAGTTAGTGTGATTACTACCCACCCTCTAACTATTTATTAGGTTGCCACTTACTTAACTCAACTTCCACACTAGTTACCCAAAATACCACTTAGGGTTTTGGCCCCCGTGGGAAGCCACACTCCCTACTAGCGACAAAATATCATAATCACAAACGGGCAAGCCAACTTGCACAACTATCAAAACCAGATAAGCAAATGCACCAAGTGAGGCATACACCATCTCACGCTAGATCATCATAACAAGGCAACTCCCAAGTGCAAGGCTAAACCCACATAGTCAAGTGTAATCACAGTTCACAAGAACCAACATGAGAAACCAATTATAAAGAAACATTTTTCCCCACCTCTAGAATCCAAAAACCGACTACGCATGAACTCACAGACGAGTGTAAATCAAGCATAATAGGTTCCAACACAAAATATCAACATTAATAATCTCCTCAAAGCAATCAACTCGAGACGGAGACACATCAACATGACACCATTTAAATCATTATTTAATTTCACTAACACATCAAAGGTAATAAATTTTAGAGACCATTTAAAACATTATCTCATTTTATTTATATGTTTATTGCAAAATCTTTTAAATAATTAAAGACACAATATAAACATATTTTATATCTAATTACATTTTAATACAGACTAACTTGCTTTTAACAATAATCATGCATATACATATTTATACATATATATACACACACATATATATATATATATACATATATATAAGTATAGATATATAAATGTATGTAATTTAATATGCTATTGTAAATAACAATACTAAAAAAATTTATCATGCAGTGACATGTTGTTTTTAACAGCATATAGAAAAAAAATAGAAACAACGAATAATACCAACACATATATATATTCATTCTTAAATAAGAACCGATTGCACAAACCATGCGTTGGGCGCCATGAAAGCGGGTGGAAAAACCTATAACAGAGCGGTCTATGATGGTAAGCATGCCCATGAAAGCGGGTGGAAAAACCTATAACAAAGCGGTCTATGATGGTAAGCATATAGGTCGAACTCGATTCCCTCAAAAAGAAATCGATCCACACAAAATTACCAGACGTCATAAAAAATGAAAGCAAACATGTGAATACCAAGTGAGGTGGCCAAATCATTTGAATAAAATCGACTCTATTACCGCCGACTCAAAACATACAACTCCTACTTACAACATAAGTTTAGAAATCTACAGGAAAATCAGAATTGTAGCCTTCCCTTAATTGAATGCCATATAGGCGAATGACTGCAAGGTTAAGATAGAATTTATAGAGATTTATATAAAGAATCAAACCATACTAGGGGTTCAAAAAAAATCAGACTCCAATCTCTTTTAAAAAAGATCGAACCACCAATAATGCAAGGTAGGATAACTGTGCAAGGATGGGAATCGGCCACATCAAGCCCAATGGCTATTTACAGCAGTAATGACTAATAAAGGCAGCGACCTCAAAGGATCCGTCGAGACGCCTAGATACAAGCATGAATTGAAACCTCACAAAAGCAAATGAGAGCAATAAATAAAGTCGCGCCTCTAACATGCGACTCCTACTAACAACAAATACTTTGATCTACAGAAAATAAATGAAACGCTATGCTTAACCAAGCATTAACGCCAAAATCCTCGGCTTTTTCTTTCAGAAAGATCGAACCGTAATACCATGCGGTATGACTTTGACAGTAAGAATAACCCAATGACTATGCAATTTCTATGTAAAGCAGTCAAAAATATTGAAATAATCTGAAACTCTAATTAACCATACAACAAAGGCGTCGTAAATATAAAAGAACACAATTTCCATATCCCATACAAATCATCAAGGAAATACTGACTTAAATCAAATTGTTAAATGAATTACAAGTTTACAGAGGATAAACATCAATTGCCCTATGGTAATCTCAACGAACATATCTATGAGGTGGCATACAAACAAGGATGTAAATATCAAGTGCCATGATGACCACCAACAATATAAAGAGTAAAATCGAACCGGCTAGAAATCAATACCGTAAAAATGGGGTGATGAAAAAAAATAGGTTATCAACTCTTAAAAAAATAATAAAAAACCAAGTGAATGGCTGAGAGCAAGATAACCAGACACCATACAAACACCAGATGGATCTATTGGAAACGAAATATTTACTAAAGAAATCCATGACCAACCTGGATTCTTGGCTCGAAGATGGAGTAGACGAATTGAAGACCTCTGTTTTGTAACCCTAAATTCTTCCTTCAAACTTGATCACTACCAGAGATAAATTCGTTTCGAAACAATATCGAAACACCAACTGTAATTTTATTTTTCCAAAATTCTTTTGTAGAGCAAATTTTTCTCTTTTTTTCCCCAAAATGAAAATAATAACTCTCCAAAAAAAATCCAAAACTAGCACTACTAAAACCAGAGAAGAGTTTTCAAAAACAAAAATCAACCATAAGGGAAAGTTTTCGATTGGCAAAAACAGTTTCGAGTCAGTTCAAAGATAAGATCTTCTTTGTTTATTTCAATTTATCAAACACTTTCCCACATTTAAATAATTACTCTTTTGATATAAAAATTATCAATCATTATTAGATATGATTTATAACATTATTTTTTCATATTTAAATAATCCTTTCATGATAATAATTTATCAATTATTATTAAATAACATTTAACAAAACAATTTAATTTATTTATATATTTTATATTTCATAAAATTAATTAATTTAATTATTATTTTAATTTCCAAATTTATAGAAATTGCCTTGTAATCAAATTTTTTAAATTTAATTAACTGCTTTAACCTGGTCATTAAAGTACTAAGTTCACCATAAATTCAATAACACTATAAACAATGAAATCACATGACATCACAATTAAAGGACTTACCTGAATGTCAAGTAAGGCCAAAATGGAGGGGCACTACATCCTCCCCCCTAAGCTTCGACATACTCTTGGAAGTCACAAGGTAAAGTAAAACATATGCAATCATAAGCAACATCACCACAAACAACCATGTGATAACACAATTAATTCAATTAACATGAAAACCAAACAAAACAACCGACAGGGTAACAAACTAGACAGACGTGTTACCAGACAAAATCTCATCCTCATTGCAGATGATGGCAAGGTTGGGGACTTTTTGTCATCTCCTTTTTTCCACATTATATCCATTGGGTCCTTAAGGTACGCTCAAACTTGATAGTGCAGGTGGAGCCGATACCCGATACCTGCAACCTGCATCAAACAAGATGTCGAACAACCTGCACATGTGTGTGTATATATATATATCAAATAACAAACACACCATGAGAGGAAATCACAGTGTAGCAAGGCACTCACGAACGAGTGATGCTACCCTGTTGCCCTCACCAAGACCTCAACAATAACCACATCATCAAGTAACATTAATTGCATCATATAACCATCACTAATCAGAATCATAGCGATCATAATCATAAGTCACATGATACATAGAGTCAAATTTATCCAAACACACTACTAACTCCATAAATCTAACGTAACCTAAGCATTGGTCCATAATGTCATGATCATCAAAATCAAATGAAATGTCATCCAAACCAAACCATAATGGTAAAACCAACAACTACAAGGTCTCAAGTGCATAACATAATGTAATAAGTATCAATATAGTGAAAGCAATTAGGAGAGGCACTACATCTAAAACTAGGATTACTCCTGGAAGCCTATAAACAGATAAGGAAAAGACTCTCGAATCTTAGATGCATCCTCCCATGTAGTCGAAGTCTCATTGTTAGGGTCTCATTGGACCTTCACCTACTCAATGTCTTTGTCCCTGAGAGCGATTCTCCTATGTTGAAGAACGGCCACGGGCTCTAGTGCCAGCTGCATGTCCTCTACATATAATGCATTCCAATCAAGAACATGAGATACATCTGGAAAATAAGGCCTAAGTATAGAAACGTGAAACACATCATGGATGCGTGATAGACTAGGTGAAAAAGCAAGACAATAAGCAACAGGACTAATCCTCTCCAAAACTTCAAACGACCCCACAAAATGAGGTGCGATCTTAGAGTCTTTCCCATTATGGATTGGACTCTTTCGCGGTCGCACTCGTAAGAACACCCGATCACTGACTGAGAACTGACGGTTGACCCTATGTGCATCTACATATTTCTTTTTTCTGTCATATGTTGCCACCAAGTGCTCTCTAATGCAAGCAACCTGATGCTCCATATCCTGAAGCATCTCGGGTCCAAGAAGAACTATGTCCTCAAGATGGTCCCAACTCAACGAAATCCGACAAGGATGACCATACAATGTCTGGAAGGGATGCATACCAATAGAACTATAATACCCATTGTTGTATGCAAACTCCACCAAATGCAAGTAGTCCTCCCAACGAGACTGTTGATCCATGACATACATACGAAGCATGTCCTCAAGGACTTGGTTGACCCTCTCAGTCTATCCATCTGTCCATATGGTAGGAAAAATTGAAGTTCAGTTGGGTCCCTAAAGCACGCTGTAAGACCCTGCTTCACATGTGAATAACACTATCTTAAATTTGTTATATGTATTCTCCTAAATAGATGCTTAGATATATTTCAAACAATGCATAGTGTGATTGTGTGACAATTTTCATTTTGACATGTTTTATTTTCATTGCCATGAAAGTATTAGGCACTTGTAAACTATGAATACGAATTATAATTTTAGTGAAATTGTTGCCACCAAATTAATGTGATATAAGATTGTTGCTTATGATTTCATTGGTAATGTGCAGGAAATAAATGGTGCCAATACGAGAAAGGAAAAACTAGTGAGAACAAATCGAAAGACATCCTCTTGTGGTTATGTATTGGATTTCCTTATTTTGGGAGCTTAAAAGGAAATAGAGTTATTGTGTTATTCTTTTGGGTTGAAAGGGTATTAAATTGTGTGTCTTGAGAGATGTAAGTTGGGGTTAAGGTTTAGAAACCTTTTTATCCAAGTGTGAAACTCGGATGGAACCTTAAGTGGGTCTTTGAAGAGGGTTGTTGGCCAATTTCTTGGGTTGGGATGCATAAATAAACTCCATAGGGTCTATACCATGGTGGCAGGGGTCAATTGGGCATGCAATAGGGCCCTAAGGACGTGATTTGACTCTTGAAAAGTCCTCATAATGAGGAGTGACGAATTTTGAGGAAAGGATGGGGTGAGAAGATTGAGGGGTTGTCCAAGTTGCATGTACCCCTCTTAAATAAGGAAAAGACCCTCATTGATGGTGGAGGTACACTCACACCTCCCCATCCAAGGGTTATAATTTTTGAGACTTCTATATAGTTGGAGAGGAAGAAGATGTGGGGTGTAACCCACTTCTCCTCTTGGAGAATTCAAGGTTGGAGAGATGTGAGAGGAGAGAAGATAAGCTTATTGGAAGATGGTGCTCAAACCAGTTGGCTTGAAGAGGAAAGATGGATAAAAGAGTTCTAATCCTTCACCTAAAGAAGAGATAAGTTCTTCCTTTTTTTGTTTACCCTTGTTTATTGGTTGTAAGAAGGTGACATAGTATAAAGATTATGGTTGAAAATAGAAGTAGAGAGCCTTGATGTATAAAATTGGTGTTGTGTTAGTTTTATCTTTGTAAAGATGAGAAAAGAATCCATTTATCATCATGGAGCTTTAATGAATCCTTGCTCGGGGGTATGGCTAGAGCCCACGAGGCTCCATGACACCATTGCGATAGGGTGGAGAGCAGGAACTTGTTCAACAGTATGCAAGTCTTTTGTTTTCTCAAAAATTGCAGTAATGTTATAAGTTTTAAAGAATGAGTTTCATATGGCTCAATGAAGAAATAGAAAGAGCAGACCTTATTCTTTGTGTGTTGACCATTGTATTGGGTGTAGAACTAAGAGTTTTATATTTGATGCAACAAAGAAAATATGGACACCTTGTGAGTTGCAGCAAAATATTTTTCTTGAGTTACTTGAAGTTTAAATGTATGACAATATATACCCTTGTACAATAAATAAACATGTATTTGAATGAAAATGTTTACTTTCATTTATCATTAGGAAGGCTTGTTATACAAATCAATTTATAGATACACAGATGCTGGCTTAAGAGACAATAGAAAGAGTATATTCTGGTAAAAATAAAATTTAAATAAAAGTAAAGTAAAGCTACTTGATTGTATAGGAGTTTCATAAAAAAAAATCAAAATGCATTTTATTGTAATACACATCATTGAAATTATAGGCATTCCAAATACTCTCATTTTATTTATATGCATATATGCATTCAGGATAGATACGAAAACAATATGCATACATGTGACGGCAAAAGTTTCATATCCCCATTGCATAAAGGACCTATATTGATAACTATTGTAAACTCTTATATTCATTTTGCATTCATTAAGGCTGGGTAACAGAAAAGAAAAAAAAAAGAAAAGAAGAGAGAGAGAGAGGAAGATGTCTACAGGAAAATATATGTATCAAAAGGGTTTAATTTTTTAATGAAAAAAATTTAGATTTAAGAAAAGAAAAGAAAATGTTGTGTTCTTGTGTAGGCAATGAACCGTACAAGAGTATATATCTATATATAAAACGAATACAGTGAAATTGTGAATGATGGAAATTTCACTTTAGAGACTTGTGTAGATGTCCAAAACTCTATGCTTCAGCAACACTAGGACCTGGATATTATCATCATCGAATTTGTTTAGCTCATGATAGAAAACGAAAAAAAGAAAAAGAGAAATCTTGAATATCTGGCCTGCATTAGTGGATCCCCTATGCTTTGTACCCAGCACAGTTTAAAAATCCATACATTTCAACTATATCACTGCACCAGCCTGATGTATTGGAGCTCTTCTTATGAATCGTTTATGCCTCCTCGTACATGCAAGGAACTGACTAGATTGGGGTGTATGCACAATGAATACAAAAGTAAATCGTATGGCCAAACAAGCGAATTTATTTTGCAATCCTTAACTATCAATTGAAGTCCCTTTTTCTATCAAATGGAAACAAATTAGCAATGGAGTGGTAAGCGTGAATTTCATGTGGGCTCTAATGATAGTAAATTCTCGGGCTCTTTTCCTCGCCTCCCTCTACAGGACAGTTAATTTGGGTGTCAGGATGCAGAAGTCGCCCATCCTTGGCATAATTACTTTCTTACCCATAAATATTCAAAATTTCATGGAAATCTTGCTGACAGTTAGAAATGCTGTGAAGAAATATTAGAAAATGTAAGACCTATGTTGCACTTAAGTGACATGATATCCTTGTAAGTTGGTGATCATCTCTTGGGTGACGTTTCAGTATTAACTTCCTTTCAACTATTGATTTTCCCCATGCCCTGACATCATTTACTCTTTGGACTACATAGGTGGCACCATAATTATACTCACGCCTCCCCTAAGGTATAAGCTTTCATGGTGATTGAAGGATGAGACTAGCTGAGACGTGAAGTTCCTATACTCAATCATGACGTCTTCCTTAAAAAAAAAGGATAAGTGAATTGATTCCTACTCCCTTAAAAATATAAAATAAAAGACACAAATTGTTTTCCATAGATTCCACGAAGAATAATTTCCATAAATTTGGGGTATGTGTGGCAATAGGAACTTTTGAGACTAGTAGGAATCACGATCGGAAATTATTCTTCGTGGAATTTCATGCAGTCTGACTATATCATCCATGAATATTCTGGCCATAGATGAAGCATCATAAGATGACCGAACGGGAGAGAAATGTGCCACCTTAGTCAATCGATCAACAATGACCATGATGGCATCATGCCGACAAGAAGACATAGGCAACCCAACTATAAAATCCATTGATATGATATCCCATTTCCATTCAGGAACGAGATGGGGTTGTAAAAGACCTACGGGATGTTGGTGTTCTACCTTAACACTTTGACACTCCAAACATCTTGCCACAAAGACTGCAATATCTCTCTTCATTCCAGCCCAAAAATATAGTGTTCGAAGGTCTACATACATCTTCTTGACTCCCGGATGAGCAGAATAGGGAGCCTGATGTGCCTCAGCCATGATTAGGGTACAAAGACCCTCAGTAGGAGGTACATACATATGACCCCAATAACATTAAAACACCATCAGAATCCAAAAAATATCCAACAAAATTTCCCTCCAAAGTTCTATCTGACTCAATCTCTGACTTAACTTCCAGATACCAGCCATCTGCGGGAAGTGTTGTGAGGATCTGGCTCCTCAAGTCAACACCAAGAGTTACTGTCGATAACTCATGTCTCCACTGACTCAGAGCATTTGCCACCACGTTTTCCTTGCACTGGATGTACTTAACCTCAAAGTCATATTCACAAAGGAATTCCATCCATCTCCTCTATCTGGCATTCAAATTCGGCTGCATAAATATATACTGCAAACTGTGATGATCGCTATGCAGCTCGAACTGATGCCCCAATAAGAAGTGCCTCCACATCACCAAAACATGAACAACGGTGGCTAACTCCAAATCGTGTGTGGGGTAATTCAACTCATGATCCTTGAGTTTGTGAGACTCATAGGCAATGTAATGCCCCGCCACGTAACCCTAGAGGAAGATGCAACTACAACATAAGAAACCAATTTTTTTTAAAAAAATGTTATTAATTACAAGTAAAGTGCGATACACTAACACATGCATCCTCTAAGGTACGCGACTAATCTTACAACTAAATCCCATAACATATAACAATAACTCATTCATAGCATATTAATTATTACTCATGAATTAAAGAACATACATCCAAAGCATTGAATACATCACATAAGATAAAAGTACATAAAAGAT
Organism: Sequoiadendron giganteum; assembly: GCA_007115665.2. NCBI lineage: Eukaryota > Viridiplantae > Streptophyta > Pinopsida > Cupressales > Cupressaceae > Sequoiadendron > Sequoiadendron giganteum. Next base: position 415,318,183 of record CM021108.1, on the reverse strand, counting down.
CCATAGATTACATTCAATCCAAATAATATTTACAAAACTCATTTCCAAAGTAAGGAAGATCATTCAATAATGTTACAATTACAAAAATCCTCCTTGAATACAATTGAGGAGTGATACAAATACAAAGTGACCAATTGATACAATAAATCATAAGAATGGAACATAATAACTGATACACACGAGCTCTCCAGTCTGGAAGATCCCGCCAAATGAACATAAGAGGGAACCCAACGGAGTAAGGTGCATGTTCCACCCAACCAAGTGGTACCCGAAGGCCCACTCCCCGTGCTAGGAGATAGTAAAAGAGCTTCCTAGACCAAACCTACAATCTCTAGACACATGCTATCACATGACTGAATTATTCAAATACAAGTACAACACTAACATAATGGTTACATTGCTTCCAAAGTTAAATAATCAAATATATCTCTGAACCAAACATATTGTTGTCATAGGAGTGTCATCACAAAGTAACATGGGTTACCCCGATAGATCTTTCTAGACCCCGACCCCCATGGAGAGCCACTCTCTTATAGACAACACATGGATCTAATCCATAACCCAAGGGTAAACTAGTGCACACAACGGATAATAATTCCCAATCCAAAAATAAAAGGCATCACATCCACGTTTGTGGTAACCGGGTGATTAATTGAATACATCTAAACGCACTACCCAAGGGAAGTCAAAGGGCTCGACATTAAACTACCACCACCCCAAATAATGAAATACCACATCTAGAAGACTTACAAAATAACAACTAACACTTCTAATCAATTTCCCCCAAAAACGTAAATAGAAGAAATCACATTCAAAAGGGCAATAAAAACAGGAAATCAATCTACCATTAGGATTTCCTAAATCTAATTTCCCTTCAGTGAAACACAGTAATATATTGCCCAAATAAACTAATTTAATAAAATCTCTTTTACAAACAGAAAAGGAAATCTAATCTATCTATTATTTCAATTCCATAATTACTTTTAAATAAAAATATCAATTTCTTCTTTTTAATCATTTCACTTTAAGAACATTCAGTTTGTGCATTTGCATGCACTTAGAATAGAAATACATTATATATATAACCCAATTTATAATTTCTATACCATTATATAAATATATACATTTAAATATATATATATTTATATATGCATACATATATACACATAAACATATATTTATTAATATATATATATATATATATATATATATATATATATATATATTAATGCATTATATATGTATAATATATATATATATATTAAATCCAACTAAATTAATCGAAATTCATAAACTCAAAAACCATACAATATAAATATTAGAAGGGAAAACCAAATCTAAATTTAAAAACAAACGCCGAAAGTTTTATAGCCATTAAAATGGTTGTCGGGTTGCTCAGCGCAGCTGGCTCCCATACAAGTGAGTGGACTGTGGAGGTGTTGCCTCCACAGCGTCGGCTCCCCCATATGGGAAGTCGGCTATGGGGGTAACACCCCCAGCCCCCCCTTGAAACTTATATAATACTTAAATAAAAACTTCTAAACTTAACCTGCGAAAATATATATTTTGTCGTACATTTGTACGTCCGCCTTTCTTTTCAATATTCATTTTTAAAAGGGGATTTCTACAGGTAATATTAATTATATATAAAAAGAATATATATGTTAAAATATATATATAAGTATATATATACAAATTCATCACAAAGATTGCTCCAGTTGGGCAAATAATTTTCACAAATAGATTTCTACAGGAAGTTTTCACAAATTTACCAGAAAAGCCAATTTACAAGGATTTTCTATAGAAGAATTTCTCAATTTTTTTACACAAGGGTTTTCAAATTTCTCTAGATAAACAAACCTAATAGGAAGAAGAGCAATTAATTTTCTACAGATAACATTTACAAAAATTACCAAGAGGTTTTCTACAAAATTCTACAGAGAATATTAATTCCATCCCAACAGAAGTTTTCCACTTTCCTATTGTTTTACTTTTGGGTTCTCCATTGTTTAAAAAAAAATCCCTACAGGAATTTCCAAAGCTTCCCCGACAATTTATAATTTCAAAACAAATAAAAACTTAAACAATTTCTACATAAGCTTTCACGTAAGTTCCAGACACGACATTCTTTCAATTTACAAAAAAACTCAAAAACTTCTAATCTTGTAAACGAAATCATTTTTCAGAATAATTAAATAAAATAAATAAGAAACCTGAATTCCAGATGCTTGAGGAGATGAAGATTAATGTAGAGCTTCTTCCACAAAACAAAGCTTCCTCCGAAAAAACAAAGCTTCTTCCCGAAAACAAAACAAAGTTTCTTCTAGAAAAACAACACAAATCCAGAGCCAAAGTATTTTTCCCGAGATTATCCTTCCCCAAATTTTTAACAACCAAATTCAACAACCAATCTTAATTTTTTAACAACCTCTCCAAAAATATCTTCCCCTCTTCCGTGAAGTAACTTCTTACCTCCCTTTGTTAAAGCAAATATTCTCTCCGTGAAAGAATTTTCCCAACAACCGTAAATAAAATTTCCCAACACATGTCGAAAATCAAATATCTTCACAATCAATTAACAACTAATCCCTCTAGATATTTCTAGATATTAATGCATTTTAATAATTCAAAATCACATAATATTTTCTAATTTAAGTAGAATCTAATTAATTTACTTACTTAATAAAATAATTTTAATCATAAGATTAAATCATTTTACCAAATAAATTAAATTAATTAATTAAATTAAATTACAAATCTTTTAACACAATAATCAAGAATAACTAAATAATCAACTAAAACATTTAAAGCATTTATCTCCCTTAAACTTACCTTGCAACATAAATAACAACAAGGCAAAAATGGACAACATGACCAACTAAAACTGACCACACTATGACCAGGGTTGTGGCTTGGCAAGGGAAACCCAGTTACTATCTCCCAATCAACTAACCGTTGGGCAATGGACATGCTCAAACCTGTGAATCCAAGTGGATTCGATGTCATGTACCTGAAAACTTGCAATCAAAGCATATATCGAACATGTATATATATCATAAGCAATCACACTATGAAGAGAGAATCACGGAATCATCGGACGCTTGCAAGCGAGTGATGCAATCCCATTCCCTTCACCAATACAATGTCACATCAAACTGACGAAACTAAGTCTTCAATAAATACAGATAAGCATATATCAATATCAACTCAAATAAACAACTATGCTAATCAAAAAGCATGTCATAATAATAAACATCAAAAGAGTTTACCATCACATCACAATATAAAAACCAATGCCGCTCCAAAGTTAGCGATCAAATAATAACAACATAATATCATGGTCTAACAAAGTAAAAGCACAGTGTGAAACATAAGCAAATCAGAATAAAACATTGTCTAAAAATGTGAGAAAATCGGAGGGTGCTACATTCTCCCCCCTAGGGTCAGGCTTACTCCTGGAAGCCTACAAACACGTATAGTACAAAATCCATATGATAACTCATAATCAAATTGTTCCAAACCTAAATAACTCCATACATCAACATAAAAACTATAGTAACCGGTGTCATAATCATCCAAACCAAGTAAACTGTCAATCCATGCAAATCAACATGGTGAAGCAACCACCAACAAAGTCTCAAAACACATAACTTAACATAACAAGTGTCAATGCAAAAAAAAAAACACTAAAGGCACTTCCTCAGTCTCCTCTATCGCAGGATTTCCACAGGCTCTCGAATCAACTGCCTGTCCACTACCAGTAATCTCTGTATCTATGCCCTGATGCTCTTCCTGACAAATATCAACTGTTGCACTCGTCCCATGGGTTCTTCCTGCGTCATTCCTTGTTGGCTCTGTGGCCACTGACCTTTGACTAAATTTAGGTGTGTTCCTCTGAGGACATTGTCTAGCTATGTGGCCCTGTTGACCGTAAGAGAAACAACTTGTGTTATGTCCAAAACCCCTGTCACTTCGAGGTGCACTAGACTACTGAACACTACCCCAATTAGTCGCAGACTGTGCACTCTGTGTGGGTCACTCTTGACGGTTGTGCTTATTACGCCACCAGTTCTGGTTCTTCCTAGATTGAGAACCGTTACCATCTTGATGAGATTGTGAATCCTTATGTTTAGACACGGAGTGTTGTTATTGTTGACCACTCTCTTGTTTAGGGCCTAGCCAGGTAAGAATCTCCTCGAGCAAAGAACATAACTAAGGACCCATGTGCTCCTCACGATCATTAACGTGGGGACTTGGAAAAGAAGTGTTCAGACGATTGTCTCTACAACCACCTCTCCTAGCCATCCTACACACACCACCCAAGAAAAGATTCACAAACAATAAGGCGAGGGTAACATAAAGTAAAATACAAAAACTCATAAGTCAAGCACCATACTCATGATTTAACATACATTCTACACATACACACCAATGCACATCACCAAAAATCACATCACAAGGCCACACATGAGTCCATCTGGGCATCGGAAAGCAACATACTAATCCATGATCTAAGAGCCAATATCCATCTCAGGTAGTCCATACCTCATACTCAGTGACTTGGTGGTGTTAGGCCACACACATGGTGAGACCATCCAATCAAGACCACAATGACTTGTCACTTGTTGTATAAGGTGATTAACCTCCAAGAGACAGTCATCACACATAGGTGGGTAGTGGGTCCTAGTTGAGTAACCACCTCACATACCCCCATCCTCAGCGTTCCCTACGTCTGCTTCCTTGTATACACTCACCAAGTCTTCCTCATACGTCCTTGGAGAAGATTCACAATACAACATATTTACAATATTTAAAACAATTAAAATAAACTAGTTTAGCCACCAAGGTCATAAAGAAGAGAAAATTAAAATTCAATTTCAACAATAAGGCAATAAATGTGCATAATTTCAACACTAAATCAAATATAACGAGGGTTACAAGAAAATAAGATCACAAGGTGTGGCTAAACCATCACAATCAAATATAACAAGGTGTCAGCCTTCACAATCAACAAAAAATTATCAATAACCATAAAGAAAGTCCACAATCTTTAAAATTGCACTGTACAACACTGTGCGACTAAATACTAGCCACCAAATGAGGAAAGAGGGAACAATGTCCAACTATAATAGTAGCCCTCATGTGGTACGAAGTGAGAACGCCATCCACATGACTCTGAGTGTACTCCACGACTATGCCCTGCATCACGACGTCACTCAACATGGTCATTTGCTAGTCGGGGAAGGCACGCACTAGTTGTATGCCACATGGCAGTGTGTTTGTGGCTCCACGAAAGTAGGCATGCGCAGAACACACCCCGCATAGCGGTACCTCATGGAAAAGGCACATGTAGGTACTCACCGTAGCCAGAGGTATACATGGCTAGGATCTACTCATATGTTATCCGACCAAACACTGTTGAAGCAACCATGAGTATCCCTCTACAAGTGTGTGAGGCCCCATAACGCTCATCACACAAGTAGGTTATCATAACACAATCTCAAAGTACGCCTTTACGTGTCTATGCATGTGGCATCGTGTAACACGACATCATCACCAACACTATGTTGAAACATCAGTGGGGTGTGGCATTGTATCTGTTGCATCATGTCGGAACACGTGCAGATACAGTATATATATATAATGCATAAATAATTATATCAATATGGGGCTACCCGAGCTTCACCTCTCATACGGACGAGGTTGACTCAAAAATGTCAAATCAACGTCTCTACAGATGGCCAGGCATATACTAATAAACCAATGCTGATGTACTCAAATCTATGGGGATTGGGCTAACACATAAGGATCAAGTATCCTGATCCATCATAAGGGAAAGTAGTGGGTACGTTTCCTCAGGATTGGTTGAGTTGAGACAACTCTATGCCGCAATATGTGTACGTTGCACACTCCACCCAAGGAACTTTGTGGCTTCTACTATCCCTTCACAAATTGAGGGGCTAAAGAACCAAAAGAAAAGAATCTATGAAACTAACTTTTGGTTACTCTTATATATAAGTTTCAACCACACGTGGGTTGGCCCTCAATCAGGTAACAAACATGCAAACACACATAATGGTATGGGTAATTCCCACACCAAAATACAACTTTTTCCCCATTGATGGATACCCAGTATCACCATCCCATGGCACACAAAGCAAGTACGGGGTATTCACAATAATGGTATGGGTAATTCCCACACCAAAATACAACTTTTTCCCCATGGATGGATACCCAGTATCACCATCCCATGGCACACAAAGCAAGTACAGGGTATTCACAACACTCAAAAAATGCACAGTTAATGGTTCCTCACATTTACAGGGGGTACAATTACATACATAATTCCATAAGTACATCTACTTCCATAACCCATGTGATACAAATCATTACTTCCCATCCATAACATTTTATCAGTTTTCTTTCACTCTACTCATTTCCACAGAGCACATGATGCAAAATGTCAATGCCATAAACACCATGATCACTTAACAACTCCACTTACAAATTCACAAGGACAAAATAATGGGCTCATATGTACCTAGTGTATGAACCTTGGATCTGATACCATGTGGAATGCCCTGCCACGTAACCCTAGAGGAAGATGCTAAATTATCTCCTTTAGCATTATTTGTTGATATACAGAAAGAGGCTTCATTCAGAATCAGAGGTTTTGAGAATGGACAGCTTTATATCGCTATGCTTGATACAGGGGCTACACATAACTTCATCAATGAGGAATTGGTCAACAAGTGTAGACTCCAAATAGAGGACTTCACAGGATTTAGGGTCAAGGTTGCAAATGGATTTACCCTTACTTGCACCAGGTAGATATGTAATCTCACTCTATTGTTGAAAGACTATGAGTTACGGGATAATTTCTATGTGGTTATCATGGGTGAGATGGACATAGTGTTAGGCATAAAATGGCTCCAAGATATTGGAGAATTTACCCTCACATACCCAAAATGGAGATAAAGTTCAAGATGAATGGTAGAGGTTACGTGTTGAGGGGAATTGCAGATGGGAGTTTGCATTCTATCTTTCTCAGTAGAGAGAAGGGTGGAAGGAGAGAGAAGGAGGTTGTATAGGGGGAGCGTGAGTTAATACAGGATTTTGATTCTACTCGCTGCTCGAGGGGTTAGGAGATGGATGATTTAGATAAGCATGGAGTGGATATGCAGTTTGTGAATAATCCATTATTTGAGTCTGATGTTGGATTAGTTTATGACAATCCACTCTTCAATTTTGATGCTAACCTCACTCTTGACACTAGTATAGAGTTGTGTGATGATCGCGATGTTTGGGATCCTTCTAGTGCATCAGGATTCCAGACGGGGCTCACGGAGGGGAGTTTTTCAATGTGTCCATGATGAGGAGTGCCTACAGTTTTGTTTTTTATTCACCTATACACGATTTGCATTCGATGCACAATCCTAGTGCGCATAAGTTAGATAGTTGGCATGATGCATTATCTTGTGTAGATGAGGAAAGCAAATCATCCCAATTTTCAGAGTTGCTTCTTCATGAGGTGCATACTCTTGAGGTACATGACACTGGAGTTGATCTTGGTTATTATGTTTTGACAGTTATACTTGTGTTGGTACTTCAAGAGTCAGTTGGAGACGTGAGGGACATTATACAGGTCTTCCCTTGGGACCTAGGTGGAGTGGTGTTTCTCTACAGTGGAGATTGCTTGGGAACAAGCAATTTCAAGGAGGGTGGATTATAATGTCCCCATTTTTGCTCGCCTCAACATCTCGTTGGTTAGCCTATTATTTGACCTTCGTAGGCTAATACTCATGGTTAGAGGGTCTTGTTTAACAGTTATCGAGTTGTTCTTCTCCAAAACATGGTATTGTTCAAGATTGGGCTTTGATGGTATTTCAAGACTCAGTTTTGCACACTTACTATTTATAGTAAGTCACCTAGTTATTGCAATCCAATATTACTATTTGTGGAAAGGCACTTGAATGCTTAGTGAACACTATGGTTGACCCCTTGGCACAATCAAAATTGAGAAATGATGATTTAAGTGGAAGATATGCTATTTAGTTATTATTAAAGTTTAACTTTAATAATAATAATTAATTATTTTTAAAGTGCATTGTAAAGTTATATTCTAACTTTGTCATTGGGGCCATTATAATTTAAAAGATCAATTACTGAGGCATTAAAGGGGGTGTCCACTTTATGACATTTATAAAAGTACATATCATAAAGTTATGTTTCAACTTCATTAAATGTGGGGCCATTTAATGATAAAAGGCAAATAATAAAATACATTCCTTGGGAATTCATTTAATGCTAATATATAGTGAACATCAAAAACAAGTTAAAAAGTATATAAAACTAGCACTTGCACCTATAGGAGGTTCAAGGGAGACGCCGATAGGAAATTAAAAGAAAAATATAAATGAATTGTAACAATATATAATTGAATTTAAAATAGGTAATAATCAAGTTTTTAATTTTAAATGAAAAAATTGTTTAAAATGGCAATTGACTAATAGATTCATGCATTAAACATTTTATTTAAAATAGATTAATTTTAAACCCCACTTAATATAAGATAATATTACCATAATCATATAAATATAACAAAATATCTATTTAAAATAAGCACACAATTAAATAAAATAAATACATAAATAGAAGAAATTTACTATCATTAAATAATTAAAAATATTTATAATAAAAAAATACTTTTCTTCCAATTTTATTGAATTGTTGTATTACTATCTAGGTGATAATATATAAATTTTAAATTTCATATTTAATATTAAATGCATTAGATAATAATTACAAATTTAATTGACTGTATTAATCTAATTGAATTATTGATGAAAAATAAAATAAAAATTTTAACTTGTAAATTTTATTGGATTTAGTTTTGTAATTCTATTTATAATCAATAATATTTATGATCAATAATCAACTATATAGATATAAGTATAGATTAGTAAGAATGGTTCCTACCTTAAATATTTCTTTGACTTAACGTCAAGGGATATGGGTCAGCAAAGACCTCCTTGGTGAGTTAAAAGATACTCAGTTGAGTAGGAAAACAAGGAGAAACATAAGGAATGCATTATGAGGAGAAACATAAGGAATGCAATTTTTCAGGCAATTAGATAGGCGACATAATAATAACAACTTTACTAGTAATAAAATTTTAAAATAGGTGGACACTCGATAGTACATATATAATAAGAAAATGTCATCTAGGACATGCTCAAGGCATTTCATTAACCTCTTTCACTTCTTAAATTTCAGTTTTAGACTATTACAGATCGTTAGATCACATTTTTTGAAATGTCTATTCAACCTGGAGAATGCACTTTTGATTGTATTTTTCAATTAAATAAAAAAAAAAATTATTATTATATTATAATTTTTATTTAATTAATAATTACCATCAAAAATAAATTCTCAAGACTGAATAGACAATAATCACTTTTCCCACTGAATAACTTCAGCCATTTGGAGACATTCACTCATTTTTCTTTCTATATATCAATTATGCAATACGATAAAACTTGTAAGTGCAAGATCATTACCATGACTTGGACGATGGTAGGCTATACCACCTTACAACATTAGTAACTTCTGCAATTATCGCTAAGATCCACACAATTGACTGGACTGTTGAGCTGCTTAAAACAAACACTCTCCATGCAACATTAGTAACTTCTGCAATTAAATGTTACCAAGTGAACATTTCAACTAAAATTAGATCTGCAGCTTATAGACGATAGATTTGGAGTTTATTTTAGTAATCAAAAGTAGACTTCTGGAAAGACCTCTGGGACAAGAATGCTTCCTGTCAACAGCAATTGAATTCCAAAAAGAGCTTCTTTACTTTGTCTTGGGAATGAATCTCTTTGTCAAACTAGGCTATAGAATCTTCAACGGTAAAATCTTTACCACTATCATAAGGTAAATTTTTAACGATATGTTTCTTGCAATGTTTTGGACGTTCCCCTGTGTTCTTGTCATCGTTAAACGGGTCAACAAAGTTATCTAGCTGGAGTTCAAATGTTACGATCTCTAACCAGTCATGAAAGGTCAGGTCTACGAATCAACACTTTGAAGTAGCTTGAATCATGTCATTGAGGATATCTTCAGTTCCATGCCTTAACTTCACCCTCTAAAGGGCCATGAAGAAGTCAGGCCCCATACCAATTGATTCCTTCTCATTAATTGGCAACATATGCTTCCTTCTTTCAATCTGAGCAGGCATCAAGCATAAACTTCCTTTCTTTTGTGTATATGAGTTGGGCTTTAAGTATAGATGAGTGGTTGCTGCTGGTAAGTTCTAGAGATGCGTTATACACTGCAAGATTCCCAATTTTAAATTTATGATTTTGTGCGTATATTTAAATCTTTTGTAGAGCTATAGGGTACATGAAATTGGACACATATTTGTGACAGAAGAGCTATCTGATTCCTATTAGAATCGCTTGACATTCTTGTAGCTTGCAGGGAATTCATAAATAATAATTTTTTTGCGGGGATTCTTTTTAATGTAGATACGAAGTGAACCCGGTTATTCTTTAGGCAAAGGAACCACAAGCATTCATGTCACAGCCCTTGATGGCCTTGTAAATGTAAATTCCCTATTCACATTAGTTGTATTTGTTGGTTTGACCGCAACTTCTCTTGGTGAGGGAACAACCAAGTTAATTATTGTATTCATTTGAGGATAAGGCATGCTCCAAGTGCACATGAGGCTAAAATTGTTTTTTTGTGCCATATAATGGAGTGTCCATTTATCTCTCATATTTTTCAGATTAGCGATTACCTTAAAAATCATAAGATATCATGCTTTTTACATTTGGGCGCCATATAATTGTTCAGAGTATTTTGGGAGTTTTTATATTGTTAGTGGCTTGCTGTGTTTTGTCTCACATTAAAAGTTCTAAGAAAATTATAAGCAAATGCAACCAGTGGGTGTAAAGCCCAACTCCTCAACCTTTGAAAGCGTCCTTCCTGCCTGTCACAAAATTCAATAATGAAGAATTTATGCACAAACTCTCTTTTGAATGATTTCAAATTGTGATCATTTTTCTCCTCTCTGCAACCTCTCTTTAATGGCTTCTCATTTATTATAATCTGTTTTGATCAATACAAAAAACGACACTTCAAACATTTAGAAAATCAAAATTTCATTAAAAATAAAGTGCATTTGTACTTGCAGCCCTGTAAATTGAATCAATTGAAAAATACAGATACTATTGTTTTCACAGAGGGGAAACTGGAAAACAATATGTAAACAAAAACCTTAAAAAGTTGTGAATAGTAATGCCGGAAACTAAAGAACAGTTTTCTTAATAGATTATTTTCTTAGTATGAAAGTTTCTGGATGCAACTGTAATTTTTTTTTGATTGATCCGTAAGAGCATAAGGCAAGAAAGAAATCTTAATTCAGGATAAGGTTGCAACAGGTCTGATGATCAGAATAAAGTTGCAACCAAATAGAAAAAAATGATATCTATTGTAAAAATAAAAATAAAGTTTATTCAACTGTATAAGTAAATATGGTAAGAAAGAAATATCTTCTTAATATGGTTGAACAATTAAAACTACAGGTTTGATGATCAGAATAAGCACATGGATCCATATTATTAGTCAAAGAGAAGTTGAGGGAAAAACAAAGCAATTGACATATGAATATATATCTCTACTTCAACTGTATCTGTACTTTTTGTAACTTCTCAGTGAATATGTTTTCATTTGAGGGAACAACAGTAATTGAAACTACAGGTTTGATGATCAGAATAAGGTTGCAACCAAATAGGAAAAAATGATTATCTATTCTAAAAATAAAAAATAGAGTTTTTTCAATTGTATAAGTGAATATGGTAAGAAAGAAATCATATTAATGTAATAGGATGATCACATTTGGTCAATGGGATTGCGAGAGACAATCAGTTAAGATACAACTTAAAAGGATATGTTAAAAAAGAAAACCTTAGTTTTTCAATCTCTCGTGATCATGATTAAAAAAACTATGCATAGTCAATGCCCCAACTGCTCGGAATAAATTTCTAGAATTTCTCAAGAACAATAAATTACCGTAATCCACCATAATGGAGCATACTTTCACGGTATCTTAAGCTAAACACTTGAGGCTTTCACAGTGCAGGTCTTTCACATAAAATTATTCCCAATCAAACCGCCTATGATAAATAAAAGTAGATACACAACCTTATCCGGGAGAGATTTCACCCCTTTGTATGAATCTCAAATTAAATACCTAAAGTTTCCCCATTGCATGTCTTATGTAAAACTCTTCAGTATAAAACTGCATGTGGTTCATAAAGGAATAAGTATAGTTTACTCGAAGCGGGAAATTTTAAATGTTTTGTAACAAACCAGCTATAGAAAACTGCCTCGATTTAAAAACTCAAAATGCCCCTTTCTGAATTTTTCATTGCATAACTAATGATTTGTAACCTAATTCAAAATTTAAAACAAGTATTAATTTGAAAAAACCACAAGCATGCCCTAGATATCAGATACATATACACCCTAATTAGACTCAATAAATGTTTCCTGAAGAAGAAGGCCTCTGTTTTGCAGAAAACACTTTCTTCTCAGAAGCACCTGTTTCCTTTTCTTCACTACCCAAAACATGGCCCCTGCAATCAGTGGTCCTGCTACCAAAGACGTAAGGATTCCTGCTTTACACAATAGCAATATTCATGACCCACTGTAGAAGAGTTTTAGCTACTAATTTGGATAGCTATTATGCAATTTCTACATAAAATTTTAAAAAATTAGAAATTTCCTTTAAGTAGGGGGGCGAGTAAGTTGTCGCCTATGCAACTGGTCTTGCCATCACCTTTTCCCTTTGCGCACAAGCAAGTATAAGAACCATTCACGTTCACACACTTTCCTACAGGCGGTGGAATGTATTTAATTGTTTGCGAAACATCGCATTCATTTATATCTGCAGGGTTCCATTTCAAGTAACAAATTTACATTAGCTTGTAAAAGAAAACTGAAAAAGAACAAACCCATACCCAGTGTTACTAGCTTTGAAATAAAATCAGAAGCCTGAACCTGGTGATTATCTACTACCAATTCATTCCCCAGTTAATGAGATTGCGCGCTCTTTCATATTATATTATTCGATAAAATCCCCCCACTTTGTCACATTTTGTTTAGATAACCCAATAAGTAGGCACCTTATTTTCAGACTTGGCATTGAGCTTTCTGAATACAACATCTCGATCAGATTATTCCCTTGCGGCAGCCATGGAATCGACCGCTAAACCTCTAAATCCAAATCCCCTAGTAGGGTTTCGACAACTTTGAAATTTTAGAAAGCTCTGAGGGTAAAAATTGAAAAAAACAAACTGGAAGGCAAAATATATCAAATTTAGACCCAAATGAAACTTCATAAATTTAAGGAAGGTAATTTACATAGAAAACTCAAAAAAATTAAACATTTGTTACGTGTTCTTTATTTAAATGGAAAGCCCTAAATAAAAAACAATGTCCCCACTATTTACTTCAGCATGAAGCCGCAAAATTTCAAACTTGCATAGGGCGAGGAATGTTTAAGCTGCCTGAGAGTCATTTTTCCCGGAGAAGACAAGAAAAACAAATTAAGACACAGAATCATATAATTGATTGAAAGCAAGCAACCGAAACAGAATAGTGAAAAACTAAATGGCACAAATAAGTTAGGCCTTACTCATTAGATGTGCTGAATTCGTGGCCAGAGATATATGAAGAAGAGCGGAAGGCTTCTTTCCACTGTTGACGCTTCTTCTTGCTGAATCTCCCCCTTTTTTCATGCTTAGCGAATGCAGGTGCATAAACTCCCTTGTGAGTGGGGGTGGTGGTTAAAGGCAGCTGAAATTAATAGCAAGGCATGCATTAATGAGAATATCCTCTGAAAGGGTAAATAAAATCCATGAACATTAATGCATTCAACTGTAATGCAAGTTGAAAAGACAAGTTTGACGGTGGCACGAAACCTGTCCAAAACTTGTTTTCCGATGACATGAAACCTGTTTACAGGCGTGAGAGAGGTATGTCGAGCTTTTATGGACTGTCAAGTCCACAATAAAAGCCCATCGGCTAATGATTATTTAAATGCATTGGGAGTCATGCCTTTCCAAGGAGAATATATAAGCATTCATCAAAAGCAAATAATAATTAATTTCAATGATTCTACACTTGGCATTTATGAGCATTTGGCTTTGTGAGGAGGAGGAACCAAGGGTTCCTGCAATTCCTTGACGTTGGAGAATGCAGTATCTTCATTGTACAGTTGCCTGAGGGTGTGCAATACCATCTTAAGGCTGCATTATGGATTGGTTTCATTCAGGAGTCAATATTGTGTAAAATTGAAGAAGATTTTGAAGGGTTTCAATAGCTTAACACTGGAAACTTGAATGACATCAATAGCTATGTGTATTTCATGCTGGGACTTCAATTGTTGGGCCGTACATCTTCATCACAGCAAGCCGTACTATTTTTTGAGTGTGGCGTTTGGGATTTCCCAAGCAAACGCCTTATGTATTGAGCTGCAACCATTTCCATGGTGGGCGCCCAAACTCATGCTACCATTTGGTTGCATTTATAGGGTGGAGAGGTTATCTTTTGAAGCTGGGTGATTGCATTAAATGTGTTTATCAGTTGCAAATTACATTTCCAAAGTTGAATATATTCTTGTATTAGCAATTTCGGGTATGAGATTTATATAAAAACTTCAATGATAAATAAATGCAATATATATATATGATGAGATTGTTGCATTTTCTGTAGTTACTTTCCAACCATTATTAGTTTATTTGCATACACTTGTATATATCTCCATTTTGCATTTCCTGGTAGCATAAGGGTGTACACGATGTATGGAGCTTTGAACAAGATTCCCAATGTCGAAGATCTTGTTGATGATTTGCAGGAGGTAGTTTATTCCTTGTATATGACACAAGATAATATTCAAGAGAAACTTTAGGAACTTTAGGTTCACGATCATAGTATGTGATTTGACTAATACGCTAGCCACCCTCAAATATGGGGTGAGTGAGGTATTCAATGATCATTTAGAAAATTTTCATTAATTTTTATGATAACACTTTGATGTGTAGAAACCCTTGGGAGGATCATATGTAGAACATGGAATGTACTAATGAAGTTTAAGAGCAACTGACCCTAGCTACGTGGGAATTTCAATATTATTTTGAGGCTACAAATCTTCTATACTTCGGCCGTAACCATAGTACTAGATGCATGCGCACGAAAATACCACACCAAAAGACTTTGATGAGGGGGAGAAGGTATTAATCTTATGTCATGTTCTTATCATTTTATATTTATCACATTAATTATCTATAGTATGTGATGATTCAAGAAAGGGAGTTTTGATTATAATGCAAAGGAATAAATCCATAAAATTTGAAAGCATGAAATGCAAAGATTTAGGAGGTGGTCTCAAGTTCTCAAATCCACTTGGTTTGTATGATTAGCAAAAAAAAATGTGTAAGTTCCAAGTACATGATTTTCATAGATTTATTGATACACCTTTTCAAATGTCTGCTCTCTACCCCATTCCTATCATTTGGGTGATTTCTATAATATTATGTAATATTAAGAATACCCATGTTACTAACATCTTGCATGGCAGTAAGGAAGATTACAAGTTCTTCAAAATAAAATAGTATCATTCAATGTAAAAATAAGATCTGTTAAAATTATGAAAACACGCGTAAAGTAGGATCAAACGGTAAATGAGAACACCTTCCATGCACAAGAGTTTCAAATAATGATTTGCTATTTCCTCAAAAAGAAAAACTTATAGAATGAATAATACGATGAAGGAGAGTGCTTATAAGAGAAAAACCTAGATGATCAATGGATTAGATCATGACAAGTGTTGACATCCTATGCAATGAGACATAATGATCTAATAATAGCTCAAATTAATAAAAGAGAAAAGCACTCCTAAGTTTATCTTAAGTGCATTAAGTGAAATTAGCCTAATAATTAGTTAAAGATTAATTAATTATTAGCTAATAAATTATTACTCTAACACCCCCTTAAGTGTAACTTAGTGAGTAGCTAAAACTCTAAAAATTGAATTTATAAAAAGAAAAGAATGCATGAATGGGTCCCAAAAACAAGGCCTTATGAGGTACCCATGTATAATCAAATAAATCTCTCATAACTGGAGAAAAGGATAAAACCTCAAGGAAAAATTCCTCTCCAAAAAATAGATGAAAGCATGTACAAAAAACATGAAGGGAGGAGGCCTCATGAAGACCCCCAACGACAACTTCCTTCACCCCCATCATTGATCACAACTAGAGGTAACGTGGTGATGCTAAATGTTTTGTGAAGATGTCTACAACTTGCTCCCATTTAGGCATGTACTCCAAGGTGAGAAAACCATCCAAAGTCAACTTTCAAAATGAAGTGCATATGGATCTCTATATGCTTAGTACGTTGATGTTCCATTGCGTTGCAATAAATATGAATGGTACTCTTATTTTTGTACCAAAAAATATTGGACTATCAAGAGGAAATTTGAACTCAGTCAACGACTGATAAAGCCAAAAAACCTCTTGTCTAGCCAAAACTATTGTACGATACTCAACCTTCGTAGATGATAATGCAATAGCATATTTCTTGTTACAAAACCATGTAATGGGGCCATAACCAAAACAAAAAATAAAGCTAGAAGTGGACTTCCTATCATTGACATCACCAACCCAAGTTGAGTCAGTGAAGAAAACTATTTGAGAATCTCTTGATGTATAGTGAATACCATAATGTGTGGTTCCTTGAATATATTTTAAAATACATTTGGAAGTTTTCCAATGAATCTCATGTGGATTGTGAGAACCGAGATACAAGACCAACTACAAAAGAAAGATCAAGATGTAAATATGTTAGGTACAAGAGATTGTCAACCAACTTCTTGTATAATGTAGCATCTACTGAAGGAGTAGTACAAGTGGAATACAATACAAAACCTGATTGAAATGGTGTGGGGGGAGGCTTACAATCAAGCATGCCAAATATTTGAAGATTGTCAAGATCATACTTTTGCTAAAAAATGGAAACCCATTTGAAGACTGAATAACTTGTAAACCAAGAAAGTAGTGCAGAAGGCCAATATCTATCATCTCAAATCACTCCATCAAAGCTCACTAAAACTTTGGATCATGGAGGATGAGCCACCTACAAGAATCAAACCATCCACATATAGAACAAGGATCAAAAGATCACCCTCTTGTATCTAAATGTACATTATGGGATCAAAATGACATTGTGTGAAACCTGGAGAAAGAATAAAAATGTCCATCTTCTTATACCAAGCTTGAGGGGCCTATTCAAGACCAAATAATGAAAAATGAAGCTTGCAAACCAATGAATTCTTGAACAAAACCATATGGTTTCTCCATATAAATATCCTCATGAAGATTGCCATGAAGGAAAGAACTCTTCACATCCATATGGTATACTATCCATCTATGTGAAGTTGCAAGTGAAAGTACAAGGTGAATAGAATTCATCTTGGCAACAAGGGAAAAGGTCTTAGAATATTCAATTCTTTCAGCTTGAGAGAGCCCCTTTGCAACAAGACAAACCTTGAACCTATCAAGGGAACCATCTACAACATATTTTGTATGATACACCCACTTTCACTAAACCAAAAAAAATCACTTAGGAAGAGGAACAAGATTCCAATTATTATATTTTCATCAGTGAATAATACTAATTTTCCATAGCACTATCCCACTCAGGAATACTAACCACCACTAAAAGACTTTGAGGATACTCCAAAATGGTATAACTTAAAAGACTAACACTTGACGTATGTGCATGAGTATTATAGGATTCTAAAGGATCACCTACCAAAGATCCAACAACATCAATAGTATTGCAAGCCCACTTGGGTAAGGATTAAATATCTATATGTGGAGGGAGGATTGGAGCATCATCCTCATCCTCAAATGATGAAGAGAGAGTAGTAGGTAGTGAGGGAGAATCTAGTAATGAAGAATCCATCTGAGGAAAATGCTCATCAAATTGGACATGCCACCTAAATAAGACATCTCTAGAATTAGGATCAAACAACATGTATGCCTTAACATCATCATAGTAGCCAACAAATATGAGCAGTTGGTGTTTCCTCTCCATGGATTTTCATTGGGATTCAAGAATGAATGTTCAAGCCTCACTACTAAATATTATGAATGAAGATGCACCAGGTTTGACATGGGGCCAAGCCTCCTCAACAACTATATGTCGCAATGCCTCATGAGGCATATGATTTTGAATATAATTGGCATAATTAACTACTTCAACCCAAAAAGAAGAATCCATATATCATAAATGAATTATACAATTGGCCATCTCCTATTAAGTTTTGTTCTTTTTCTTAGCAACATCATTCTGCTCGGGAGCGTATGGAATTGTAAGTTTATACTATAGACCATTCTCAATACAAAATTCCCTAAAATCCTAATTGGCATACTCTCCTAATTGTCTGTGTGTATCTACTTGATAGAAATACTAGATCGCTTCTCCACAAATGCCTTAAATATCTTGAAAGAATCAAAGACATCACTCTTGTACTTAAGAAATTACACCCATGTATGTTTAGAGAATTCATCAATAAATGTGAGCACATATTTGGCACCTGGAAATGAAGAATTCAAAAATGGCATGAGGTCACTATGTACCAACTCTAAGGGCGTCTTAGCATGTGTGGCTCTACCCATAGGAAAATAATCTTGGTGATATTTACCAAGGGAACAACCTCAACAAACACCATCAATACAAGAAATATTAGGGAGACATAACATTGATTCTTATGTACTCATTTGTTGGAGATATATGTAATTGAAATTACCAAAATGTTCATGCCAAAGCTTACTCACGATGTTTGCATGTGCTATGAAAGATGAACTTGAATCAGTTGAACTATTGAAACCATCAAATTGGTATAAATGAGAGGAATAATTAACACTCCCAGGAGCCACAACAATATCAGGATCATGAAGGTCACGAATAACTATATCATGTGGGGTAAACTCAACTATCTTTCCAGTGTCAAATTGGAAAATCTGATACACTAAAAGAAGGTTGGCGGAGATATCAAGAACAACAAGAACATCTTGAAGAAAATCATCCTCAAGTGGAATAGTACTTGAGCCCAAACCTAAAATTTTTGTAGAAGTCCTACTGCAATTTTTGTAGTGTTGTAATCTAAAAGGGGTGAGACCAAATCCTAAGAATGAGTCATGTGATGTGTCACATTGGATTCAAGTATCCATGGAGTTGCAGAAGGTAAGGCTTGTGCAGAAAGAGCATGACCTTTACCTGTATATGAGGAAGAATACTTAAGGATTGAGATGTTATGTTTCTACATGGATTCATATAAAGCCTTTAATATCTTCCAACATCTAGTGACTGGATGTCCCTCTTTACCACAAAAACTACAAGGTTCACCTGATTTCTTCTTCCTCTTAGAGGAAGACTTACCAGACTTAGAATATTTGTCATTTTGGGGAGTGTTTTGAGGTTTATATTCTGACTTCTGTGATGGTCTGGAGGAATGCTCACTACCTGATGAAGTATTTATCTTGGGCTTTTGTTTCTTCTTTTCTTTCCCTTTGGAGGTTTGTGCTACCGATGCTTGGTTTTTGGAACTGGAAAGAGAGTCAAACTGAGTCGACTTTGCTTGTTCATGAGTCAAAGGCTCACAAAAAACCTCTAAGAATGGAATGGTAAATGCTATGAGCGACACTATGGAAGTCTGCTAGTAAAGTGCTCAATGAAGCACCTTTTTTAGTGCTTTTTTTATTTTTATTTTATTTTAATTTGTGCATCTGGGGGTTATACAACCTCCCAAATAAAAAAATTACGTCAAAATCTCCAAACATCGAATATGGGAAAATTTATAATCAAATTTTGTTTGTTCAACCTCTTGAGCGTAATGGTGACATCTATTTTGCTCCAACACACACCAAATAATATCAAAGCCCAAAACTTACAAAAAATTATGAAGATTCCATATTTCACTTCTCTAACCCTAGTTGAGAAAAAAAGCCTAAAAAATGGAGAAGAGGTTTGTTGAATCCATGCTCTAATACCATGTTAAAATTGTGAAAACACACACAAAGTGGGATCAAATAGCAAACGAGAACACATTCCATGCACGAGAGTTGTAAATAATGATTTTTTATTTCCTCAAAAAGGAAAACTTACAAAATGAAATAATACAATCAAGGAGAGTGCTTATAAGAGAAAACCCAAGATGATAAATGGATTAGATCATGACAAGTGTTGACATCCTATGTGATGAGACATAAGGATCTAATAATAGCTCTAACTAATAAAAGGAAAAGCATTCCTAAGTTTAGCTTAAGTGCATAAAGTGAAATTAGCCTAATAATTAATTAAAGATTGATTGATTATTAGTTAATAAATAATTACTCTAACAAGATCTACTTTGTCTCTAAATTTAAAATGGAAGAGAATATTGTGAAAATGTTGCAAGGTACATCACAAGGTGGATATTTATGATCCTACACAATTTTCACACTAAAAAGAGAAAGAACCTCATGGAGAAATTTTGAGGAGAGTCCCAAACCCATCAAAGAATACATCACCTACCAACAAAGTGGAGTGGGGTATGATTGTTTGGCCAATTTTTTGCATCCCTTGGTTATTCATCATTAAGATTGGAAAAGTGTGTTGAAAGATAATATTGTAATTATTTCTAGGGCACATGATGAAATATCATTTATGTTGTTGCAATTTTTTCATATTTATTTACTATTTATCCTAATGAGGATTAAAAAAATTCAAAGAGATGATCAAATCATGTGATTTGAACAAGGATGTTGTGCATATTAGGGATAGGATATCTTGCAATGTTCTTTAGCAAGAGTTGTCTCACTTGACGACTACAAAATTCAAATTACATGGACAATTCAATTTGATTCATGACATTGGCATTAGGAAACTTGAGTATTTGAGTTTACATAGTATTATTTGGCAAGAGATATAGCAATTATCACATACAGGATCTAGGCTTTATCGTTAATATAGAATGACTTGTCCCATTAGCACAACGATTCTTGAGCATTATGGTTTGTAATTGCTTGAGGAAGAGTAATTTTGGGAATGTACTTGTCATATCCCTTTTTAATTCATTTAATTTCATGGGAAATTTTCTCATTCCAGCATTTTATATGAGATAAGGAAGGAGATTGGGAAATAATTTACTTAATATATAATGTTGGACCCATGATGAATTATATTTTCAAGATCAATGGGGGTCAATTGAATTTTAAATATATATTATTTTATTATTATTATGTTGCAAACCTAAAATGGGGTGTTGGTTTCCTCGTGAGGTAATTAACAACTTTCAAGATTATGTGTCACCTTATTATAGTTGATTTTATGATAGATTGTATGGCAGCTTGTAGGATGGAGTTACTATCTATATTTAGTTGTGAATTAGGTAATGGTTATAACATAAATTTAAATGAAAAAATTTGATGGGAAGTTCTAGAATCTAATATTTTATTTATTTTTCAAATTGAATAGTTAAAAATTAGCTATTTGGAGGAGCATATCATAATTATTCATGACATTTTTAAGCGGGTCAAAGAAGAGAATTTTTATTGCCTAAAAATAGTCAAAGATCAAGTGGAGGTTATGACAAGTGTTTATGGGCCTATTTTGAAAGGGAATATTTAAATATATTTTTAATTAATACTTTTTTGGCCTCTTAGGATGTTGGGATTTGTGCCCCATATTTTATATAATTCAAGAAGCTTTTATATAATTCATCTTCTCAATTTGTTTTCGTAATAACACTTATGCTTTGCATTTCCTTCTTGGAAAAAAATACATTGAAGTAGGGATCAGTGGATGAAAACCGATTGGTTTCGAAAGGTAATCTTACTCAAAGGTTGCATATGGGCTTTCAGGATTTACAATATTTTGCAAGTTGTTCCAATTATGCAGATTGATTTGTTTGTTGTGGTATTTCAAAAGATTCTTTGTGGATTTTCATTTCCAAACTTGGTGTGGATTTTCAAAAGGGTTTTTTGGTGTTGTAGAATTTTTATTATTATTAAATAAAAATTAGCTTCTGGTGTTGCATATCTCCCTCTTTCCGTTGGAGTAAAATTTAGTGTTATTATTGTGTGACTTTTTGCAGTCTTTGGGTATATTTAAGAGTTATTTTTTCTAGTATTCTTAGCTATTGTTGTTTCTATTCTATTTTATATTGTAGAAAAATATGTTTTCATGTGAAATCAATTTGATAGTGTAGAAGAAGATTTTGGGTGTTGGATACAAAAATAGCCAAAATTTTGAGTGAAATACACAATGGGTAGTTTAGTATTTTTATGGGTTTAAGAAGAAATTGTTGCCATATTTTTGTTTGATAATGTAGATGTTGTAATGACTTTCATAACAATCTAATATGATGTAAAAATTAGATATATACAAATATATAAAGCTGCAGGAATTTTTGGTTCAATTGTTGCAAATTTAGTGTTGTCTAGCTTGCTAGTTTGTGTTGAATTTGTGTAATTTTTGTGAAGTTTGGATTATGCAATTTTTAGATATAAAATTTATTAGTAAAAATTTTAGTTGGGTCATTATAAGAAATTATTGAAAATATATGATGCAAGCAAGATTTTGCAATGGTGATATGTGTGGTAAATTTACCATGACATTCATTTTAAGATCACATTCCTTGAGTTTCCAAGGATTATTTTACTAGCATGATCTTAGCGAAGTGTCTAAAGGGTCATTTTCTAATTTTAATGATGGTAAGGTTTTTTCCATATTATTTTGGGGTTTCTATTGTTGTTTTTCTTTGGCTTTGGATTATTCATTGTCATTGCTCTCTTTTTTAATGAAGATATAGATAGTGTGTGGTTCTTTATTTAGCCAAAAGGTATCAAAATGGGGGATCAACTTAGACAATAACCCTCATCTTATGTGACTCTTAAAAATAATACCATTGTATGGAGTATCTTGAAGATGAGTGGGTTCACCCACTACATTAAAAAGATCAAGCATAGTGACCTAGTTTTTTTCCCATATATGGAGATATAGGATTGTCACATTAAGGGGTGTTGTTATTGAAGTCTCTAATGACAATACAACCATCATAATTGACATGTTGATAGGAGGGCTTGAAATCTTCAAGGATAAACAAAGAATAAATATATGTATTTTTTTTAAATAATGAAAGAATTCACAAACTAGAGGATGAGATATTATGGAATTTTCTTCACCCTCCTTGGGAGGAAATTTGTATGTAAATCATGAGGTATGTAAACCTCAAAGGAAGGTTTAATAAACTCTCATCCTATCATTTTTCTTTGCTCAATCATTTCTAACATGGTTGGGCTATGATTATTCCTTTCTTTTTGTTAATTCCCCTAAAAACTATAGTCTTGTACTATTAGGAGGGGAGGACTTATATGCCTATTCATGAAGCATTGATTCTCCTTCTTTTACAAAAATCTATTGTTAGCCCCAAATTTTCTCATAAGGAAAAGGTTTGCCTCAAAAGCCTAAGTAAATCTAGCTGGCCTCAAAAACCTAAGTAAATCTAGTTGGCCTCAAAAACCTAAGTAAATCTAGTAAGAAGACTCTTGGGGTCGACCTCATATCCCTTCCCAAAGAGGCTCAAAGTTAGAGTGAGGATGCTTATTATTTTTGTGTCTTAGATCCAAATCCTATGGTTAAGAAGGTTGAGGCCACCAATTCTTCAAATAAATTCCCCTTTAAAGGTTTTAATTTTGATATGGAGATTGACCCAAGTCATGCATCAGAATTTTTATGAGTCCTCTTACTAAGAGGGTAAAAGCAAGAAATTGGGTCCACAAAGTGGGGAAGCGTCGACCAAAAAAAATCTTGCAAGAAACGCATACACGTTATTAAAAAAATGTGTATGTGTTATACTTCGAGTACCCGAGCTTAAAAAAATGTGTATGTGTTATGCTTCGTATACACACTAAAAAATGCATACACATTTTATAACACGTACGAGTCATTTATTTTAAAAACTTAAATACCTTTTAGAAACGCTTGCGCGTTTTAAAGTGCGTACGTGTTTTAAAGCGCTTATGTATTTTAAAGTGTGTACGTGTTTTGTAACGCAAAACATGTACACTTTTAAAACGTATACATGTTTCTAAAAAGTTTATTTTTTAAAAATAATCAAGCAAATAAAGAACACGTATGTGTTTTGTAACGCGTACGCGTTTTTAAAATTTTGAATCCCCAACCCACATGCTACCTCGGTTTTAGGCTCAAGAAAGGCTTGGCAACCCAACCCTTAGCCTTTGACCTACAACTAAAAAACTAAGGCAGGTTCAAGAGAAATGTCCAACTTTGGCAATATGGTTGATGGACTGTTTTCCTTAATCAATCTATGAAATTAAAACTCATTAGAGAACAAGATGTCTAGTTTCCAGATATATAATATTTTTTAAGATTGGATTATATTTGTTAATTTTTTTTTTTTGGGCGGTGGGCCTTGCTCAATTGGCTAAAGCATCCTATTGCAGGCAAGAGGTCACGAGGTCTAATCTCCCCACCGTCCCTGTGGTACCAGAGGGTGTGTCGCATCAGCGACACTGGTCATGTGAAAAAAAATTACCAAGCGCACTGCAATTTATAAGGGGACGGATACCTGGCCGATTCCTGCAGTCTAAAAAAATGTTATTTTTTAATTAATTTCTAAGCAAACTAGTCCATAAACTTGAAATATCACTTTTTTTTAATAATTTTTTTTTTTGGTTAATTTTTTTGTAAAAAAATTTATATGGCATCAATCTTCAAAAACTTCTCTACACAATGAAAAAAAAGATTCAAAAAATGTTTAGTTTAGGTCCAATTATGTTGTCCGTACACGTTGATTTTTAAAAACAATTAAGGCCAATAAAAATTCAATAAAAAATTATTCAAAAAAAAATTATAAAAAAATATTCTCATCAATCTTCATGTTGTTAGCTATATTTCCCCAAAAGGAATTAGCAAAATACTTTTATTTGGGTCAAAAAGTGGTGTTTGTACACGTGCATAGTATGGTAAAAAAAATCTTTAAAAGTGATTTTTATACATCCCTATCAAAATTCAATTTCTATCATTTAGGTATTTGAATAAATTACATATTTGGAAACTAGATTCAAAATGCTAAATTTCATATTACTGACTTTTTTTAAGATTCATTGTGTAAGTGCCTCAGATTTTTAGTCCAAGTGTGACAAATTTTGAAAAAACAGCAAAAACACTTCCACTTTTTGAGCTTTTTGTGGACCCAACTTCTTGCATCAACCCAAGAATGTAATTAATTCTTGTAATTTTTACCAAATCCCTATCCCATGTTCTACTCTTTCTCCCTCTCTCATTTTTTCAAACCCTAGAGTTCTTATTAACAATATCTTTGTTAAGGTGGAGACTCGAGAGAATTTTTTTAACTCCCAATTGAAATTATTGAAGGAGTAATTAATGATAATAAAATTAAATAACGACTTAAAATATTTACAACTTTACATGTCGAAGGAGAAGAAGTAAAATGATTCCTTGGAGGCCCTCTTTTAGAAAATTGTTGAACTTAAGGAAACTGTGTGTACCCAATATTCTTGGATTAGTAGGGTTGGGTTGGAGATGCAAAAGATGAAATCATTTCAAGAGGAATTTGGCTTAAATGATCACAATGACACTATCAACACAAGGGAGGACCAAATCGATCCTAAAAAGACAAGATGGGTTGAGAGAAAGGACCAAAGGAAAAAAGAAGTAGGTTGACAACACTAAGGATATAAATGAGGAATATCATGCACCCAGGATTAAATTCTTTCAAGATAGCTAGTAGGTTGTAGAAATCTCAAATAATCTATCTATCTAATGAGCAAGGTGCTATTTTCATGTCCTTTTGTTGTCTTTCGATTATTTGTTACTACCCTTTTGCCATCTTTTTTACTATCTCTATTTAACATTTGGTGGTTTATAAACCTCAACTATATTTTGTTTTTTTGTGCTTTCTATGGTTATCTTTTGACTTTGTTTAAGGTTATGGGGCCCTTTAATAACTTATTTTTCCCATATCAAAATATATATACATAACTGTAAGAAATATCCTATACAAGTGTAAATTTATATATGAGTGTATTAAAATAATATATATATACAAACATATATTCTATTTTTTAACATATATACTATTTACTTTTCTTCTAGATATATGTGTATGTGTATGTGTATGTGTATGTATGTATGTATGTATGTATAATTAAAATAAAATAAATATTGGTGGAAGGGTCAAATGTTATTGTCATGGGCACAAGCCCATTAGGGGTTGTGATCCTCCATAGGTCTACAACTCCAAATATGGGCACAAACAATTCCATTATCCACAAGTGGTGATCACAGCCATAGGGACATCAACACTCTTAAGGGGCATCAAAACAAAAAACAAAAATAAGTATATATCTAATTTTTCAAATAATATAAATAAACAACTAATAAAAAAATATTACATGGTTTTATATGTGTTTATTTATTAGGGTTTAAGTTTTATTCTTCAACTTATATATAAATTTTTTGTGTATATTTGAATATATATGTAAAAATATTATAATTAGTTTTAAAAAAAATAAAAATAGATAAATAAATTTAATCAAAAAAAGAGAGAATAAAAAGATATTTTTAAAAAATAATATATGTTGATGCATATTTTATAGAGTTAAATCTTCAAATATTCTTGTGGCTCATTTTATTTTCCTTTTCCAACCTTCACAATAAGAATATTACTCAAAGGAAACCTCTTTTATCTCTAAAATTTAGGGCAACATTTAGAATTGCGCTAGATTTAAGGGTAAGAAAGAATCTCATTCAGATATTTTGTCTCCTCTTTTCCTTCTCCAACCTACAAAATACGAGTAATATTGAAACAAAGCCTCTTTTATGTGTATCCTTAAATTTTATGATAAAATTTAGAGTTGCCCTAGATCTAACCTAGGTGAGCAAGAATCTCATCCAATGGATGAGATTGAATGCTCAATATTTTTTAAATTCTAATTTTCTAATTTAAAAGTGATATTTAAATAATTAAATCTAATTTATAGCTAAGATATGGTGGGGTCATATTTCCTAGGACCCATAACTTTAGTTATAACTTAAGTTGTACAACTTAAATTGCTTGTGAGAAATAAATAAAATGTGAGTTTAATTTGGGTCTATAATTGAATTTATTATTCTCTTTATGAGTAAAATGAAAAAAATTAAGTTTCATATTAGAGGGTGAAATAAATAAATATTGATTTAAAGATTTCTTCAAGTATATCATGATATTGTATATAAATAGTGAATACAAAGGTAAAATAAAATTATATATAATTATGTTAACATGAATATTTAATATTATTGTATTATAAATGCATGTATATTATTTGCAATATATAATATTGACTATTTCATGTATTATTTGCATAGTACCCTAACATTCTAACACTTATCAAACTAGACATAGGGTGTTGGATAGTTAGTAAATATGTTTCAAGGATTAGTGTTTAATTAATAATTAACATTATAATTTTAGTTAATATGAAATTCCATTTACGTTAAATATTTTTCCTTAGTGCACCTCACCTACAAGTACATTTGAACTCTTATTTTTGGATTAAACCTTTACTAGGCTTATCAATGTTATATTATCTACTTGTTCAATCAAAGGAGTTGTTTATGTAAACATTTATCTTTCTTTGGTCTTCATGTGATGTTGGCATGTATCTTCATGCATGTTTGATTCATGTTTTTTTGCATATAACAATGACATGTGTGTGTTTGTCACATGATATTGATGTAACAATTCTTAATTTTTTATAATAAAAAAATTAGGTTTAGCTAAGTCATAAATTTATTTTTGTGAGCATTAAATTTGATTCAAAGGTGAATAGAGCTAAAAAAATATTGATAATTTTAAACAAGTGTGACTCTAGGTGTAAGAGAAGCTTAAATGTAGCTAAGAAACATATAAGAGGTGGCATGAACAACATCGCACCAAACATAAATTCAAGGTAGGTGATCAAATTTGATTGCATTTGAGAAAGGATATAAATCAAGGATTAGCAAGAAAAAGGAATCCTTTAAGATATGGACCTTTCTCAATCTTAGAACAAGTTGATTAAAATAATTTTAAACTTTATTTTCCACCATACATGAGAGTATATTCAGTGGTTAATGTAGAAAACTTAAGACTATTTAAGCCTTTGATGTTGGATGAGGAAGATCAATTGGTTTTACCATCCATGGAAGACCCCAATATAGGGCCCTTGTAAATCTGATTTAAATATACAATAATTTAGAAGAATGAAAGGAAAATGAGAAAAGGTTTACAATAAATATGGTTGATTAGGATGAAAGGACAACTTATTACCAAATAAAAGTGGTGCTCCAAGGTGAATATTTGAAATAAATTTGCACATATTTTAGGTCTCTAATTTTTTCAAGATCAAAAGCCTCTCAAGTGTGGGAGAGAGATCTAAAAATTGGTTCTTGGTCATGGTCAAAAGTTCAATTATTATCCAATTCAATCAAGGAATCTAATTAAGGCATAATTCCATGTGGGAGATTCAATATATCAATTCTATGTATTGATGGTATTTGTACAAAGTTGTTAAATACTTAAGGTGATTTAGAGAATCCTAGAGGAGAAGAAGATTTTGGACAATTTCTAGAAATTTATTTCCTTTAATAATATAATTTCTCCCCTTACCATGGAATAAAATATCCTAGCAAACATCCAATCTTTCTTGATGAACTATGCTAGTGAAAGAAACAAGTAGGGAGAAGTCAAGTCTAGAAATAAAATAGGACTTAATGATTTATTTTCAACTTCCAAAGGTCAAGGTTCTTGATTTCAATTACATGAGAGGTTCAAACACCTACTTAGGGATTTCTTACATTCTATTTTGCAAGTTAGCACTCATTTTTTCCTTCTTGGAAGAAGGATTATGTAGTTTTAGACTTTGAAGGAGCAAAGCTTAAGGTAAGGCAACTTGTGGATGTACGGATTTAATTCTTTTCAATTATCGAAGAGTTGTAAAAGAAAAAAATAGACCAACAGTCATTCATATTGATTGTACTCGACTAGTTATAGTGGATTTTGGAGAGTGTTTACTCATCCAAACTATGTTTTTCTATTTTTTGGGTTTTCCTAGATCAAATATTGTATAGATCACTATTAAGTATTTATATTCAATTTTTGTGCTTCATATTGCTTTTTTTTTGGTAATTACTACCATATTTATTACTATCCTAAAGAATAATAGACAATATTTCTTGCTTTACACTCAATTGAAGGTTGTTTAAGTAACTGGCATAGAAAAACCATAATTTTTGAGCTATTTTGGAATATCTAGAATAATGTATAAGAATAATTATAAAAATAATTAGCCTTGAAAATTAGTGACACCTTTAGATGTATCAATTGCTTTACCAAGAGGTAATGTAATGAGTTGATTTTGTAAAAAAAATTTGTTAACTACATGTGGAGGATCTTCCAATATAGTGAACTCTCTAAATCCTCTTGGTTTTGGTTGAATAATGTCCACATAATGATCATTATTGTTAACAATTTTTATTTCACACTTGCTACCCCTATTTTTAAATTTTGACTCCAATTGTAACCCAAGTGAATAAGGGGAAGTGCTAGAAATGTTATAATATAAAAAATTATTTTATAAAAATGTAAGTTAGTATTATTTTACATGAGCACATAACTCAAAAAATGAATAAATTATTCAAGAGTATTTTTTTTTAGTATTGAAGTAGAATTTTGATAAATAAATCTTGAAGGTCATTGTTTGATAGTCGGAAACTCATTTTAGCTATCATGGTTTGAAATCAAGTCACATAATCATTAATTGTCTCATTTTATCCCTTTTTTCATTGTCACTTTGTCAATCATTACCTTAGGCTCAATGAAATGTTATAAATGATCAATAAAATTGTTGAGTGAATTTTTAAAATAAGAAATGGAAGCATGAGGTAAAGAATAGAACCAACTAAGTGTATAATCACTCAAGATCCATGGAAATAACCTAATAAGTTGTATTGTCATAAAAATAGTTCAATCATGTAATTTTGAAGGATTGTTTATGAATTAATGGATCACCTTTACCATGATAAAATATAAATGGGTGACATAAATACAC
This sequence comes from Sequoiadendron giganteum, assembly GCA_007115665.2. Lineage (NCBI taxonomy): Eukaryota > Viridiplantae > Streptophyta > Pinopsida > Cupressales > Cupressaceae > Sequoiadendron > Sequoiadendron giganteum. The sequence continues at coordinate 415,287,950 of CM021108.1, read as the reverse complement.
TTGGTGAAATAGGGATCAATATGATATACACCAATTATTATATAGTCTCTCATTTGTGTAACCCCTCTTTGGAGATTTTTTCAAATCATTTTATAATTTTTTACCTTTTGTAAATCTATTGTGATGGTAGCCAATTGGTGTGAAAGGTCGTGTGGTGTATAAAAATAATGGTATTGCTAGCATTTTTTGCTATGACCTTATGTGGACCAATGTTAGGTGTAAGAGTGGAGCAAGATATAATGGATTGTTATTAATTGTTTGATTATCATCTCAAACCTAATAAAAATGATAAGAGATCATCATGCAAATATTTTTTGTGTCAAATCTATGGATGTTTTTATGTTTACCAATAGGATATGTAGGTGATACATCATGGTAAGCATGCACATCATGTTTTCAAAAGAATGCATCATGAGAAGACATAAAATAGTGCATACGAGAGTCATCATAAACATCTAAAAATTTGTATCAACATGACACAAGGATAATTCCATAACATATCACAAGGAATGGCCACTAAAGCTTGAAATTAGAATCAATAGACAAACATACTCTAGTTCCAAGGGTAAATTAATTTATGAAAGCATAGGATAAATTATGGAATGGTATATAAGAACCATAACATGAATCAAGCCATTGCTAAATGCATTCATAAATGTACCATTTTCTTGCATATACTCATAATATTAAGATAAGAATGATCCAACATGTAAAATGACATTTTCATTCCCATTGAATGTCAGTATAGTTGGTTTTCTAATAATGTGCATTATAAATAACATAAATCACTTTCTCTCTCTCAAACTGTGGTTTCCTTCTTTCAACCCTATGAAGGAATCTCTCAATATTGTACCAATTTGGGTTAGATTACCTAACCACCCCCTCCATTTATGGGATGAATCTTTTTTTGAGGATATCAACAATAATATTGGTTATTTTTTAAGGTGGATTCCGCTACATTTAATATAAACCATTCTAGTTTCACTCATACCTTGGTGGATGTTGACATTTTTTAGGCTTTTCATAATGATATAATTTTGATGGTTAAGGATAGGTAGTGGACTCAATTTATTAATTATAATGTTCCTACCATTTTAGTGTAAACAATGTTTTGTTATTGGACATATTGCTTCTAGTGTCCCCACCCTCAACACAAGACTACGGGTTCAACAACTTGTTGAAGGAATTCCCTCCTCGACCATTTGATTATGGATACTTTTACTATCCCTATCCCTCCAATGGATAAGGATCCTTGTCCTACCTCCTTGGTGATGGTTCATAATTCTCCTATGACAGCTTCCCCTAGGGTTGGTGTATCCTAGGTCGCTACAATGTCCCATGCTATAAATTCTCCTTCAAAAACATTTTTTGGGCTCCTACACTTCATATTATATTACCTTGGTTATAGACTATGTGATCATTAATGATCCTACCTAATTTTGGATATAGGATAGCATACAATTCTTTGAGTAAACTTTCTTCCTCTTTGTGGGATGAGACTCTGGTTGAGGTGACAATAGAAGAATCCCTCCTCTCTCCTCGATTGGAAGAATTTCAAAATGGTTTGTTATGGATAATTGTACAAAGAAAGGAGAGAGGTCTTCCTAGATCTATTTTGAAATCCCATCCTCAATTTAAGGGGGTGTAAATTGTAAGGAATATAAATGGAATTGTGTGTGATGGTTTATGTATAAGATTCTAGGCCCTTTCAAAACTTGGTATAGGTTTTTAATGTTTTGTTATTAGTTAGAAGTTATTTTACTGAAGATCTAATGTAACTAGGTTTTAGGAGTCCATAAAAAATTATTTACCCTTAATCAAAAATAAAAATCATGTCATCATGAAATGAAATGAGGATCCATCAATAACATCATGTGAAGGAGGTGATAAGGGATTTTCATCATTAAAGTATCACTAATCTCCTCACTAAATGCATCATCAATAGACCATGAATCAATTAATATATAGGAAGGACTATTATCAACTACATGAGAGATATTATTATCATTAGGTCCAACAACACCATGAGTTATAAAACAAGGTGGATTATCATGATGTTATGTCAAGGTGGATTATCATCATCCCTAGATGTAGCAATATGATATAGGGATATACTTAAAGTGAAATGTATCATATGTCATAAAATAATTATCATCATCATGAATCATAATGGAAAAGGTAGTGAGTTGTTTTAGATGATGAATATGATCAGGTAATATGAAACACACAGGGGGATGACAATGTGTATATCACTAAAGGAACAAACCTTAGGTAAGGTAAATAAATAAACAAGAGTAATTCAAATCTAAAATATGCAAGTAAATTTAAATGTAGTCAAATCTAAAATTAAAATATAACCCTAAAGTATAGGCATGAAGGCATGGGGTTCACTAAAAATGTGAACCAGCAAAATCAATCAAAAAGAAGAAATGAGAGCATACATAAGTTAAAATCTAGATCTAAATTATGGAAAAATTATAAGTCAAAACAAGAATAAAAAGGGAAAGGACAAAACCCCTCGTTGGTGCAAGATTGTTCAAATTCACCAAAATGTGAACCAATAAGGGCAAGCACAAGAGAGTATAAGAAATTAGGGCACACAAAATTTGGATATGACATAAAGGTGGAAAAAAAAATTAAAAAGGGATCAAAAAATAAAAATAGGAATACAAAAATATTGGATATGAAATAAAGGTGGGTAAAAAAAATTATTTATAGATTAAAAATTAAACACAAGAAGAAGACTAAAATCCTAGGGTTTGAGGATCAAGTTCACCAAACTGTAGGGAATAAAACACTTCCCACAAAATATCTAGGGTGTATAAATTGAAAATAATTCAAAACCCTAGATAACTTGTTGAGTTGTGTATGATAAATCAACTGAGATAAATTAAATAAGACAAAAATTAGACGTGCTAAAATAAAATTGAGAGAAATTAGGGATTACTTGATTTTTTATGGTCAATAAAGCATTGTTCATGTTTTTTATCATAATTTTTTAACCATAGCTCAAAATTTCTTAATAAGTATTGGAACCAAAGGAATAAATCTCAATTGGGTCACCTCATAATTTTATGGAGTTATTCAATTATGCGTGAATTTATCCTAGATAGTGCAATTATGTCATGCTCACACAATTATATCTTGATGCAAAACTTGATCATAAATACCTATGGAATATGTTCATCTAATTTATATGTGTAAGGAAAAATGAATTGGTGTCAAAAATATATCATTGGGACATACTATAAAAATAGAAAAGAGCAATTGACTTCCTTAAAAGTATGCAGACCGATCTTAAGGCCAAGTTAATAATAAGACTATAACAATGGTGTTGAATTCATATATAAATGGAGTAAATTGTAACATATAAGTGTCAGTGATAGGTATACAAGTGTGTTGTCCTAATTCAATACTCTCCATAATCAATTTTTTATTTCTATCTAATGATTTGATGAACTAGGATGATACCTTTAAGTACATAACCTTTAGACAAAATAATCAGTGTTATTTGAAATCAATATCCACTTAAGAACATAAACATACGTGTAAATTGGTTCTTTCAAAAGGGTCCTCTAAAGAGCATAAACACATGCACAAAGTGGTGTAAAATGAAAGGCATATGCACTTTCTCCCTTACACTATGTTATTAAATTCATTGTTGAGTATAAAATGATTTTAAAATGTAAAAAAAAACTTAATATGTAATTCCAAACAAATTTTATAAAAAAAATATTAATTATATTCACCAAAATGAAAATAGAAAACCATGAGAAAGCAATCAAAAAAAACTTAACCATAAGTAATAATGTTTTTTTATTTTTACTTTATATACTATTGCACATGATTATGTTAAATTTTAACATTAATAAAAAATAATGATCTATCACATGCTAGAGATCACTTCACCTTCATTCCCTAGCCCACAATGTTTTCTTGTATCATTTTGTAGTGTTCCTCTTACTAGTTTTCAAGATCATGATCTAAAAAAATATATAAGTTCCCTGAGGACCGTCCCTTATCCATTTGAATGTGTTCTCATACTAAGGATGTAGAGACACTCAAAAAAATCCCCTTAGACATCCCCTAACCATCAATTTGCACATAAAATGTTTCAAAAATGCCATCAACGATTTTTGTCCCCACACTAAAATAAATAAATAAATAAAAAACACTCAAGTTGAATATAAATAATAATGTATTATCTTTTGATGTGGGCCCCCAAAACACTCAACCCTGAATGGAAAAAAAATAGCTCCCTCTTCCATTCCAAAATATTTTCACATACCAAATAAATGTAGGAGAGTTGGAGGAAAAAAGCATTGTGAAGAAAAAGGCGTAGCTTGAGGTAGAGAAACTAGTGTAACATTAGTGAGTAATGAGCACTAAAAAGAAGTATGATTGTAGTAAAAATAACTAATTTTGAGGAAATTTTTAGTTTGTACTTGCATTCTTTTTTTACAAAACATCATAGGTAGCATCAATGATAGTGGTGCTAGTGGTGAATATGAAATGGAAGAAAGATATACAAAAAAATTCAAGCTCAACCAAGGGTTCATTAGGGCGTGGGAGTGGTGTAGGAAAAATAAGTGTATTTTTTTCAAAGTCTCGAGGAATAATTTGTTTTCTAATTTTAGGTTGCACTTACATTATTTTTTCAGAAAACAACATAAGTAGTAACAATAATAATTGTAAATATGAAATGGAAGAAAGAAATACAAAAAAATTAGGCTCAACTGATGGTTTATTAGGGTCTAGGAGTGGTGTGGGTGAAGAAGGATAGTCACATAACCCATTTGAGTTCTCTTCCACTATCTTGAAACTTTATGAAAAGACCCCTTTCAAACCCTTTAAATCTCTTCTCCAATTTATGGTAGTTCTAGGCAAAGATAAAAAGAAAAATTCAAAGGTGTTTAGAGTGTAATTATCATTTTTCACAAATATTTTAGAGGGAGCTACACCAAGGTATATAGCCACATATTGGGCATTACAAGATAGATGTTGGAGTTTGTTTAGATATAAATGAAAATGAAAGGGAAAAGGTTAATATATTATTTATGGAGGGCAAAGCAAGGTCTAAGAGTATGTCAATGCAAGTAGAGTTTACACAACCAACTATACCATCCATGGTTTCTAGTAGTATTGATGATGTTTCTACAAGAGAAGAGAGAAATGCTAATGGTGTTGATAGGGTTGAGACAGTTGGATGTATGCTTAATGTGCAAGCATAAGAAGTAGAAAAGTCTTCCATTGCCAAATTATTTTTCCATGCCTTCTCATTTCATGTGGCACATTCTTATTTCAAATAAATGTTCAAAGATGTATTGTATGTTAGTCTCTCATTTACACCCTTGGATAACATAAACTACACACTATCCTCCTTGATAAAAAAATTATTCTCAATTGAATTTGGTGGTATAGGATATAAGGAAAACTTGGATGAGTATGTGGTGCTCTATTGTCATGAATGAGTGGACCAATATTAAATATTGCCACATCATCATAGCCACATGTGCAGCTAGCTCTTATTTTCTTGGAGCAATTGATTGTTTAGTGAAGTGTAAGGATAGAAACTTCCAATTTTAAATTTTGAGAGGCCATAGGGCTAAGGACTCAAATATTGTACAAGTGGTCTTTGATTTAGTATATATAAATTACCTAGGGTGGGGGCCCTAGTTCAGTTGGCTAAACCTTTCTTGTTGCTGGAGGTTGATCATGAGGTCTAGTCTTCCTCACCCCCATGGTACTGGAGGGTGTGCCACACCAATGCCACCAGTCACGTTAAAAATTTTACCAGGCACACTGCAGTTTATAGGGGGTCGTGCTATCCAATTCCTGAAGTCTTAAATATATATATATAAACTACCTAACATGATTGTGGAGGGTGCTTATAAGTATAAATTTTGGACCCCATGTGTCGATGCATTGAACAACATATTGAAAGATAAGGTGAAGCAAGTGGTGGTAGAAGCTAGAGATATTTATTTGTTCATTTGCAATCACTACACCTCACTTTTTAAGGAAGGAATTCCTCAAACCTATAAAGACTAGATGCGTCATTTTTTTTCTTTTTTTAAGAAAAGATACTTGAAATGTAGGAAGATCTATAGTTCATGATGGTTAAACCATAGAAGGATAAATGCAAACACTATCGAGGAAAATATGTGAAACTAAAGATCCTTGACAACGATTGGAATCCACATTGTGGTAATATAACTTATATATATATCATTAAATATATTAATATATACTCTTGGAGATATTTATGAGACATTTGACAACATGTTTAGGCAGATGAAGCAAGCAATTTGTGATAGGAATCCTAATCTAGGATTATATGAACAAAATATCAAGCCCATCATGGTGTGGTAGTGGAACACTATGAGCACCTCATTTCATATGGTAGTCTTTTCTCTAAATCTCAAATGGTATGCACCAAAGGTTGAGATTTTGCCTCTTCTTGATGAAGAATTCAAAGAAGGGTTAATGAAGGTCTTTCAAAATAAGTATTCAAGTGAGGATTCAAATTTACTATGATAACCACCTTTTGTTTACTACTTTTTTACCTAATCAAACATCTAGAACTAACTAAATTGACCAACATAAGACCATCTAATTTAGAAGTTCCAACTTCATAAATTTTCCAACCATAGTTGTGGAAACAAATATATTCCCCAGTCATATGCTCACACTAGAATGTGTTAAGCTCCTAATGTCAAGTTCATCCCTAGACCTATACCTAAACCTCAAAGTTTCATTCATAATGAATTTACCTAAATATCTCTTTTTGGGAATTAGAGACTTCATAGTTTGTACACCAACAATAGAAAGATTTCATCTTCTCCTCTTATACATGAAATATTTTATCTCACTTTTAAACCACAACTATTATTAATATTATTAATTCAAATTAAGTGAGCTACAATAGAATGCTAACAAACACCTTCTAATCAAGTGTTGGTTCCATGCCAACACACAAAACCACATAGGGACCATATCATTCCAACATCTCATATTCAAATAATAAATTGGCTAAATCATACATCACCTATATAAAAAATGGATAGATCCCATTTGTGTCACATATATATAATGTCACTAGCTCTTATAAACCTCACAAGTACTCATGGTGATTAGCTCAAGCCTATGTCACATATGCATAGTGTGACTAGCTTATACAGACATCACAATAACACACAATGACTAATATGGACATATGTCATATGTACATAGTGTGAATGATTTACAGATACATAAAATACATAATATTACATCTTGTGCATGCATCACATATACATAATGTGACTAACTCATGTACCCAACATATACACAATGTGATTAACTCAAACATCACATGTTCACATAGAGATCAGCTAGCAAAGGGAAGTGGTTGCAACCTTACTAAAATCATATTTCCCTTCACTTGATTCACTAATACATAAGCCCTTAAGTGTATCCCAATAAAAAGAGGAATGTTTGTGCATCCCATACTACATTGTGGGTCCCATTATTTTTTCCAATATACCACCATCTATGACAACAAGCATTTCATACTGCTTTTCATTATTAGCAAGGGAATAAGTATAACAACATGCACAATACATAAGGCCATTTTTACATAAGTACATAGTGGTTGACTCACATATACATAGTGACCAACTGACAAGAGGAAGTGGATGTGACCTACTACATGCATCTTCATATTTCCTTGTTCACTAACACTTACCCTTTTAGTACGTCCCAACTAGAAAAATAAATGTTAATGTATCTCAAACTACATCATGGGAACCATCTTTTTTCTTATTTTTATGAGCCAATTATTATGATTAGCAAGCATCACATACTACTTATGATCATCATGAGCTAAGTTGTAAGTGTAACAACACACATCACTTCAAGACATAGTAATATTTCTATAGCTCGCTTAACCTTTTGAGTAAATGGATCCCAACATCTATCATCTTCATGCCACTGGAGAAATTCAATCCAACCTACTATAAGGTAACCCCTAGAACGTATCACCTACATGGTAGTGGTGAAATTTGGCTAAGCCCCTATCATACTATGGGTAGCTCCTAGCATCGA